>CM062813.1:384884972-385173151 GCA_031772625.1 Pinus tabuliformis
TGATTTTGAATTGAAGTGCATTAGATGACCTAATCTCGTAGGTTTTGAAGTCAAAATCCAACACTTTGTTATAGGGAGACACTGTCCACTCCTCAAAGCAAGTAGGAATGGGGGCAGAGCAAACCTTCTAAGAGATGTAGTGAAGACACCCAATCCATAAGAACAATAGGTGTAACCACCCCATCTTGGCAGCTCAGATTGTGAATTCTCCCTCGGGCGAGAAACCGAATGTCACAAACAATGCCAGGAGGTCTTGCCGAGCTGCCCAACGATGGCAACATACCACTTTTTTGAGTCAGAGATGGCAGAGGGCATTAACTGAAAATGATAACAATATGCGCCCAACTGCCAACAATGGCAATAAATGTTTTCATGCATCATGAAGGTAGATGTGTATGTGGTGGAAACAAATCGAGCTACAAGTATAGATCTATATAATATTGGGGAATCACAGTCTAATACACAGGTCGGCGCACGATAAAATTGGGAATCACAGTCTAATACACAAACAGTTGGAATCCATCAAAGTTAGGTTTTACTTGCCTGGAATAACTTGCTGTCGCCTGGTTTGAGAGTTCTGTCACCGGTTTAAGATTCTGAAGGCAAGTAGCTGTCTGAGCTCGTGCAAATGGGGAGTTTTCCTAGTTTGAGAGTTCTGAAGACAAGTAGTTGTCCGAGCTCGTGCAAATGGGGAGTTCTCTGCGCTGTTTTGGAGGAATTTGAATACCGGCCACCAACTCCGACAATGCATCGCCCGCGGCGAGATGTAACCAAGAATCGAAAGGAATCTCGGATCTGTCAGACAAGACAAAGCAATTAATGTCGAAGGCTGGCGGAATTGCCGAAGGGTGGCAAAATTGCCGATTGCCGGCGCATGAAGTTTTTCTAGGCGGGAACAGAAACCGAGCAATTCCTCCGCCTAGTTAGACTACTTCGATATTTTGTAAGCAGCTGTATTTTGCGACAAATTATTGGGTTTAATTCAAACGGGAGAATGATAGTTAAACCTTGGTCTAATAATTTATAAGTACATCCAAACATGCCAACTTGACATTTAATATAACTGACACTGTCAAGTTATCAGATGATGGTATATTTTCATTATTACTCAACAAAATCATTATCAACCAAAATATTAATATATATATATATATAAATAAAAACAAAACCATTATCAATCAAAATATTAAAGTATATAAATATATATATATATAATAAATAAAAATAATTTATAGTGTGAACTTTATAAATTGTTATTAATTTTTTTTATCAAACCAGATTAATTCATGATCAATCGCATATCAAATGCTTAGCTGCAGGATAATGATAATTTTAATTAAAATTAAAATTTAATGAATTTGGTAAAGTGAATTTATATTGAAATAATAATTCTAATTAAAATTTGTATTTAATGAATTTTGTTCAGTGAATTTATTTCACTCGCTTGAACGTGTGATAAGATTGCAGGACTGTATATCTTGTCCAGAATGGTTGAAGGCCGGCCATGGAACGATAATTGTGATGGTGAGATCATAAATGCAAGTAAATGACTCGAAAGGACTAAATGGAATGGATGAAATCCAGCAAACATGAGCGAATTTCTCTGAATGTACCTCTACATTTAATGCTCCATATCATACACAGAATAGGAGGATATTTCCCAGGATTTCAGGTGGAGAGTCCAAGAAAAAACGAATTTAAAGCTATGAATCCGATTTGACTGTATACTGATATTAAACCCATAGTTGAGAAATTCGAAGGAAAAACGAAATAAAGCTCCCAATCCAATAGGTGGGATCTGGTTTTTTAAGTCTGATTTGACTGTATATATGATGCTAAATCCATAGTCGAGAAATTCGAAAATTAATTGAAAGATTTTCTCCATCATGGTTGTTGGGCTGATACGAAAGTAGCAAGGTGCTATTTTCTGGTTTCTGATTGTTGACAATAATTTCGAGATGAGGAGCGGTCTGTGGGGGTCGTGGCTCGTGCGAAGTGGTGATGGCGTTGGCGTGAGTGTGCTTGCCACGCTTTATTATTCTCACTCACGCCAAAAGGAAGGAGCAGGGTAATGGTGAAGTACAGGGTCAATCATAATCAACCAGAGTGCCGCCTTCAGGGTTACGAGTTCACGCTTTCTGGCCTTGGGGCAGGTGAACCATCCATGGAATGATGAGATCGGCAGCCTAAAAAGCAGGCCGAAAGGGACTGCCCTGTAATGGCTGACGGCCACGCCTGAAGAGAATGCGAAAAGCATAAACAGTACCTGCAGGCTGCGCCTGAGTCTGCACATTTCACTTGAGTGGTGACAGATCCAAATGTGCCCTACACAATCAGTCTTTTCATTAAATGCTCTTCGGCCGCCGCGTGTCAGGGGAATCGATTTTGTCCACCGCCCGTTCAAGAAATTTCTAACGGTCTTACTGTGCATATTTCTGGGGCAGAACATATGCGTCCCTGGGGCCTGAGTGCAATTCGCCAAATCTAGACTTTCCAGAAGCCAAAATTTCAGGTTGAAAATTCAATTAATAAAACCAAACTATAAAAAATTTGAACTTTTCGCCGAATGGATTGACATCCACCAAACCCTACAAACCCTACAATCTAGAACCCTACAATACACCAAACCAGAAATTCTGGTAGGTATTCCAATTTAACCCGGTGTGACCAGAGGGCAAATCGGGTCTGACGCCGTCTTTTGGCATTGAAGGGCCGCCAATCTAGAGGGCTTTTTCGTCAGGGAATTTATCTTGCGAAATGGCAATCACGCCCCAATTTAGAGTGCTCGTTTATTAGCACCACTGTGACCTGTCCAGTAAAAGCTGAAACCGGAAGAAATTAATGTGAGAGGTCCTTAGCCCGTAGCGATGAAAGGCCGACAAATCGCTCTCAAACGCCGTTTTCAGGGCCCGGCGGCAAGTTTCACGTCTGCAACCCTAAAGCCGGCGCAGTACATGGAAAGTCGATACGGGGCGGCGCCGTCGCCATTCCACCATGCCATCCGTACTTTTCCACACAAAGGACAGCACACAGCACACACCTCTCATCTCATTTATTCTCTTCTATTCCCTCGCCCAAGGTCTGCATCATAATATTTCAGCTTCCTTTTGCACGGTCTCTTTCTTTGGCTGTTTTGCTTCAGAATTTTAATTTCAGGTCATGGAAATGTATGATCAGAGGCTTTCCAAGATGTGTATTCGAACGACGTTTTTGCATGCCCTATTCAGTTTAATCATAACCCTTGCCCTTGCAGAGAACTATGGTGAACCTGCACTGGATAGCAGCGAAGAAGCAGCAGTATACGAAGTCCTGGAAGCCATTAATCCGGAAATAAACTGGAAATCCTCTTATCCAGATAATCTATGTACGGGTGGGCCTCATGGAATCGTTTGCGACATTGACAAAGACGACAAGGAATGGCACATTGTAGAAATTAATCTTGGATGGGTTTCAGAGTACTCCAATAATCCCATCTGTGGCAGGAATGCTTCCTTTAGCCCTTCGATTTTAAAGTTCCCTCTCCTGAGGAAGCTTTTCTTCTACAAATGCTTCACCTCTGATGCCCAACTCACTGTTATTCCTCCATATATATGGACTTTAGGAAGCCATCTTCAAGAGCTCGTTTTCAAGATAATCCTTCTCTGTATGGAATCCTGAGCACTGATATTGGCAATCTGGTAAGACTGAAGAGACTCATTTTAACAGGGACAAATGTTGGAGGAGCTCTTCCTGCCGAGATTGGGCGTTTGAAAGGACTTCAACAGCTTGTTCTGAGTGGGAATTTGTTCAATGGTTCGATTCCTAGTGATGTGGGTGAGCTCCAGGATTTGGTTATATTGGATTTGAGCAGAAACATGCTTGATGGGCAGGTTCCTAGAGAGCTTGGAAAACTTCAGAAGCTGTCGAAACTGGACGTGAGCTTGAATAAATTAAGTGGCATTATCCCAGATAGTTTGGGGCAGTTGGGAGGTTTGCTGATGATAGATGTAAGCTATAATAATTTCTCTGGGGGAATTCCATCGTTTCTGAGAAGAATGCCAGGTTTGAGAGATATTCATCTCAGTGGCAATCCATTGGGTGGATTGATACCTGATTTCTGGGACAAATTAAGTGGGTTGGAAAGTATTGGGCTGTCTAATGCAAACCTCGCTGGGAGGATTCCTGAAACCATGGGTAAGTTAAAGAATCTGACCTATTTGGCTCTGGATAGGAATAGGCTTCTGGGTACCATTCCAAGAAACTTGGGTAGCCTTCCTGGTATCTATAACATGGATTTGAGTGGAAATTTGCTGACAGGACCGGTACCTTTTTCTGCTGAGTTCATATGGAGATTGGGAAGCAAGCTTCAATTGAAAGAGAATCCTGGGCTGTGTGTTGATGCAGATTTGGGGATCCTAAATGTAGTGGTTTTGAATCTGAGTTACTGCGGTGAAATATATTTCTCAGAGCCCATTGCACAGGAGAAACATGAAGTGATACTGAAATCAGCAGCATCAACGTCGATACAGGCTGCCTGGGGAATTTTACATCTAATGCTGTATGTGTATTTCATCTGCGTGACTTCATTGTTAACAGCTCTATGAAATGCTTATCAGGTGATCCAACTCCATTTTTGTTTGTTTGAAAGCAATGCACAGATGCAAAGTTTTGATCTTGACTTTTCATAACTAGAGAAATGTTCGCCCCCCGTCACTGTGGTCATAGTAGTACTAATGGATATAGGGTAGGGCAATGGCATAGTTATTTATGTTTTTTTCAAGTTCATGACCGCATGGCAACTGTAATGAACGGCCCCTCAACTGTACATTTTGTTAAAGTTATCTGATCTACTTGAAATATATACAGAAATTGGCTAACAGCTTTTGTATTGTTCAAAATTTTCTGTTATAGTATGTGCAGTCAAAATCGAGACCAGCATATGAAATAATCAAAATCGAACTCTTCCTAGCTTTTAAATCAGGTGAGTCTAGACGAACATCAAGTGATCTAATTCTTTTAAAGGATCCAGACATGGCACTGGGAGTTCATAATCTTTCCTATTATAAAAATTAAATGATCTATTCACTAAATTTTTAAATGCGCTTTGATCTAAGTTAATTTTCATTTCTTTCATGTTATACTATACTGATTTACAACATTAAATCCATCATATAATTAATACTTAAATAAATATCTTTTCCATGGGTTATTGCATGTATTATTGTGTTACTATACTGATTTACAACATTAAATCCATCATATAATTAATACTAAAATAAATATATTTTCAATGTTATTATTGCAGGTAATATTTTGTGTTATTTAATAAAAGGTTTTCAAAGAAAGTTATACACTTTATTGCAGGTAATATTTTGTGTTATTTAATAAAAGGTTTTCAAAGAAAGTTATACACTAAAAAGTTATGGTAGTTGTTGTTAAACATATTATTATTATTAACATATATGAATTGGTGTTTGCATTTAATTAACATATATAAACAAATATCATGTTTTGAGAATTGAAATGATATTGAAAAGTTAATATATTAATGAAATTAATTACAAATAATTTAAATATCAATTTGTAAGAACCAATAAAAAAATTAATTTATTTTTATATTTTTATATTTACATATTTTTATATATTAAAATTTATCACAGTGATAACTTTAGTAGTTGATATCATTATCATTTTAATAAGTTAGTGGGGTTAACCATCAAATTGTGTTTAAAATAATTTGATAAATTATAAATATAAAATACATTATATTTATAATGTTAAGAACTTTAATATAAGAATTTATATATTAAAATTTATGACTGATGATTTTAGTATTTGATATTGTTATATTTTAATAAGTTGGTGGGGTTAACCATCAAACATGTAATTAATTGTGTTTAAAATAATTTAATAAATGATGAATATAAAATATACAACAATATAATAGATAATGAAAATAAAATTAATTTTGTTTTACATAAAATATATTTAATAATTATCTTTCAGATTGATGGTGAGTGTTTTTTTTATTATGTATGACTTAAGTTTAAACTTAGATTTGTACAAAATGAACCTCGGCAATATTACAAAACTTAAAATTGAGATTATTATAAAATTGTGTTTTGTTTATTCAATTTATAGTATTATCAAACTTTTAATCTAATAGTCATTTTCTTTTTTATTCTATGCATATTTATTTATGACACTTTTACTTCTTTCTATATTAATGTGATAATACTTTGCAAATATTTTCAAAAATACCCCGCATCATTTTTTCCTTACCTCAACCCAGCCCAAAGTCGAGATATAATTGGAACATTTTTGATGCTAGGTGGGATTCTTAACTTTTTCCTACCTCACCCCAAGCACAAAGTCAATGTGACATCGTTTGCAGCATTAATACTTGGAACAACTTTTTTTTATTCAGGTGGGATTCTTAAGAAAGTTGCAAAGAATATACCGTGATTTTCATTTACATCATACTTATTCCATAGAGATTTTGTTCTAACATTTTATTTTTCACATGGTTTCAAAAATAAGTAAATAACCAAAATTCTCAATAAAAACAACATACTAGAAAATCTAGATGAGTAAATTTCATGTACTTTTGTGTTTTTATGAATCTTAGAAGCTCCCAATCATAAACATCTTAACTAATTTGTAATGGATGCCATAATGTTTAGAGATATATAATGTAAGTATAATGTAAGTAGAGTTTTTCATTGTTTTTATAGTATTATAATATATTTATCACCCTTCTACATAGGCTTCAATATTTACTGAAATTTGTCTTTTCTAATGAGATGAATGACCCTGACTACCACGGTTAAATAAAATTTAGGTAAATGGTTAATAAAATTCAGATATAGTCAAAATAAGAATACAAGATGCAGTGGACATGTATGATGTGGAGACATAGATTATATCCTCTCATGTTAGTGTTCACTTTATTTTTTCACACTTCTAAATTTATCCAAAAAAATGTGACTACATTGTTATGAATTAATATTAATAATGTATGTATAACCCAACAAAAAGGTTATATTTGAAATTACAAAATATGCTTATTATTACTTTTTACTAAAATTCAACCTATTAAGTTGTTCATTAAATTTGAACTTTTTAAGCAATTGGTAAGACAAGATTTTATTTAGAGCAATTGTTTTTGAAATGTGAACCTTGTTTATTCTAGTCAACTAAAGTATCATTGCCTTTTCAACTTTTCATGGGGAAAGGGTTTAATGATTCTATACCATTCAACTTCAAATTAAGAGGAACTTTTCAAATTTAATCACCTAGGAAAGTATTGATTATGGATATATTTGAGAAATGCACATTTAATTTGGTGGAAGTATTTCATAGTAACATATTGGCTTCAAATGACATATATAACACATGGATTTGATATTAAGTTATAAAGTCCATTTTAATATTAAAGGGATAGGACTCCCATATCTGGGTGTTCTTCGAGAGTAATGGGATTGGGGAAAAGACGACTACCCCACAACAAAGAGGGAATTAAATTTTGAGTGTGGTGTGTTTGTCCCCATGCATGTTCAAGCATGTGATCCATAATAAAGAAGGAATATATGGGTTACAGCGGGTGCATTCCCGTCTGCAATGCCATGAGACAAGGAAAGTCAAGTCCTTCATTGCAGGAGGGGCATGGGGAAACTTGGAGGGCTATAAGGACTGTCACCACCCCCTTTATGCAAATGACATGCATTCTTTTTAAGTTTAATGGAGGGGCTTTGAGGGGAATTGTTGGGCGTGTGTTATATTATTTCCACGTGTCGCATGGGGGGGACCTACGCATGGTTTTGTGCAGGGTTTTGCACATGGTTTTAAACATGATGGTTTTTGCCCATGGTATTTTGTAAATCTAGTTAAGGGAATTATGGTTATGTTCTAATCCAAGGTTAATGGATTGAGGTTGATGAATGCTTCGCCATGTATATATATGCATTATAACATTGAAAAGTATATAATGAAAAATCAATCTGGTAGTCCCGGTTGTAGGATTCAGAGGAAAATCTTTGTGTATTTGTTTTATGTTTTCACCATTGTATATTTTTTGTTTAATAATTCATTGCAGGTAATTGTTGTACATGTATGAACGCTATTTCAACTTCAAGGTGACACTTTCGCTGTTGAGGGGTTTTTCTGGGCCCTGTTGTAGACCATGTTCAATGGGAGATATGTGGGATCAATTCTTGCGGCAAAAAAAGATGGTGAGCACTGGAAAGATAGAGATCGAGAAATTTAATGGTAATAGTTATGAGTTGTGTAAGTTCAAGATGGAGGATCCACTGGTGGATAAAGATCAGTGGATTGCGGCAGATGCAAGTACTAAACCAACGACAATGTTAGCGACAGATTGGACGAAGTTGGATCGGAAGACAGAGCATAATACAATTATGTATCTCAAGATTTAGTATTGTTGAATGTATTAGGGGAAGCTTTGGCGGAGGATTTGTGGGTCAAGTTAGGCATTTTGTACCAATCTAAATTTCTGGTGAACAAATTGTTCATGCAGAAAAAATTGTATACATTGAGGTTGAAGGATGGAGACTCGGTGACTATGCATCTAAATGCCTCTAATACTGCAGTAAGCTGGTTGTTATCTATTGATATAAAAATTTCATATGAAGATAAGTGCACCGGTTTGTTGTGTTCTCTACCAAATTCATGGGATAGTCTGTTTGTTGCAATAGATAGCAATACAACTACCTTGAAGTTTGATGAAATACTCTCATCCTTACTGTCAGAGGAGATGAGACAGAAAAATATTGAGAGCTAGAATGAAGATGCCTTGTCTGTACGAGGAAGATCACAGAGTAGAAATAAAAATAAGTCATCGAATGAGAAATATAAATCTATAGGGAGATCTAAATCTCCAAAAAACCTGTAAAGGTATGTTGGAAATGCGGAAAAGGACACTACAAAAATCATTGTAGATCTGAAGCTCCTGAAAAGGAAAGGGGTCTGATGATGCTCCTACAAAGGTGAAAACCACATCAGATGAAGGTGGGGATGTGTACTTGTTTTTTTTTCAAGTACACATGTAGATCATGAGACATGGTTAATTTCCGTAGGGGGTGATTCTACAAGTATGAGAAATATGATGGTGGTGATGTCTTCTTAGGGGATGAAAGGAATGGCAGAATCATCAGATATGGAAAAGTCAAGCTGAAGTTGCAAGGTGGAAGGATTAGAACACTTCTTGGTGTTCTGCGTATTCTTGCACTGGTCAGAAATCTGATTTTTGTAAGCAAGATGGTGAGGCAGGTGTAAAAACAATGTTCGAGAAAGATACCTGCAAGAGGATTTAGGGAGCACTGATATTGATAAAGGGAGTTCGGATTGGAACTTTGTACAAGATTCTAGGTAACACTATTATTGATGGGTGCAACAGTTCTATGATACTTGAAAGTGGAGTAGAAAACCTAGTGGTCTCTGAAGAAAAGACCATGTTATGGCATCAAAGGCTTGGGCATATTGGGGAAAAGGGTCTACAAACACTGCATGGTAATGGTATGGTAGAATTTATGTTTAATTTCAATCTGGATTTCAATTTCTGTGAACATTGTGTATATGAGAAGTAGAATCAAGTGAGTTTCCTCTCTAGTGCTAAGAGGGCAAAAGGGATATTAGAGCTTGTGCATAGTGATGTGTTTGGACCTATGTCGGTTCTATCACTATGGAAGTTTGTGTAATATGTCTCCTTTATAGATGACTTCTCAAGAAATATATGGATATATTTCCTCAGGAAGAACTCTGAAGTCTTTGATAGGTTTAAATAATTTAAGACTTTGGTGGAAAATTAGACAGAGAAGAAGATCAAGGTGTTGATGACAGATAATGGGAGAGAGTTCTGTAAAAAGGAATTTGAAGATTTCTGTAAGAAGTGTGGTATAGACTACTCCATACACACCTTAGCAAAATGGAGTTGCAGAAAGAATGAACAAGAAATTGATGGAAAATGCAAGAAGCATGCTCAGTGGTGTCGGGTTAGGGCATAAATTTTGGGCAGAGGCAGTGGAGACTACATGTTACCCGGTTAACAGATCACCTTCATCAACATTAGAGGATAAAACTCCACATGAAGTATGGATTCGTAAGAAAACCTCTATTTCACATCTGAAGATATTTGATTGTGATCATATGTACATATTCCAAAGTTGAAAAGAACCAAGTTGGATAGTAATTTGAAAGATGCATCTTTATTGGGTATAAGGATAGTTTAAAATGTTATAAGTTTTGGACCCTGGAAACAAGGAAGGTTGTGTATAACCGAGATGTGGTGTTTAGAGAGGTGAAATATGCTATTAAACATGAATACCTACCAAAGGAACCCGAGAAGATAGAGTTTGAGTTAAAAGAGGAAAAATCAGAGTCTACCGCAAAATAAGAATCAGAAGAGGAAGAGCCCCAAACTCTAGCTTTGAGAAGATCAGTGTGAGAGAGAAGACAACCATAAATATATAACCCATCTACTTCTTGTTCAATTTTTTTTTTATCTATTACTAATGACGATCCTAGAACTGTCAAGGAGGTAGTAGATTCAGAGGATAGGAAACTCTGGAAAGAGGCCATGGTTGATGAAATGACATATTTGGACAAAAATGAGGCTTGGGATCTAGTGGAGTTGTCGGCTGGAAGGAAACCCATTGGAAGCAAATGGGTGTTTAAGAAGCATATGAATGCAAAATGAAAGGTGGAGAAATACAAAACTCGGTTAGTAGCAAAATGTGATTCCCAGGGGCAAGGAATTGATTTTGGTGACATTTTTTCTCATGTTACCAAGTTAGCTTCTATTAGATTACTTTTATTTGTTACTGTTACTTTTGATTTTGAGGTAGAACAGAGGGATGCGAAGACAACATTTCTTCATGAGGCTCTGGAAGAAGAGATCTATGAAACAACTTAAAGGCTTTATGGTGAAGGGTAAGAAAGAATTGGTATGCAGGTTAAAAAAGTTTTTGTACGAGTTAAAATAGTCACCAAGGATGTGGTATTATAAATTTGATACATATATATAGGGATTTGGCTTCACTAGAAACAACGCAGAGCAATGTGTATTTTAAATTAATTGGTGACTGTTATTTATTTGGTCTTGTATGTCGATAATATGTCGCTGATTGGAAATAACAATGTAATTATCTAGGATTTGAAGAGCCAATTGTCCTCCAAATTCGACATGAAGGATCTTGGTGTTGCAAACTATATTTTGAGCATGGAAATTAAACGATCTCGGGCAAAGAGGAAGCTCTGGTTAAACCAGAGGAAGTATGTTGAGACAATACTATAAAGGTTTAATATGCAAGATAATAAATTGGTGAAAGTTCCTATTTTTGTATGTGTAAAGTTATATGTTGAATAGTGTCCTAAGACATACAAAGAGGAAGAAGACATGTCTCGTGTACCATACGCAAGGGCAGTCAATAACCTGAAGTATGCAATGCTTTGTACTAGACTAAACATTGCACGTGCAGTGGGAGTATTGAGCAGGTTTATATCAAAACCATGGAAGGAGCATTGAACAACAATCAAGCGGGTTTTTAGGTATTTGTGTTGCCATTAGGGGAATTTTGAGGTCTAAAATGGGCCTCCTAAGAAAAATGTACAAACAAAATAAGATTTATAAGAACCAATAAGATTCAAGATAACGATGTCAACCATGGGAGATGATTCACCATTTTTGGAGTAAAAAAGTAAAAAGATTAAAAAATATAAAATAATAAAACTATTTTTTCAACTCATATTTTCAACTTACATCTCCAAGTTTTTACAGAAATTTCGAGTGGGAGAAATTGTTGGATGCAAAATTTAATTCCTCATCCAAATAGTACCTAGGTTGCATACTTTCAATGGACCCTGCTACACGAAAACTAAGAAATACATGAAAAACGTGATTTCAATCACGTTTTTCATGTATTTTTTATTTTTCGTGTAGTAGGGTCCATTGAAAGTATGTAATATGGGTACTCCTTGGATGATGAATCAAATTCTGCATCCAACGAGTGTTTCCACTCAAAATTTGAGTAAACCCATAGGGAGATAAGTTGAAAATATGTGTTGAAAAAATAGTTTTTCTTTTTTCCCTCTAAAATTTGACAATGTCATTCAATCTTATTTTATTAATTCCACTATTATTTTATAATTTCCTTAGGAGACCCATTTTAGACTTCAAAACTCCTCTATTGACTAGTGATTATGGTATGTGCTACCAAGGAAGCCCAGGATTAGACAGAGTTTTGGACATCCATGACTTTGTTAATGTAGACTAGGTTGAAGATTTAGATTGGAGTGGGTATGTGTTAAACCTATATGGAGGAGCAGTCAGTGGGATGAGAAAGATAGTTTGTAGTGACACTTTCAACTATAGACGCAGAGTAGGTAGAATCTACTCATGCAAGCAAGGGAATAGTTTGGTTGCAAAGATTGTGTTCAAGTATATGGTTAGTACAACGAGCTATAATGATAGACTGTGACAACGGAAGTGCAATTTTCTTAGCAAAGAACCTTGCTTATCATTCAAAGACAAAGCACATCGATGTTCAGTATCACTTTGTGAGGGATATGGTTGAGGAGAAAAAAGTGTTGCTAGTAAATGTGGGCACTTTGAAGAATGTTACAGATGCATGGATGAATTCTGTGAGCACTGAGAAGTTTTCTTGGTGTAGAGAAACAATGGGCATTGCAGGGCTGGACAAATGATTAAGCTCTCCTGTGACCCTCTATGTGGAAAAAAAAACAACAAGTGAGAGAATGTTGGGTGTGTTATATTCTTTCCACGATTAGTCACACGCGTGGACCTACCCATGGTTTTGTGCATGGGTTTTGCACATGGGTTTGGGCATGATGGTTTTCTTCCCATGGTATTTTGTAGATTCGGTTAAGAGAACTATAATTATGTTCTAATCCAGGGTTAATGGATAGGTGTTTATGAACGTTTCGACATGTATATATATGTATTGTAAAATTGAAATGAATATAATGAGAAATCAATATGGTAATCTCGGTTTTGGGATCCAAGGGAGAATATCTGTGTATTTGGTTTTTGTTCTCACCATTCTATATTTTCTATTTTAATAATTCGTTTGCAGGTGATTGTTGTAGAGGGTTAAAACCTACATGAATAACTCTTATTTTGGTCCTATTTTCCCTTTGTTGCACCGAGTCAAAGAAAAGGATCCTTGGTCAGTTGATGATGGCAGTGAGAGGAAGACTTATCTTTGTAGTACACAACAACTCCTTGGGTCTTCGTAACACGTATTTGGATAGTTCCTTTCCATCGCTCGCACTTGGCATCTACTTGTTTCCTCAGTAATTGGGTAACTCTATAATTTACGCAACTCTCTGCCAATTTCAGTTGGAGCTCTTTGTCTAAATTCTGGTGCTGGCTTGGAGGGGTGTATATTTGTTCTTGGTATCATTACAATCCTATCAATTTCATTTGTATTCTGTTGGATCATTGTTGCGACGAGACTATTGTTTTTATACCTTTAGGTTTCCCCATTCATGTCTGTTTGTATGCCTACAACCTATTCCGCTTGGCTCGTGTTTTTAACTTTGGGCCACCTACTTTCAAGGTCCCTTGTTTTGCATTCAGGTATGACCTTACCTTCTCACTACTCTTGGGCTTCTGTCAAGAATAATTCCTATTTTATCCATTGGTGTAGCCTAATTTTGGTAGATACATAGAGGAAAAGAATGCAAAGTAGGCATGGTGGGGGAGGTCTTGGCCCCCAGGAGTGGAAATGAGTTCAACAAGAAGTCCAAGACACTGTTGAAACTTATCACTCAACTTTCCCCACTTGAAACTTGGAATAAGATTCACTAGTTGGAATCCCATACAACTAGGGAATGGCAAGCAATTTTGAATCTGAGATCCTAGAGGATGTGTCCGCCTGGAACCTTGACCCATGTATCAAAGTGGAAAATTATTTAGTGCCACCAATGGTATTCATAGGCTCACATATGTTCAAATGCACTAAGTCTAATATATCTCTAGCTTTATCAAATATTAAAGAAAACTTAACCTTTACATGTTTATTCAACAAGTGCGATTCACAAACTTTAAAGGAATCAAAATTAAAATTCATACCCTCAACCATTTCTAATAGGCTTTGCTCATTCAAGTGGCACATCATCCTATGCTAAAGCATGCATCCTTCAACTCATTTAGATCCTTCTTTAATGCATATAATTTTCTCAATTGTTGCAATGTTACTAGTAACTTAAATATGAATAGTAACATTGAATCTATTTAGAGTATGAACCCCAATTCCCTTAGCTTTGCATACCTCGGATTTCATTGATTATTGATGCCTCCAATTGCTCTCGAAATCCTTTATCAATTATAGAAATTGATAGAAATTGCAACTGCTCAAGATTTAAAACTGAAAAACAAGAGACACAGTTCCACTCTACTCATCCGCGGAATGGAAATCACAATTTACAACAACATGCATAGATATGCAACAAGAAAGACCACGAGTACACAATTATTTCTAGGAGAACTCAACTGGGAAAAACCATGAATTCTCTTTGCATTAATTAGTTGAATAGAGAAACTATTACAATTGTTTGCTCCAACTCTAAGCACAACCTGCAAAAGAATAATTGTTCTCTCTACTGAATGAGAAACTTTGGCCAACACTTAGCCAATTATTTACTGCATGCAACAACTATACACTCAAATTAGTATACAAGTCATGTTACACTACCTTGTCATCTCCACTTCAGCTGAGAAATTTGAATTCCATGCATGCATTAGCTATTTTCCGTTGATTGATTAGTTAACTGAAAGATATCTGAGTTACACTATTGTCCCACTGCATAACTGACCTTCAACTGACTCTATCAATATTTAGAGGCCAGTTAACTGAATACAACTAAAAATAATTGAACTAGATTGCTAGAATTTAGAAATCAACACATGCATAACTGAACTCCAAGCCCATAAATCAAATTTACTACGCTAACTGAGTGACAAGAGCCATGTCACACTAGTGATATGAAATTGATTGTTAGTTAACGATGTGCTAGTATCATTTCCAGATATAAAATTTTCTTTGCTTTGGTTTGCTTGTCCATAAAGAGTTTATCCATGAGCATGTGATTGTCAATTCATCTAACTTGGTGAAATTTAGTGTTTTGCATGAACTTAAAAGCGTGAATTTAAATGGCTGAATAACATCATATAAAAAAACATCAAGCACAAATAACATAGCTCAATACACAAATTTTTGTTGAAGGAGTTCACCCCTCCTGGGCTACATCCCTTTGGTCCAGCTTCATAGTGTGGGCCTTTGTATTAGCTTCAATAGTGTTAAAATTGTTGTTACATGCATCCAATGCTATTGGAATTTGTTCCAATGAGTTTAAAACATTCAAATATATCAGAAATGACTATTTGTTTACTCAATTTGGTTACCAGCAGCTTTGGGAATGGCCTCCAACACCTGGTGGCCCTAGGCTTAAAAAATTTTCAAGTGACCAAAAACACCTGTAGATGACCACTTTTACCTATGAAACATACTCCAAAGAGTTCCTAGCATGCCAATTAGCCAAAAATGACTATTCATTTTTGAAATTTGGCTGATAATTGCCTCAGTTATGGAAAAACCAATTTTCCCTAGAAAACCTCCACTGAATCTGGAGAGACTCCAGTTAAGTTCGCCAAATTTGGTGGAAGTTACGGATTTGGTGGCTCCACCATAACTTACGCTAAATTAATCACGGATTAATTAAATTCTAAACTCAATGCTAAGCATGATTATCACTAAGCTTATCCATCCGCTGCCCTTGGTTGTGTGGATGAGGTCATATGGGGTGGGCGTTGCAACCACCCCACCGTCGACATCAACTTGCAGTTTAAAACCATGTGTGGCGACCCTCCTTTCAACTGAGCGCCCGATGGTCTATTGGTAGTGTACATGGAGTGGAGTAGAGGAGGTTGTGGTTTCCATTCCCCCTCCCTCTGCGCATAAATTTTGCCATTCGAAACTTTTATATGCCATAGAAATAATATATGTGGTTTAAAATAATGAGTTTTGGAATATATATATTGTGAAATATAATATGGTTTAAAAATGATATATATATATATATATATATATATATATATATATATATATATATATACCAGTTTCAAAACTTAACCAATATTTCATAATTATTCATTCCTTGGAGGTCATTGGCAAAATCACCTCTTCACAAACCATTTGGAGAATCTGAAAATGACACTTGTCACAATGTCGCTGGCTGAAACTAGAGAATATTCTCTGCACGCTGATTCGGCATCCAGTGAACCCTACTCTAACTTTGACTTTGACTTTTTTTTTTACCAAACTTTCAGAAGCTCTAACTTTTGCATACGATGTCGGTTTTTTGAACTGTTCACGGCATTGGAATCCTGGTGACAAACTCTATCTGGTTATTCAGGTCTGAAGCAATTTTGAGCACTTTCATTTTTTAGCTAAAATATTGATCCTTGATCATTCCTCTCCACTAGAAGCCTTTTGACACCAAAAGCTCTCTTGATCACTGATTATGTTGATGAGGGGACTGTTCCCTCATCTTTCTATTCTTTATCCATTGAAATTTTCCTAATTTCATCATTTGGAGCTTTTCATAAGAAAACAAAATTTTCCTTGATTCCAATGACCATCTATTGTTTTCTTTGACACCGCCATGCTACAATATTTCTAAATTTGCAGAACAACAATCTAATTTTGCATAAAACATTTTGTTCCTACCTTGGTCAACAATCAAAGGAAAATTGGAATCTTTCTCACCTTGCACTTTGTCTCTATGGCAATTATTAGCTGCTTTTGCCTTGTACTGGAGTCGACTCTTGCCCAAGTTTCTTTGCCATTGTAATGTTCCTTTTGGAAACCATCAATGAACATTTGTGAAACCCATGCCTTCTTTGCCAAGCCACTTTGTCCTCTTTTCTTTGTCCTATGCAACTTCTTGCACCGACACCTTGTTTTCAATGCCGCTCAACACCAATGTTGGCTGCTGCAAATGTTTTTCACCTTCTTTCAAAGGCAACATATTATCATTCTAAAACAACCCATTACAAACATAAGCATTATGAAAAGTATGATTTAAAACTTCTCTTTGTTGGATCATCAACAATGTCAAGTTTTGACTTGCATTCACTAGCCTCTTCATTTTCCCTGCATTAACTAAAGAAATTTTCAGTTTCTTGCGATGAGCTCTCACAATATACTTCAACCCATCTTTAAGAAAATGATATTCCTGCTCATAGTGATGAAACACCGCTTTCACCCACATTTACATTCATATTTGTTGCTAATATCCAAGTACCACTAAATAATCATAAAACCATTAACAACATTGAAAGTATTGACATAGATGAAACCATACCCTGCTTTTTCTTCATAGCTAAAAAAACTCAACTTATCATGCTGCAACTCTTCTTGATGTACAATTTTGGATTTCTTAAGCATGTCTCTCTGTTTGTGATTAACTTTAATGATCTCATGCATGTGTACTTTAGGTTGCACAAAAACAGTTTTACTTACATAAGCTGCTTTTTAAAACTATTTAACTGTGAAAAGAGATTTACTGCTTTTATGGGGTGAGAATGTACAATATATTCAATTCCTTTTTCGAACAAGTGATATTGATTATGTTCCCTAAAAAATATCGCTTTCCGATCATACAAATATGGACTACCCAAGACCATCCCACATGTATCTAGTTTTACCACATCACACATCACCTTATCTTTAATTTGAGAAGTTATTGCAAATGGTAACATACATTGCTTAGTCACTCGCAATTTATGGTTTTTTCTCATTGGCAAATTAAAGTATAAGGTTTATGATGCTTTATGGTTTTCAATCCCAATTTCTTAACCTCTTTTTCTGAAATTAGGTTAGCTTGAGATCCACTATCTAGTAATGTGTCGATCTTTGTATGTTTCATAACAACCCTTATATGAAATAAATTGTGTATGGAACTATTAGAATCATTACCTTCATCAGATTTACCAGTCATCACCAATGATGCGATCTGCGTCTCGTTGCCTGAATTTGACCCTAAGTCCATCAGTTTCACTATTGGTGCAACCTTTTGCTTCCCTTTTCTGATCCACTTCGGTTTCATTTCAGGATGAAATTGCTAACAGTGGTCTTTGTCATGACCCTCTTTCTTGCAATGTTTACAAGAGAGATTTTCAGCCTCCATCTTAGTGTAGTTTTCTTTCTTCACTTTTCCTTTTCCCTTGCTCTCCTTTCTGGCTATCGATTCTGATGATACCCCAAATCCTAATTTACTTGCTTCAATGTAAGTTTCTTGTACTTCCTCTTCATCCAGGTTAGTAGGACTGAACATAAATACAATATTACGAATATACTCAAGAAATCCTCCTATGTATTTCATTAGAGTTTCTTGAGTATATAAAGGAATATCTAGAGTTAAGGCCTTCTTACGAAATTCATCTGTATATTCCTGCACTGAATGACCTTTCCTAAATTTTAGTCCTTGCCATTCTATTAAAGCTTTTTCCTTATATCCCAATGGATAGAATTGCTTTCTAAGTGTAGTAATAAAATCAGACCATGATGAAAAAATATTACCGATAAGCTGAGTACCTTTCTGTAACTTATTTTACCATCAGATCAATGTTGTGCCTTCTAAACGAAGTGATGCTAGCTTGATTTTGATTTCATCTTCAGTGATCTGTTACACACTGCAATAAACCTTCATTTGCTTGACCCAGTTGTCAAGATTCTCAGCATCAACTTCTCCATTGTACATGGGTAACTCGAACGTAACATCAAGATGCAACAATGGTTTCGAAGTTTCAGATGGAGTCAAGAGAGAAGCAATAGGGTCTTTTTGATCACTTTCATCTTCTTTTCCAGATTGTAATGGCTATCCCTCTTCATTTTTAGGTTTTGCGTCTTCATCTTTTTCTTTCTTAAACTCTTGATACATTTATTTGACCATGGTTCGGAAGGTCATGAAAGCATCCACAAAGACTACATCAGATCCAAAAGGATGATCACTGCTTCCTTCTTCAACCATCTCTTCTCCTCGAGTTGTCCTTCTTGTCGATCCAACTTTTGGATCTCCTTCAATAAGTTCTCTTTCACCAAGCTTTGATTTTCTCTCGGTGATCATGCACACTTACAAATCACAATTATCAATTAAGCTTTGATACCAAATTATCCAAGGTCTGATCTTTATGGAAATGTGATTTATTATATTTTAAAAAGTGTTAATGCATGATTTTTAAAACACCATTTAAATTGCTTCAAAAACATGTAATTTATAATAAGAACTTGAAAATGGAAATAGTAGCAATTCAGAGAATACAAAAACAATCTCGTGAACACAATGATACCAAAAGTTTGTTAACGGAGTTCGGTTATATTCAAGCCTACATCTCCGGGCCCTGGTCTCCAGCGGGGAGGACTTTATATTAGAAACTGCCAAAGCCATAAATACATAAAAGTAAATTGCTTCATATACAATCCTAAACAATCTTGCTGCAATCCGCTGTACCTTAGGATCCTGTAGCAACTCTCAGTTCTGAAAAATGCTTCCCGGATCTCACAAAAAGTGCCTTCAAAGTTCTCAACTTCACTACCTATACATGCTCAAAAACTTCTCTGCTGCCTACAATCTCAACTCTTCAAAATGGCAAGCTTCTTTTTCCTCTCTTGACATAACATTACAAATATATAATGTTTAGGCTAAAACCATAATGGAAAACATAATAAAATGATTTTAATACGTGGCGCATAGGTTATTAATATGTTATAACCATATATCATATATGGTTATATTGTTACAACACCTGTGCTATATTTAACACATTATTGTAAACCAAAGTTTTACATAACCCTTTGGTGCAATTAGAATATGAAACATGGCATATGGTTAAAACGTTGGTGTATCGGTGGCATTAACATAACATATACCCCGTGGATAGACATAACCAATGTTTAAACATTGGATTGTAGGCATATAGGATATATCATATGGTTCAGCGATGGTATCACATTGAAACCCGTGTCATACAACTGGTGGTATACAACCCATGGCATACTAACCCGTGGCATACAACTTCCAAACTTTAGTGGTGATGGCATAACCTCGCGAGGTATGTCGAATATAGAATATGGCTACAACACGCTAATGTGGTGACTCCACCAAGTTTGTAAACACCGATAAACATAAAAATTGGGTTTGGCGAGGCCACCGAATGTGGAAAGCACTGCCAACCCTACCCCCCATTGCCATTTTAAATAAAACTTAACTACAATATTTGTGCTATGTATTAATAAAGTAAAGCCATGGCCCATTGGTAAAGTTTTGTAATAAGACTGTTGTGGTCACGGGTTCGAGCCCAACCTTGCCAATTAAACCTCTGACTTGTGCATTAACTTTGACTGCCTCTGCATTGACTTTAACCTCCACGTGTCATGATATGAGGTTGCCACTTGGTCTGTAAGGCCCATTTTTTTACCTGTTTACCATAAACTTCCGAGCATGTTTTCTCATTCATATGGAGGTCAATTTTGAAACCGAACATACCACTGGAATCAACGCGAAGAGCTCTTCAAATTGGCATTGGTTTTGTGACCATCCAAGACTGTAAAATTATGAGCATTTCAAAGATCCTTGATGATCCATTGATCAATTTCAGATCATTTCCTCCCCACCGAGACCTTTTGGACCACGAAAAGGCTTAAATTCCATAAAACAAATGTGGGTGCCATTTTCCCACTTGGTTGGTATCTGTCCACCCTGTTCTAAATGTGTACACTTTACTCATCATTACAATTGTCCGAACATGATAAAAACTAAAAACATTATACACAAAAATAAATTATTAATAATCTTGAATAATATCCTTTTGTTTTATTTGGTGTCAATTGGTATCAAAGTCGGCTTTTTCTCTGGCCATAAGGGATCTATTTTCCTTTTTTTACGAGATTCTCTAACTTTATAGGGACCAACTCTTTCCTAGCATATCCATGAGGGTTCCACTCCCTCTTTCTAGAATTTGTTTTTTTTCAAAGTCAAACGTCACACATGGCACTTTATAAAAAGAGATAATATAAAAGTATTTTTATATTATTTCTCGCATAAATTTATATATTTCGTTTTTGCAACAATAATAACATTTTTCTTACAATCGATTCAATTTTATCAACCATCAAGTTATAGTGGGATAACTGAGAGGTAGTATATTTGAAGATTGCCAATTTTGAATAACACCTTCAATTGGGTTGCATTCATCAGTGAGCCTACTAATTCTTTGAAATGTTTTAAATATCATTTTATTATCAAGGTTAAATGTTTATATATCGATAGTGTCATTCACAACACATAAGATTGCAACAAATACATATTCACCAAATACACCATCCACCTCCTATAAACTTTTGCCTCCTTAACAATAATAATAATAATATAAATATAAATAGGATTACCAAGACATTGTCGAACACTAAAATCACTTCTTTCTCCATATAAAATAAGATGAATTCGTAATACAAACAATAAAAATTATGGTAACATTGAGTAGCCAAAAACAAGTACCTATATATGTGTGAATATTTAAAATTCTCATTTCTCTATGAACCCAACTTTTCACACCACCACCTTACTAGCTATTGTTCCATTGTTCCAACCACAACTTAGAATGGCACCCTCTTCACCTCTTTATGTAATAGCAAAAAATGAGTGTATCTCAAAGAATTCAACTAAATCAGAACTTGTTATCAAAAAAATCCATCTTCACCTCATTTATAATAGGATAATTATTAAAAAAACACAAACACAAACACAAACACAAAATAAAAATAAAAATATTTAAACCTATATATATATATATATATATATATATATATATATATATAATTTTCTTATTTTTTATTATCACATATAAATTTATCTTACACATAGATCTAACAAAAAAACCATGGAAATCAACTCTCTTGAAGTGTAAACATTTATTTGGAGTTCAAACATAAAAAAAATTTGCATCTCAAAAAATTCAATTGATTATATCATTCGATATCATCAATAACCAGAGTTCATAATTTTAGCACCATTATTTTTATAAAGATCATGAGGAATAACATTTTTTTCAAAGTCTAACACAATTCAATGCCCGCCATAGTTTTACAAAAATTACTCCGTATCATAATGTCACGGGATCAACATCATGAACGTAGTTAAGTGAATTTGGGTGTCAATCATAGTTTCATTGGATAATAGTTTTCCATCTGAAGGAATTTTGATGGCCTCTCCATTTACTCAAGATATCAAATGTTCAAAAAACACACCAAACCAACCAAAACTTAATTTCTTATTTTACAAGATTCTTATGAGAATGAAATTTTATTGAATTTTTTTCCATGTGTATATTTTTGAATTTTAATAAACCTGTGTACATTAATGATCGATCAAAATCAACAATCCATATATAATAAGTCAAATGATAACATTTTAAATGCGTAAAAAGATAAAGTTTACATCTTCGCGATCCAAGTAATTGGAAGATAAATTTTAAATTTTTCCTATTCAAAACATTCAATTTCCTGATAAGATATTCACCTATTGTGTTTTTACTAGGAAAATAGATTGAAAGTTCTGTGTAAGAATCATGCGTTGAGAGGGATCAAATCTTTCAAGGTGCAAACCTTCTTTTTGAAGTGTAGAATTTGAGGAAAGATTTGCGCCGAAAGGGATTTGATCCCTCTCAGCGCATGATAGATCCAGAGTTAGATGGATCTAGGTTGGTTCTAGCTGAGGGCGGCAATGTCACATTTTTAGATTATCATTATTATGTATATGTTTGAGATAAACTTCATACTTTGAAATTTACATTATGTTTTCTTCACTTGACATGACCATATCATTATCTTCTTTAATTTATTCTATGTTGTTTGCCTTGTATTGTTTGTACATTTGTGTTTGGATGCTTTGAGTGGTTTGTATGTTTATGTGTTTGGATTTGGATGGTAATGTTTGTGAATGTTATAGTTGTTTTGTTATATTCCTATATGTGTAGGTAATTGTCTATTAGTAAATAGTTGGTGAATAAGAAGGAAGATAATCTTAGCAATATTTTGCAAGAGGATTGATACTAAACAATTATTTCATTTAATTTTAGGGATCACAATTGTTGACAACTAATTAATTCTTAATATTGTCCCTCCAAGTATTAGTAAATATACCTTGAAGGGTAGTTTTAATTTTAAATTTGCTCAACGACCTAAGTTTGTTGAGATGATAGATATTGTTAATAATTATAATGATGAGATAATAATTTTGAATGCAAAGTGACAATGTAATAGTGTTGAATGACAGAAAATGTGAATAATAAGAATGTAGTCAATGACAAATTGTCTTCATTGCAATCATTCTCAAACAAATTTCTTCTACTATTCTAATTGTCACCCCTGTTAGTTTTTCCATCTTTTCATATCGATTATTTGAAAAAGGGAAGTTGAAAGTATTAACGATTCAAACCTTTAACTCGAGCTGTAGTAGAAAATATCATACCTTCTCTCTCTTGCTCTCCAATATTAATAGGCTGAATTACTATAACAGAAAAATCAATGCACATTTTCAATAAATAAAAAAATTGCTAAAATTGAAACCAATTGACATTGTTAATCCAATCATTTTAAAATTAATGTACCATCATACATTTAGTTACATCAAATTAGAAATCAACATCTACACTGAAATCAATGCATCTAATGCAAACAATCAAATAGGATTAGAAAAAAAACATCTACACTGAAATTAATGCATCTAATGCAAGAAATCAAACAAGATTAGAAAGAAACATCTACATTGAAATCAAAGCATCTAATGCAAGCAATAAAATAGGATTAGAAATCAACATCTACACTAAAATCAATGCATCTAGTGCAAGCAATCAAATATAATTAGAAATCAACATCTACACTGAAATCAATGCATCTAGTGCAAGCAATCAAATAGAATTAGAAATCAACATCTAGACTAAAATCAATGCATTCGGTACCAGCAATCAAATAGAATTAGAAAACATCTACACTAAAATTAATGCATCTATTGCAAGTAATCAAATAGGATTAGAAATCAACATCTACACTAAAATCAATGCATCTAGTGCAACCAATCAAATATCATTAGAAATCAGCATATACATTGAAATCAATGCATCTAGTGCAATAAATCAAATAGGATTAGAAATCACCATCTACAATGAAATCAGTGCATCGAGTGTAAAAAATATTCTTCCCTCTCCCCCCCTCCATCTATATTTATACTCCCTCTATCTCTCCTTATTTGTATCTCTATCTCACCCCAAACATACACACTCTCTCTTCATCTCTCCCTTGTCACTTCATTTTTTCATCTCTCCACTTTTCTCTCTATATCTTTTTTTTCCCTCCCTCTCTCAAAATTATTAAAATTTTAATAACATAATATTATATATATAAAACATTATATTAAATATTATGTAATATTTTATTTTTAACATTTACGTAATATTATAATAGCATGTTTAATATAATTTAAAATTTATCGTTATAATATTAAATTAAATAGGTGTTAAATTTTAAGAAAAAACAAGGTTGAAAACACACTACATTCATATTAATCATTTAAAATAGAAAATACATGAAACAATTCAGCTCTATATTTAAATCAACCAAAAGCAAATGTTGAGGTATCTTACTTTCGTATGTCATTTGTGTTCATCCATTGAATCTCTTTATCGACGTCAATCCAATCCTCACAATACTTCTATGCCCGCCTGCGTTTCTCGTTTCTTTTTTCTCTTGGCCTGATGATCAAAATTTATACAATTATTAAAGTGCAAATTATAATTTTGAATTACTGGTAAATTTGATAGTTTCCGATAATTGATTAAATTATTTAATATTAATATCTTGCTAAATTTCCCATTAAAATAATTGGTTTTCCTTTATGATATTTTTGAGAACTAGAAAAAACACAAATTCGTAGAATGTTAGAATCTGAAATATTGATTACACACTGAAATGAGTACGTTAATGTTTCATGGATTGTTTTTGAATGATGGTTTCTTAACCGAGCCCATGATCCCTAATCCTCTTGCAACCCAGTCAGGATTTTCTAGTTATATTGGCATCATGTCGATCTGATGGTAGAAATAGCTCTGCCCAACATCTTAGCCATGTCGGACACCGACATACGTAGTGTAGTTTACATAGTGGAAGGAGAAAGTAGAGTTGACCCATCTCCAATTCCTCAGTGTAGTTTACATACTGGAAGGAGAAAGTAGAGTTGACCCATCTCCAATTCCTCCCTCCTCTGGATCGACACCCACCATGTAACGATCCAAATCACAAAGGAAGTGATATGGATTATTTTGAATGATCTCTTCATCTTTTATATGCTCCTCGTTGACAATCTCTATCCAATGATCTCTTTGGCTTTTATATCGCTGGTCCACGATGGTGTTTAGTTTCTTTAGGTTCATAATTGTTATATGACTCATTTTTTTATTTATATAGGTATTTTTATATTTTTAAAATTTTTTGATTTCCTACAACTAATTAACTCAATATGAATTAGTTAATTATTTTACAAATAGCTGCTAAGATCAAATTTTAATTTTAATTCTCAATTTTAGTTCAGGGATTAACTAAAATTGGAATGTATCCTGAAATGCTATTTATAGCATTTCTACTTTTAGCACTTCTATTTTTAGCATTTCTTGTTGCTATTTTCAACAACTCTTATGTATCCTATCTCTGGAAATAGGTGCCTTGTTGTCTCCAAAATTTTTGTCGATGAAGGACCATGCATCATACCCATACAACGCTTTGAAGGTTGTCATCCCAATGGATAAGTAGTAGGTGGTGTTGTAGAAATTTTCTCCAAGGTACAACCACTTAATCCATGCCTTTTGCTAACATGTCACATAGTTGTGCAGGTGCCCTTCAATCCAATTATAATTTATGTCTGACCATTGGTTTGAGGGTGATAGCTATTTCTAGGGGTCAATTTAGTTCCCACTAGCCTGAAAAGCTCCTGCCAAAATGAGCCCATAAATCCACTATGACGATTGTTGACTAAATTCTTAGGAAGCCTATGCAGTCAAAAGACTTCTTTGAAAGCCAATTATGCCACTTTTTTGGCCGTTGAGATGGCAAAGAAGTGTGTGAATTTAGTCATCATGTCTACCACTATGTAGATGCAATCCTTCCCTTGCACTTTGGGTAACCCTTTGGTTAAATCCATCAAGATGTTCTCGCATTTTTGTTCTGGGATTGGTAGGGGTTGGAGAAAACATATAAGATGTGTATGCTCAACCATATTTTGTTGGCTTGTCATGAATTCCCTGATGTATTTCATCACATCTTCCTTGATCCCTTTGCAAGAGAATTGTTCATGAATTTTTGGATATATCTTAAAGAATCCTTAATGCCCAACCAAGGAAATATCATGTGTATCTTTCAAAATCTTTTCCCTAGTTGTAGATTCAGGAACTAGGTATACCATGTATTTATAATAAATGACTGCATGAATTATTTTTCACCTATCATCCAGGAAGATCTCGTGGATTAGTGCACTTGTAAACTGGTTCTTGGCATACTTTGTTGCAAGGTGTGCCTTCCAATCTTTTGTGAGTTCCATAGGGCACATGTTGTTGGTTTCCTAGAAAGTGCATCAGCCACAACATTTTTCTTTCCCTTCACATACTCAATATCAAATTCATAAGCTTGGATCTTTCTTACCCATTTATGTTTCCACTCATTAACATCCTTTTGCCCCAAGAAATGACACAGGTTGTTGTGGTCTATCCTAACTATGAACCTATTTCCAACCAAATAGTGTCTAAAATTTGCCAAAGCATGCATGATAGCCAACATCTCCTTCTCATATATGGATTAAAGCTTCTTTGTGTCCTGAAGCTTCCAACTTTCGCATGTGATAGGGTGACCCTTTAGCTTTAAGACAACCTCTATTCCTTCCCCTGATGCATCGCATTCCAATATGAATGGTTGACCAAAGTCGAGAAGAGCCAAAAATCGAGATGAGCTCATTATTTCTTTGAACTTGTTAAACATTTTATCAAATTCCTATGTCAACCTGAATTCTCTCTTTTTAGTTAAGTTTGTCAAAGGTGCACTTAACTAAGAGAAACCCTTAACCAACCGTCAGTAATAGGTGCAGATCCTTGATGAACCCCAGAAATGGGTAACTATATGGGCTCATTTTGCCTATTGTTTCCATTTAATCCACCATTCTCCATAGTTTTGTGCATGTTTTTGAATATATTTATGTCAATTGAGTGAATGGGAATAGTCACTTAGCCACATAGTCTAATGAGTGTTTATTGCAGGTTTTTGGACAATTTTTTGACAAAGACCAGGCATTTATGAGCAGATTAGTAGCCAAACTCGAGGAAACAGGGCTGAGGACTTATAGGAGGGGTGTCTCCTACATTAATGACCCCTTCCTCGAGTTCTCCACCAGCAACTCGGAGTTCAAGTGGGACTGTTGTTATCTGCAGTTTTAGGCAGTCGAGTTCCTAAAGTTTAGGAGGACTGTTGGGAGTCCTCACTTGTATAAATAAGAAGGCCTCAGGCCTCAATAGGTTAGCCATTTGATAGTCTATTTTCGCATTTTAGTGTAGCCTTGTATTCAGTTCATTTTCAAGCTCTTTTTGTGGATAGTTTTGTGATGTAACTATTATTTTTTTATCAATGAAGATGAATCCAGCCTTGAACTAGCACTGATCTTTCTTAGGGGGATGTAGCTCTTAAGGTTTGGCCCAACCCAAGTGCCCAACACCTCTTTTGTGTATTTATATGTTTTTTTCTTGCATTCATGAAATAATTTCTGTTGTTTAGGTTAAATCTTGCTTTGTTACTTAGGTTGTTTTTTATTATTAGAATAGTTGTTCTTGCTTCAGGTTGATTAAATAGTTTGCTGCAATAATGGAAAAAGATCTACAAAAAGGCTACCAAGCAGGCCTTGATCTCCTTTCTCCCTCCTCGGGACCATGAATTGAGACCAAGGCACTCTTGCTGCCACCAAAACACTATTTTTGCTTTCCAATGCAATTGCTAGTGTGAGATTTTGAGTTGGAAAAGTTGATATCAGTTGTATTTACATGCTTAGATCTGTCCTTGTTCAGTTTCCATAGCTTTCTTGCATAACTTCCTGTCCATAAAGTTCTATTCAACACTTTTTTGGTTTTTAGGTCAAAATTAGGTTAAAATAGGTAAAACTCTATTTTTTTAGTTCTTGCTTGGGACAGTTTTGAAAAGTCAGTGTGCAGCTCACTTGTAGAACCCTCCAGCATATCATTTTTCCATCACCCAACCTGCTCCAGTCCATCTCTCAAGATTTCCTCCATTCATTCACCATACTTTCCCAAACTGCCATAATTTCTACATTCTTGTGCAAAATTGCTTCCTTGACCTTTGAACAAATCCAACCATCTCTTTCATGTCTGATCTTCATTGACAGAGTCCTAGACCTTTTAACACCTCCATCCAGCCTTCATTTCCATTTTCCCACCATTTTTCCACCTTCAAACCTCTAAAAACCACTTTCGGCCTCTTCCTATAGAACTTCCTGTAGAACTTCCTATAGATCCCCTATAGCCTTCCTATAGAAGTTCTTGCGAGCGATTTTTCGAAGTCTGATTGCAATGGAAATCTCTAGAATGGTACTAGGGACCTCTTAGGACCCCTCCACACCTTTCTCATCATCTACAAAAGCCAACTCCATCTCCCTTCGCCACCAAACCTCTGCACAGTCACAAATAGTTAAAACACAAGCATAATAATTCTGCATAAAATTGCTCAAAAGTACAAAAAGATGATTTTTCCACATTTTCCTTCAGAAGTAGCTTGAATACATGCATTTTTCCTTGTCAGTAGTCCATGGCATCCATTTCAGTAGTTTCATCTCTTTTTCTTGCAAAAGTAGGGTTAGTGGGTAAAACTAGGGTTTGCTAGGATTTGTGTTTCCTTTCAGTTTTCAACCTCTTTCTGCAAGTAGAATAGCCTCTTTTGAGTAGCTTTCTTCCATCACAATTAAAAGCTTCTTCTGAGAAGTCATAGAAGTTGGCTTAAGCTCCTAGCGAACTTGTGCCAGCTGATCAAGTGACAGCCTGCACTAAGAGCTAGTACTTGTGTATATAGCACTGTCGCTTCCAAGTTTGTTACGAACTATCGAGTTGATAAAAGTAAAGTAGGGAGTCCCAGGAGTTGCAGCATCATTGCTGCAATACTGGAGCTCACCATATTTTTGGCATCGTTGCCGGGGAAGCGTCAAAGTATTTGTGATTACTGCTTTTCTTCTATTTTCTACTGCAACATTCTGCTAAGTAATTTATTTCAGCAAGAGTAAAGTAGTTGTTGCATTTCAATTCTACAATTTCATTTCTGCAAAAATAGATTAGACATTTCCTGCTTTCATTCCAATTCTGCAATTTCATTTCAGCAAGAATAGATTAAACATTTCCTGCTTTCATTTCAATTCTGTAATTTCATTTCATCAAGCGTAGATTAAACATTTCCTGCTTTCATTTCAATTCTGCAATTTCATTTCAGCAAGTGTGGATTAAACGTTTCCTGCTTTCATTTCAGTTCTGTAATTTCATTTCAGCAAAAGTAGATTAGACATCCCCTGCTTTCATTTCAATTCTGCAATTTTCATTTCAACAAAGTTTTTTTAGTTAGCTGCAATTTTTTGTTCAATCCATTTTAGTTTTTGCAGGTACAAGCAGAAAAATAAACACAAAAATTCGAAAAAAAGAGAGAGTTCCTTTCATGCCTTGTAGGAACAGAGACGATTTAGGAAAATTCCTACCCAACACCCCCAACATATCACTGAGTCACCCTTCTCTCTTCTTTGGTGGCAATGATCCAGAAGATCTTATAGGTGAACCTCCAGAGATATACGAAGATCTTATAACAGAAGAAGAGCGAGAAAACATTCCTCCTGAGACCATGGCTGAAAACAGAAACGTTAGAGGGAATGGGGAAAGAATAGAAGGTACCTTTCCTATCCGGGAGACCAATGGGGACACAAAAATGAAAAACATAAGTCCTCCAGCCTTACCTCACTTCCATGGCCTAACTACCGAAGATCCTGATACTTTCTTGTTTGAATTTGCTGTTCTCTGTCGAACCTATGACTATGCAGAAGACAAGCAAAAGTTGAAGCTGTTTCCTTCTACCCTCAAGGATGCAGCCTTGCACTGGTTCATGGGGTTACCTGGAGACAATATCACAACCTGGGCTCAGATGTAGCAAGCCTTCAACAACAAATACCGGGACTATTGCAGGTTAAAGGAAACCAAGGAAGAAATCTTCCGTATGACCATGGGTAGTGATGAATCTTTAGAAGACTATGAAGAGAGGTTTCAACTCAGTTATAAAAGGGCTAGGTGCACACTTGACCCTGAATCTCTGAAGCTGGTTCTGCTCAGAGGAGTCCCTGAAGACCTTCTAGATACCCTCCATTTGTTGGCTGGGGGGGACATCTATCAATTACCTTATGATGACATAAAAACTGTGTTTAGAAACCATTCCAGGTCAGCCAAGAAGAGAGGTAGGGGGAGTCGACCATTAGCCGGTACATCCTCATCCAGCTTATCCCTTAGAAATGAACTTGAAGATTTCAAGAGCGAGGTGAGACAGACTCTTGCCATGCACATGGATACCTTGCATATCAAAAGAAAACAAGAGGAAGCTGAGAGAGCTCTGGCCATCTTTTGCCCCAGGTGCACGAGAAAGCACCCTAGGAACGAATGCCCACTGCACTCTATAGAAGTGTGTGTAGTCTGTGAGCAAGACCATCCTACAAATCAGTGTCCTTCCTTGCCTGAAATCAAAGCTGCATATCAAGGGGTTGAGGGAGCCATTGAACCACTCTATTTCCTGAACCAAAGGAGGCCACATGGGCCCAGACCTTACCAGCAGGGAATGCAAGGGAACTCCCGGAGCTATTACAACCCCAATCAAGCCACTTCCATGCCTTCTTGGGGTCCCCCTGCTCATCCTTCCTGATCCACACCCCCTCCTTGGTCATATCCTCCTCAATACCAAGCTCCTCCAACTACTCATTCATTTCATCCTTATGCTCAGCCTCAGCCTCAGTGGAGTGCACCTCATCAGGGGTGGAGGCCCCAGTATAACTCCCCCCCCCTGCTCTTTTGCCTCCACCACTTGCTCAACTGCAACCATTACCTCCTGCTCCTCCAAGACAACCCCAGATACCTGCTCAACCGAACCCGAACCCCAACAACAGACAGGACCAACAGGTATATAGTGGGGAAACATCATGTCCAACCTATGCTGTGAAGATTCAGGAGATTAACCTACGATCTGGGAAGGTTCTCCCAGATAGCCAACCTCCTCCCAAGGAGGATGAGGAAGAAAAACGAGAAAGTGTAACCAAGGTCATTCCACTCTTTCCTGAGAGACTAACTGAAACCACCCAACCGACCCCAGAAGAAACTGAACTTTTGGGAGAACTGAAACAATTATGTGTAAAAATATCCCTTCTCCAAGCCATAAAGGATGTGCCTATATACAACAAGATGATCAAGGAGAAGTGCTTCAAACACCTAGGCAGGCAAAAGAGAGATGCCCCAACTATCAATGTCATAGGACAACTATCTGATCTGATGTTGGGGCAGGTAATTTGTCTGAAATATCTAGACCCTGGGAGTCCTGTAGTCGATGTCCACATCAATGGAACCATAATCCCCCATACCTTGATTGATCTAAGGGCTTCCATTAATGTGATGACCAGGGACACTATGCTCAAGCTCAACCTTCAGGGTTCCCTAAGAAAGACCTCAACAGTATTGCAGTTAGCAGACCGCTCCACTGTGACCCCTGAGGGGATTGTGGAAGATGTCATGGTCTCTATTGATTCCTGGGAGTACCCTACTGATTTCCTGGTTCTCCAACCAAAGGCAAAGCTCACTGGGTATCCTCTCATCTTGGGAAGACCTTGGTTGGCTACTGCAGATGCCTACATCAACTGTCGAGCTGGGAACATGACAATCAAGAATGGGCATATGTCCAAGCAGCTACTCCTCTATCCTCCCTCTACTAGAACATGATTTACCCCTCTCGTTGGAGGAGGAAGATGAGGATGAAGTCTATTCCGCACCATTGTGTACAGTAGAAACTACCATGGGGGGTCTACAAACCGAGGATGATCTTATTGAGAATTTGATCCAGAATCCACCCCCCAGTGTGTTGCCCTTAGAAGAGCTGGTGGAAGAAACCCAAGCTAATCCTCTAGTTGATCTCTGTGTGGCTGATCTAACCTCCCGCCGAGTCAAGAACGTGGAATTTGGCCCAGAAAAAACTTTGAAGATCAACTCATCCATTTCCACCTCTCAGGAGAAAGAATTGTGTAGCTTATTGAAGAATCACTTGGATGCTTTTGCTTGGAGTTATAAGGAGATGAAGGGAGTCCACCCTTCTGTTTGTACTCATCACATTTACATTAAGGAAGATTGTAAACCAGTTAGGCAGCCTCAAAGGAGGATGAAGCCAGCCCTTAAGGACATTGTCAAAGAAGAATTGCAAAAGTTGTTGGATGCAGGATTCATCTACCCCATCTCTGACAGCGAATGGATTTCTCCTTTGGTGCTAGTGCCAAAGAAAAATGGAAAGTGGAGAATCTGTGTAGATTATCGGGAATTGAACAAGGCCACCAAAAAGGACCATTTCCCTTTGCCTTTCATAGATCAAGTGTTAGATGGCCTGGCAGGGAATAATTTCTTCTCCTTCTTAGATGGGTTTAGAGGGTACAACCAAATCCAAATCAACCTGGAAGACCAGGATAAGACCACTTTCACTTGTCCATGGGGTACTTTTGCATATCAGGTCCTTCCTTTTGGGTTGTGCAATGCTCCCGCCACTTTCCAGAGAGTAGTACTGAGCATATTTGCTGAACTGGTTCATGATTCAGTGGAGATCTATATGGATGACTTTACCCCCTTATGGTTCTAACTTCCAAGAAGCTTTGACTAACCTGGGAAAAGTTTTAGCCAAGTGTATTGAAATGAACCTGTCCCTCAGTCCTGAAAAATGCGAATTCTTGATGACTGAAGGGACCGTGCTAGGTCATAAAATTTCTCAGCAAGAATTACAGGTGGATCCCAACTGTGGGAATGGTCAATTCAATGGAATCGGTGGCCAGCTAACTGGCCACCCTCGTTCAGTTCACACACGTTCATGGAATTCAGTTGAGCCACGTCCAAATTCAAAACTTCCGATCAGATACGCAGTCAACATGTGTGGCATGTCAACTCGGGAAGAAAACATTCGAAACCGGTAGTGGTAGCGGCGGATAACGGGAGTAAGGGAGGTGATGGCGGTTAGGCAGCATGAAGAACCATAATGACACTGGCGTAGGACCAACGGTCCGGATGGGGATAACGTACCCATCTGGCCACCTCATCTCCTCACCGCGGATTACGCCAACAGTTGAGTACAGTCCGCTCTAAGCCTCCACCACCCTTTTGGTTCATTTGCGTGTTACGAAGCTCTCGACTGCAGTGCTCGTCTGCCACCTTCAGAGCAGCGAACCAATCATCCTCCGCCAGTTTTCTGCCAGTTTTTCAAAACCCTCCCACCTATCAGGCTCTACAGGAGCACTGCTGCATTCTACAGGACCCGAAAGATTTATACAGGAAAGGCAGAGAACAGCCCTGCAGAAGGAAAACCCGGGATTTTTGTCAAAATTCGAGCTTAAAACGAGGTAGGCTCAGGAAACCTCTCTGCATATGACTTATTTGTATAAGGTGGTGGATTTAAAACACAACATTGGATTGAATGAAAGGAGAGTGAAGCTTAAAAGTCTGCCTGCATATTTTCCCTGAGTTCTACACAGTTCTTTGTTTTCTTCTCTGCATTCGAAGTCTGTCTTTTTCTTTCTCACATTCTACTATAAAGAAAACACATGCAACCGTAGAAACCAGCCTATGTGAAAAAACCGAATTTGCATATCTGTCTACACTCTGAAAAAACCTTGTGTTATTTATCCTCTGTTCTGTCAAAAAAAAAATTCTTTCCAAAAGCAGAGAATCAAATTCAGGATAAGAGCAGTTTGAAACAAGGGAAATATTGCAATTTGATGTTGTGAAGAAGGAGTACATGGAAAGTCCTCCTACAGTTTAGAAAAAACAAAACTCAGCTGTCCCTTTGTGTTTGATTTTGGAAATTATTGTTTTTTCTCCTCACCTAAGCACTTCAGAAACCACTAAACACCATGCCAAGAGGTTTTATGAGGAAGGAGCCTTTGAAGTCCATCCAATTGGATGAGCACCCTGAGGTGGTGGCCCTCTTCACTAGGGAAATTGGATGATTTTCTTTGGACATGGATATGATGATGAGGTGACTGAAGAATTTTTTATGTCCTTAAGACCCCATTCGAAAACACATGCTATAGTCAATTTCAAGGGTCTGACCCACTTGGGCTCCCTTGGAGCAAGGAGGAAAAAGCATTGGGACAAGTTGCCAAGAAGACATTTTTTCAACCTGGGGAGAATCCTGTAGAGGATAAAAATGGGGTCAGAAGGACAAGTTTACCTCCTCCATGGAATGAAGTTAGCTACCAAATAATGAAATATATCACTTGTGAAGGAAGGTTCAGCATAATTTATGGTTATCACTTCAGGTTATTACATGAATTAAGGTATGGGATGGACCTACCTCCAGTTAGAAAACTCAGTCTCCCATATTTCCTCCTCCAGTCTTTAATATAATGTAGCACCAAGCTAAATGCAGGGGTCCCAGACCAGCTGGCCCACCATGGGCTCATCAAACTGTTGGTAGAAGATGCCTTACACACATATACCATTCCCATAGCTTGGAAAATTTTCAAGAATATGTCCAACGAAGATGACATCAAAACTTTGACTGAGGATATCAGCCCATATGGTAGTGAGGAGGAGGAAGAGAGAGAGGAAATTGAGGAAGAAATGCATGAGGAGACACAAAACATTCAAATAGAGAAAGAATAGGAAACAGAGGAGAAGCAGACAGAAAAGGAGAAATCTGACAAAACTACTGCTGAGCCAAAGGCATAAAAGAAGACAACCCCAAAATCAGAGAAGATAAAAAGGACAAAGGATGAGAAGAAAAAGCCCAAGAAAGCCCAAAAGAAGACTACCACAGGCAAGGCAGGGACCCAGCAAGAAAAAGAGAAGACATTACTAGAGATAGTAGAGACAAACAAAAACAACAGACACAGAAAAGACTGCAGAAGATGAAGGGGAACAATAGCAGGAAGAAACATCCCCTGAAACATTGGCAAAACAAGCAGCAGTTGTGTTGGCTGCATTGAGCACCCCAGCAAAACAAAAGGGAAAAAGAAAAAGAGAAACATCCATGTATTTCAAGGCCAGAAGGAGCACCAGGATAAAGGTGGGCAAGCCCCAGCCACCATCAAAAGAACCTATAATAATTGAGGATGCACCTACTGAGAAAAAGGAGGAATCCCCCTCCAAAATCTCTATCACTTATGAGAGAGGGAGTCCCAAAACTTCCACCTAGAAGGAAAGAATCAGACTAATGGACACCAAAACAGTTCTACAGGAAGCTAAGACCTCTCTACAGGAAACACTGGCCAAGCTAAAGGAGACTGAAAAATTAGAAGAGGAGGCAGCAGAACAGTCACAAGAGGGAGCCAAGACCGAAGAGATACTTAAACCAAGCCCTCAACCTAATTTAGACTCATATTACAATTTGCTAGAAGGTGGGAAGATCATCCCACAGAAATCTATTGTGCCCCTTTTCTTTGAATTAGAACAAGAAAGAGTTAGAACCAACACCTGGATGAAAATTGCTAAATCCAAGGGAGTTGCAGATGTAGGACATATGGAAGAATAGTTGAAAGAATTAAGAAGGGAGTTGGCAGTGGTGAGACACACCGAGAGCATTAAAAGAGCCCAGCTACAGGAGGAAAATGCACTGCTGAAAAAGCAGTTACAGCAACAGGAAACTCAAAGGGGAGACATATCACAGATTTTTGAAGAACAACAACTACAGGAAGGTCCCTTAGCAGATAAGGAAGTAGCAAAGAAATAGCAGCAAGAGGAAGAGCCACAGCCTGATGTTGACATGATGATAAAGCAGCAGCAAGAAAGGGAGTCTCAGGCAGCAGCTGAAGTGCTGATGCTAAAGTAGCAGTTGCAAGAAAGAGAAGCCCAGATGGCCTACATGGCCAACTGGGCAATGGAAGCCTTGCAATGTAGACAACTAGCTAGATCTTATGCATTGTATCTTAAAGACCAATGGCTCCAATTCCAAATTAAAACATTGGCCCAAAGGGGCACAATCCCTTTCCAAAATTATGGTCAGTTTATGCATCTGTGTGCTACTAGTTCAGCTGAGGATAAGGCCAAATTAGCAGAATTTTACTTACACAATATGGCACTCCCTGATATGAACTTTTGGGATCCGAATGCTGCATTGGGAGACCTACAGCTCATGGCTATGGCTTCTTGGATGAGCCATGAGGAAAAAAGAGCAGTGGAAATTCAACAGATCATGGCAAAAGAACTAAATGAGCCCCTACTAATAAGGGCAGAACCGGAAGACCCCTCAGCTCTCATATATGCTCATCAACACCTTGCAAGCAACCCTCAAGTTCTCCCTGATTATGTTGAAAGGCAAGCGCAAGCTATCGCCCATTTTGAAGATATGGAAAGATTATTTGGTGATGATTGCCTTCATGCTTGCATGAGGAGATGGAATACATTGTCATATAGCTTAAAGATCAGGGAGTATCACTCCCCAACCAGAATGAGGGGGGCTTTGGTGAGAGTGCCCCTATGCAAACAATCAATGCAAAACTTGAAAGCCAACTGGATTGGCCTTAAGTTCAGTCCTCCACTACTCTTAGGACTCTTGGAAGGGGTTAAGGAAGAAGAAGAAAAAAGAAGAACAAAAGCAATGGGAGGAAGTGGACAGAAATGCAGGTTTTCATGACAGGGAAGAGGACATCACCTCAGAAGCTTGGGATGTCAGGGAAGATGTTAAAGCTATCAAGGATGAAGAACTGGATTAGTTGCTCAGAGGATGAGCAACTCTATCAGCAGGGGGGTGATGATGAGCCCCAGAAATGGGTAACTATATGGGCTCATTTTGCCTATTGTTTCCATTTAATCCACCATTCTCCATAGTTTTGTGCATGTTTTTGAATATATTTATGTCAATTGAGTGAATGGGGATAGTCACTTTGCCACATAGTCTAATGAGTGTTTATTGCAGATTTTTAGACAATTTTTGAACAAGGACCAGGCATTTATGAGCAGATTAGCAGCCAAACTCGAGGAAACAGGGCTGAGGACTTATAAGAGGGGTGTCTCCTGCATTAATGACCCCTTCCTCAAGTTCTCCACCAGCAACTCGGAGTTCAAAGGCCACCACATCGATGATTCCAAGGGGTAGCCAAGCAACTCAAGTGGGACTGCTGTTATCTGCAGTTTTAGGCAGCCGAGCTCCTAAAGTTTAGGAGGACTGTTGGGACTCCTCACTTGTATAAATAAGAAGGCCTCGGGCCTTAGTAGGTTAGCCATTTGATAGTCTATTTTCGCACTTTAGTGTAGCCTTGTATTCTGCTCATTTTTGAGCTCTTTTCGTGGACAGCTTTGTGATGTAACTATCATTTTTTTATCAATGAAGATGAATCCAGCCTTGAACTAGCATTGATCTTTCTTAGGGGGATGTAGTCTTGGGGTTGGGCCAAACCCAAGTGCCCAGCACCTCCTTTGTGTATTTATATGTTTGTTTCTTGCATTCACGAAATAATTTCTGTTGTTTAGGTTCAATCTTGCTTTGTTTACTTAGGTTGTTTTTTATGATTAGAATAGTTGTTCTTGCTTCAGGTTGATTAGATAGTTTGCTGCAATAATAGAAAAAGATCCACAAAAAGGCTACCAAGCAGGCATTGATCTCCTTTCTCCCTCCTCGGGACCATGAATTGAGACCAAGGCACTCTTGCTGCCACCAAAAAATTGTTTTTGCTTTCCAATGCAATTGCTAATGTGAGATTTCGAGTTGGAGAAGTTGATATCAATTGTATTTACATGCTTAGATCTATCCTTGTTCAGTTTCCATAGCTTTCTTGCATAACTTCCTCTCCATAAAATTCTGTTCAACACTTTTTTAGTTTTTAGCTCAGAATTAGGTTAAAATAGGTAAAACTTTGTTTTTTTAGTTCTTGCTTGGGACAGTTTTGAAAAGTCAGTGTGCAACTCACTTGTAGAACCCTCCAGCATATCATTCTTCCATCACCCAACCTGCTCCAGTCCATCTCTCAAGATTTCCTCCACTCATTCACCATACTTTCCCAAACTGCCATAATTTCTACATTCTTGTGCAAAATTGCTTCCTTGACCTTTGAACAAATCCAACCATCTCCTTCATGTCTGATCTTCATTGACAGAGTCCTAGACCTTTTGAAACCTCTGTTACACAAAAATATCGTCACCATGATTATTTGCAGTCAGTATGGGTCTATCATCACTTGTACTGTCCTCCTAAGAAAGTCTAGAACCTCAGCTCTTCAAATCAAGCTTTGGAAGTGGGAGAAAGACATTAAAAATCAATGTAACTCTGGTTCCGCACTTTCTCTCATGGTCACCTGCGGTCCCGCACCTTCTGTGTACAAAAGCTGCGTACTTGCCCGCTCTGTTCCTAACGGTGCAGGTGCGGACCCCTGTGAAAGTCAAAAGGCGCAATTTTTATCTTAAAAAACTCACTTTGGGTTAATTCTAGAGTTTTCTAGAAGGAATTTTGGCGTGGATTGTTCGCTCTGAGGTGGTTCATGCATCCCAAAAGAGAAGGAGCTAATCCCTTGACTAAAGGAGCTATCCCTTTGAAGGAGGGCTTTATCCCTTTGAAGGAGGACCTAGTAACTTCCCTCCATTGCACTATAAATACAGGCATTGGGGTGAGGAATAGAGAGGTTAGAAGCTGAACATTTTGAGGGTAAATGCTGGTGAAATCAAGACTCTTTGGTTGAGCTTGAGAGGAAAGATCACATACCTCTTGGTTCCATTGGAGAGTAAGTGAAGCTTGTCAAAGTAGAGGAGACATCTTGTTGGACCCTGGGAGGAGCTTGTATAGCGTCAAGGCAAAGGTTGTAAAGTTCTTCTTCTTTTGAATTAATACAATCAAACTCATTTTTCTCAACAAGTATCTTATGCTATTTGTTTCATGGACTCCTTGACTTTCATGTTAAATATGTTTCATGCGATTGGTTTTTCAGGTGCTATTTAATTTGTTTGCCTTGTTTGTGTTTGCAGATTCGCGAAGAGGAGCTCATTTGGATCAAAAGAGCGAGGGCATCCACAAGCTTGCGTTGGACCAAAGGTAGGCCCTAAAAACCTTTGTTTGCTATTGTTTATTGAAGCATATTTAGAGAAAGATAGTGTCTGGTTGGTTTGCTTGTTGTTAGGTCTTCTTTAGATTCTAGGAAGGTCTATCTTGTCCGCAAGATCGACCCATTCCGCGCGACAGAATGGCGACCATACTGGGGACTTGATTGTTTTCTTTGTCTATACTTTGACCTGAGAAATTGTATTTTCTGTTTCTGTTTTTGACTTGATGACTGTGGGATTGGGTGTATTTAGTTAATTTTGAGTTAGTTTTCGTTTTTCATAGTTTTGGGAGAGGTACGCACCCTCTGAGTTAAGCATAGTGCGTACTTGTACGCACTTTTGCTTTGTGCACAGAGCGTAGACGCACCTGTGTAAACAGGTTGCCTGCGTACCCTGTCAAAATTTTGAAGAATTTCAAATTTTCCTCTTTTTTATCAGTTTAGAATTTGTTTATAAGTTTTAGCCATTGCCCAGGCCTGCTTGTTCCCTGTCAAAAACTTTCCTTGGTTTAATTTCATTAGCATTAGGGTTTTAGGTGGAATTCCTAGGAATTTTGCTTGTTGGGTTTGTTTTTCGTTTTGGTTGTGTAGTGGCTCTGAGCTTAGAAGCCTTAGAGACCTCAGATTACCTTGGTGTCTACTGGTCTTCTTGTGAGTCTGACCATTTATGAAATCTCCCCTTGTTGAGGAATTCGCTTTGAGTTTTCTCATTTCAAAATTTTGAAAAGCTTGTAGTTGAAAGTTTGGAATTTTCATTTTTACCAAAAGAAAACGAAAGATTGGTTGTTTTTTGACTAATTGTGATTCTGCATACATTAGTCCTTAGCTCACATTTAGCTAAGTAAAACATCCTCAAAAAGACTTTTAGTAAGCTTTGACTTCAAGTAGCTTTTTATAGTTTGTAGCTCTCAAAGTTAGTCATTTTCATTAGTTTTGAGTGTCTTTTTTACAAAATATAAAAAACAAAATCTCTTTTGGAAAAGTTTGTCTTTTGTAGTGATTGTTTGCTTTGAAAAGAAAAGGGAAATTTGTGTGAAATAGCTAGTTGTCTCATTTTGAGTGCTTTGGAAAGGAAAAGCTCTTCTTTTAATTTGTTTAATTGAGAAAGATTTGTGTTTACAAAGTAGTTGCATTTCTCAAACTCTTTCTTAAGTTTAGAAGTTCATCGAAGAGAAAAGATTGTTTAAATCATCCTAGGTGCATCTTTTTAGTGATTTCGAGTCGAGTCTTTACACCACGAGTTTCATCTCCGCCACCTCTTGACTTAAACAACAACCACTAAAATTAACGCTTAAAGTAAAATTCACTTAGTAACATTTTATTTCTAGAGCTCTGATACACCAACTTAGCTTAGGCTAGTGTCTTGGAGTAGGAGAGTAATTAACTCTCCAAGACAGTAAAAACAAACAAGTAGCTGTATCTTGTGGTAGGAAGAAATCCAATTGTTGCATTTATGCTCTGGGAAAGCTCCTCTTAAAGGAGAAGCACGAGATCGTGTCTGAACCAGTGTGGGAATCAATCCTTCCTCATTGGGAACGACGCCAGATATTCACGTATTAAAAATGGTAAACCTCGAATTAACCATTGTCGAGGAGCCTGGGGTCACTTGTTGGTAAACCTTGGATTATGTCAAGGAGCCTTCAAGGGGATTGAGCTTGCTACTCTGCCCTTGCGTGCGTATCGGATCGTAGACTATTCCCCCAGGTGTATTTGTCTCAGTTGGTAACCTTAGTGGCCATATTCTTTAGGATTCTTCCTAAGGTGACAGTGGTGGGAAGATCCCACTGTACCTGGAGCAGACGTCGGCTAGACTCACTTGGATTTTCTGGGGGGTTCACTTCACTCGAGATGGTTAAGTGGAGGAACTTGGTCCAGTCTATTCATTAAGCAGGTTGCCGGGGTAACTGTTCCAACCGCCATTTCTGTACTGAATTCTGCGACGTTGGATTTCATCACCAACTAGTGTTTTCGGTCCGGAAAGTTACTGTTTGTGTGTGTTTTGATCTCTAGATTCTTATGCGTGTGATTCAAATTTGTTTGGTTATTTAGAGGCTTTAGGTGTTTTTCATTGAGATTTTACTTTGTTTGCGTGTGAAGTAGTTAAAAGTTTTTAACTGTGGCTGAATTACCAAGACAATCCCGTAGACTTCGGGGCCAGTCTCCTGAGTTTGTAACCGTGGCTGATTTACTGAGGAAGTCCCGTAGACTTCGGGGCCAACCTCCTGAAGAATTCCCGAGCCATCTTGAAGGCTTGAAAGTCCTCGTAACTCCTAGTGGCAGTAAAGTTGGTTCACCTGGAGAAGGAGAGTCTTCATTGGTTGTACATCCTGATTACCAAACTCTAGAAACAGGTTATAATCCTGAATCTATTTCGGTTTCTGAACTTGCTGGTAGCTTTTCATCTACTAGTGATATAGGTGAAGAACCTGAGATTTCTGAACCTGTTACTCCAACATCGGGGTTTGTCTCTCCAGCTTCTAGTGGTCCTAATTCACCTAGGGTAGAAAGAGTAATCACCGAAAATCTTCCTTCTGGTTTGATAGCTATTGAAGAACTTGCTCCGGAAGAAGAAGTAGGCATCCCTATCCCTAAAAATCAACCTATTATTGATCTAAGGGAGCATGAATCAATTTTTTACAGTCCACCTAGAAGTACTACTTGGTATCTTTCTTTAACTAATTATTTGGACAATTCAGTGTTAAGTTTTTCACCACCTCGTACTCCTTATCATCCTAGAGGTTTTTATACTCCCGTAAATATGTCAGGTCAGTCATCCATGTTTACTCAATCACCTGAATCTTTTTTGTACGGCGGTCCTTCTGTTCCCGCTGGGTATCAGTCACTTTCTGGTACTTTTTCGGGAGCATCTCCTCAACCCATTGAACAAGGGTTATTCACTGGAAGCAATGGTGCAAAGCCGTTGAGCGTAGAAGACATTCTTATGATGTTAGGTTCTATTCCCAATTCTCAACCTCAAGGTGGCCAGTTACCGCCTGGGGGGCAGCCTCATTTAACACCTGGGGGACAACCTCAAGGTACACAATTTGCATCTGGGGGGCAACCTCAAGGAGAGTACGTGCCTATGGTACAATATGTTCCTCAAGGTCAACCCCAGTATCAATTTATACATCAAGGTCAACCCCAGTATCAGTACGTGCCTCAGGGATATCTACCCCAAGGTCAGTACTCGAACCAAGGTTTCAAACCACCCGAAGGTCAATCTTATGTTCAAGGGACGGGAAATGTACCTTTCAACTATCCAACCTACCCTCAACCCGGTTATGGTCCTCAATATTCTCAACCTATTACGGGTCAATACCCTGGAACAAACATAGTGTGGGATCCATCGCAAACTCAACAGGTGTGCAGCCAGGTGTACAGTTGTCATCTCAAACTGGACAACCCTTAGTTTCTGGTTCACCCCAGCAACCAGTCCAGTCTAACATTCAAACTTCTGTACCTTCGGTAGTTTCACAGTCTGGGCCTACTGCGCCTCGTACTCCATCTCAAACGACTGCTGCAACTACCGCAACATCTGTTCCATCTACCCCACCTACTTCTGGAGTATTGACAGCTCCGGTTTCTACTGTTTCTGTATCTTTACCACCATCTGGATCCACCATTCAAACTACGGTTCAGATGCCTGTAGGACAACCTGGTTTAAGTACGGTTGTCACCAGTCAACCTCAATTCACCTATCAACCGTACCAGGGACAGTACCAATTCGGTCCTGCTGTCCAACAACCAGTTTATCAGTATCAACCGTATCCTGGGTACACTTATCAACAACCTCAACAACCCCAGTACGGTACGGTTAATCCTGGTTTTCCGGGAGGATACAATATCCCGAACGCGATTCCTATTCCTAGTTATCCTGGATATCCTCCTCCTGGGGCTGGTCTCATGACCCAGAGTTTTAGGGATCCTAATCGGCAGTTACCATTTATCACAACTTTGGACTTACCAGACTTGTCGTGCCTAACGAATGATCCGATTAATTATCTTCCGTTTTGGCCGCCAATGCCGAATAAGTTGCCCAGTGACATTCCCAAGTTCGAAGGTAAATCTGGAGAGGACCCGTCGAACCATGTGATGACTTACCACCTCTGGTGTGCATCTAACTCCATCACAGATGATTCGATCCGTCTTAGACTTTTCCAGCGCACTCTGATTGGTCTCGCGGCCAAGTGGTACATTGAGTTACCGCGAGGCACTTTTTATAATTTTAGTCAGTTAGCTACCTCGTTTTTAACTCATTTCCAGTTGCCAGTTCGATATGACAATGGCACAGAATTGTTAACTTCGCTAAAACAATCGACATCCACGTATATTTCAGATCATATTCATGAGTGGAGACGTCGACGACGTTTAGTGAAGGTATTCATTCCGGATCAAATCTTGGCTGAGTGGTTTGTAAAATCTTTGTTGCCAAGGATCACTGAAGATGTTGCTAAAGCCGGAGTTGTTACTGAGGAGCAAGTCATTGCTCAAGCACAGTACCTTGACTTGGTCTATACTCAGTCAGGTACGTTACACGAAAAGATCCCCGATCTTCCCAAGTCAAATCAAATCACTGCAGCTCCTTCGGGATCTCATGCCGCTGACGGTATGATTGGTACAGTTAACACTAAAAGTAAGAAGAAGTCTTCTAAGAATTCTTCTCCTATCATAACCTTGCCTGATTCCTCGACATGAGATTCTTCTGCAGAGGTTTCCACCGATGTTCATGTTGTAGAATCATCTACAGCTAAATCAAAATCTGGTGGGAAGAAGAAAGGAAAGAAGAAGAATAAAACAGACAAAAGTTCAAAGGAGAAACCTGAAAAGGCGGAATCCAATGATGAAAAGCGCAAACCTCGTTATCCGTGTCTCATTTGTGACGAAGAACATTTCACAAGAGACTGGCCTCACCGAGCAGAGGTTGCGAAAATCGTCAAAGGTTCCCAAACTCCTGTTGTTTTGAAGGATCCATTTCCAAATCAAGATAGCAAGATGATAGGTTCTTCCTCAAGTGCCAATGAAGAACCCATATTGATGATGTCCCATGTAAGGATTGCGACTCGATCGCAAGATTATGGCAGTAAAAGTCCTGTTGATGGCAAAGAAGCAGAATCTTCTCATTCTAATCCATCAACCTCAGCTCCCGGTTCCGATCCACTACAGATCGAGAAACCTAATCCAGACTTAGTAATCAAACCGCCCGCCAAGGGTGTACTTCGAAGGTCAACTTTCAATCCACATGCGAGAGCGGCTCAGAATTATAACATTGTTGAGGATTTAGCTGTTTCACCCTCAGCAATGTCGGCTTTGGAAGTGCTGCAATCATGCCCAGCACAACGCAAATTACTTTTGTCGGCTATAGGAGCTGTTGATGTTCAGGACCCGAACCTAATAATCTTTGATCTAGAAAATAGTACACCGTGTTTACCTCATCAAATGGCTTTCCAGATTCCAGTGATAGTCAAGAACAAGCCTATTCATCGGACTGTAATTGATGAGGGAGCCTCAACGTGTATTATTTCGATACAGTGTTGGAGATCGCTTGGTTCTCCTTCACTAAATCAATCCCCGACGATTCTTAAGGCCTTTGATGGCCGTGGGTTTCATCCTTTTGGCAATCTACAGTATTTGCCTATAGGGGTTGAAGGAAAAACCGTTAGTCTAGATGTGGAGGTGGTTGATGCCCCTCTAGACTACAACCTTCTCTTGGGTCGAAGTTGGTCTTACGCTATGACAGCGGTCGTTTCATCGGTCTTTAGAGTCATAAAATTTCCACATAATGGAAAGATCGTAACAATAGACCAGCTGTCTTACTTTTCATCCGACCCAGCCTCTTCGGAGAGTATTCAGCATGTTGGTAAAATGACTATCCCATATAAGGATGTTGGAGTAGGATTAGTTAAAGATGTCGGTTTACTGGGAACTTTTCCTTTTCCTCCAATCAATGCATCATCTTCATTTGCAACTATTCATATGGTTACATCAGACACTATTTTTTATGACAATCCTTGGATCGTTCCTTCTGAATCTGAAATAGACTCATTTGGTAATTCCATGCCTTTGAGTCCATATGAAATGGCCTATGAAGCTGTGCAGTCTTTTACCGACCCGTGTTCAACCGAAAAAGACTTAATGAATGTGGTCCGTGAGGAATCACTTTTCACATCAACCTCGGATTTAACTACGTTTTCTGAACTTGTTCACTCTGATGAGCAAATTCGTGAAATCCTATGTGTAGATGATTTACCATGGGAAGATCTCCATCACAGATCTTCGTTTTTACCTGAGGATGATCGTTTTGAAAATAATTTCTCATCAATCTTTATGACCGAATATGTCAAGGAACCTCAGAATCCAATGAAACATTCTGATTCAGAGTTAAATTTGGGAAACATCTCTCGAACTATTCCCATTGACATTTCAGTTAAGCCTGGAATTGTTGAGAACATTCATATAGGTGCCTCGTGTACAAATGACAAAATTCAATTATATAAGGCCCTATTTCAAGAATTCCGCGTCGTGTTTGCCTAGTCCTATGAGGAAATGCCAGGAATTGATCCGGCAATTGTTTTTCATGAGATCAAAACTTACCCGAATGCTAAACCCGTCCGGCAACGTTTGCGTTAGATTCGCCCACGAAAAGCTGCTGCAATTAAAGTAGAAGTTGAAAAACTGTTGAAAGCAGGTTTCATTTATCCGATCCCGCTAATAGATTAGGTATCGAATATTGTTCCAGTTAACAAAAAACAGGGAACAATAAGCATATGCATCGATTATAGGGACATTAATCGAGCCTGTCCAAAGGACAATTACCCAACTCCCTATATCGATCAAATCATTGATGATTGTGCCGGCAGCGAGATATTTTCCTTTATGGACGGTTTTTCCGGATACAATCAAATCAACATTCTACCTGCCGATCAACCAAAAACGACTTTTATTTGTCCATGGGGGACATTTTCTTATTGCAAATTACCTTTTGGGCTTAAGAATGCTGAAGCAACTTTTCAAAGGGCGATGTCTTATGCGTTTCATGACATCAAGCACATTGTGCAACCCTATCTCGATGACTTGCCTGCTCATTCACTACATCGATCTGATCACCTCGTCCACTTACGAGCAATCTTTATGAGGTGTAGGCATTATCGTATTCGGTTGAACCCACACAAATGTGTCTTCTGTATAGAAACGGGTCGATTGCTGGGATTTGTAGTTTCGAAAGCCGGCATTCGCGTTGATCCCTCAAAGGTCGAAGCTATTATCAATTTGCCTCCTCCTTCGAGTCTTCGCCAACTCCAAAGTTTGCAGGGGAAAGCAAACTTTTTACGACGATTCATTCCTAACTACGCCGAGGTTACAAAGGGTTTTACACGGTTGTTGAAACAAAATACTCAATTTTCTTGGGATGAGATAGCTCAGAAGTCTTTTGATGCACTCAAACACGCGTTAACCCATGCACCGTTGTTGCATCCTCCCAACTACAACCAGGATTACTTTTTGTACCTCGCCGCCTCCCATTCCACCATTGGAATGGTCTTAGTTCAGGAAGATGAATTCGGAACGGAACATGTGATATATTACCTTAGTCGCACGTTAAATCCAACTGAGCTAAAATACTCACATGTGGAGAAATTGGCATTGGCAGCCGTTCAAGCTGTCCAACGTTTTCGTCACTACATTTTACTACGTAAAACTACGGTAATTTCGGATTGCAACCCTATGATCTACATTTTGACCAAACAATTGCTAGGGGGCAAGTACTCTAAATGGATCGTTATCCTGCAAGAGTTCGACTTGGAGTTTGAGAAATCTAAGTCTAAGAAATCTTTAGTTTTTGCAGAGTTAATGTGTGACTTCCCGCGTGCTGACACAGAAACTGTGGTAGAGGAGCCCATTGCGGACGAATCTTTGTTTCTAATCAGCACTTTAGATCCGTGGTATGGGGATATCATCCTCTATCTCCAGACCCAATCCTTTCGGCCAGAAATTTCAAGGTCGGAACGTCGGAAAATTCGATTCCAGTCCCAACAATTCAAAATTATTGGAGATATTATTTATCGCCGTGGGGCAGACTCTATTTTTCGACGTTGCTTAACTCACGAAGAGGCTGAAAGGGTTCTAAATGACTGTCACTCTGGAGCATGTGGCGGTCATATGTCTGGGTATGCCACAACCCAAAAGATATTGCGCGCTGGCTATTTCTGGCCGTCCTTGTTTAAAGATTGTATTACGACAGTCCGAAAATGCCACAACTGCCAGATTTTTGATCGTAAGATGCGCGCTCCACCTGCTCCTCTCCACCCTATAATTTCCGTTGGTCCTTTTTCCAAATGGGGCATTGATTTTATTACATGTAACCCTCACTCGGTCGGGGGGCATGCGTATATCATCCTAGCGGTAGATTATTTTACTAAGTGGGCCGAGGCGATGCCTACATTCGAAGCAGACGGCAAGACAGCTGCAATTTTCGTGTTCAATCATATAATTGCTAGGTTTGGTGTCCCACAAGCGATAATCACTGATCATGGGCGTCATTTTCGAAACGTTATGATGACCGAACTTACAGGCCAGCTTGGTTTACGTCACGATAGTTCAACCCCTTATTATCCACAAGCAAATGGTCTGGTTGAATCCATCAACAAAGTTTTAGTTATCATGATCCGACGAATCATTGGGATTCATCGGTCGAATTGGAACAACATGCTATTTTCAGCGCTTTGGGCGTACCGAACTTCAGTAAAAACATCAACAGGGTTCACTCCTTTCCAACTAGTCTATGGTTTGGAAGCTGTGTTACCCATTGAGTGCGAAATCCCGTCACTGCAAATGGCCATCGAGTTACTTCCAGCTACTTCCGAAGAGGAAAAGCGTTTGTTATACTTAGCTCAATTAGATGAGAATCGACGTGATGCTGCATTGGCGATCGAGACTCACGCAAAATGTATGAAAGCTCAGTATGATCGGAATGTGACCCCTCGAAATTTTTCGGAAGGAGACCTAGTGTTATTGTATGATCAAGCTAATGATAAAATAGGCGCTAGGAAATTCGTTCCTATGTGGCATGGTCATTATATTGTTAAGCAAAAGCTAGCAAAAGGGGCCTATGAGTTGGTAGACTTTGATGGGGACTCTTTGGGTAAACCCAAAAATGGCCTTTACTTGAAGAGGTACTATGCTTAAAAGAATGGGGTATGGAGATTTTTAGTTAGGATAGTTTTCTTTCTAGCTGGTGTGTTTTAGTTTAAAAACAAAAGTGTGCTTAGCTTAGAGAGTGTTTTTCGTCATTATTCCTGCTTATCTTGGTTTTACTCTTGATATTGCAGATGTCGATGCCTCTCCAAACATACATTGGATTTGCTGATGGTGCTTGTCGTAATACACAGAACATCTCTTCCGCAGCTTGGGTTATCTATTCGCCCTCTGACGAGTTAGTTTCTATGCATGGGGTAAGTCTCGGTCAAACAACAAACAACATTGCAGAGTATAGTGCAGTGATTGAGTTATTATCTGAATCTATTTCATTTGGGATTCGGAGTTTGATAGTGAGGTTGGATTCTGAACTCGTTGTATTACAGCTTAATAGAGTGTATGCCATTAGAAATCCAGTGTTATTAAGATTATTTTTGAGAGTGCGTCTCTTGGAACGTGAGTTTGATTACATTGAATATCAGCATATTCCAAGGTCTTTAAATACATTAGTAGATGCAATTGCTTCTCGAATGTTAAATAGACATTTGCAATAATCATACATGTAAATTTAAAACCATTCCATGACATGATTTACAAGATAAGCCGGTGATAGTGATATATATATATATATATATATATAGGAGTGTGTCAAAAAATACGTCTTCGATCATAGGTTGAAAAACACCTTATGATCGGCAAAAATGATAAGTACAAAAAACAAAAATGTCACATGTGCCCACAAAGGCGATCATCCTATCACTGGTGATGATCTCTATAAGAAACCATTGCCCGAGCCACCTTGCAAAGGAACCTCCTAAAAGTTCCCGAGACTCCAATCACATAGCGCTGAAGTCGACGAGGAATGTCGTCGATAGTAGTCTCAGGAATATCTCCTGTCAAGCGCTCAAGATGACTCTCCAACTCGGCCAAAACCTCTGTTGATTCGTCCTGTGGGGCTAGCGCGGGTGCAACTGGTTGCCTCCTCTCGAAAGGCTGGAGAGCGGCTGGTCGCTGTGGACCCACATCTGCATTTGAAATTTTTACTATCAGTTTTGAGACGATAAACAATATAAAATTTTTTTTTATAAGGAAAGTTGAAAAGGATTTTACCTGACTCGTCCCACTGCTCTCCTGGTGGAAGAGCCATGTCTGGGTCACCACGGAAATCTATCCCAGCGTAAGGGAATCCTGAATGCAAAAGACCTGGTTTTCCAACCATTGGAAATACTCAGGTTTGAACCAAGCAACCTCTGTCCTCTCGTCCGGGTGACAGGCCATGACTGCGACCCATCACATCAGTTTGGGCTCTCGAGGAAGCCCAGCTCCAACAGTAAGATGCTGTGGGATCAGCATAGGAACCCTCTCCAGGCCAAAACTCACGACCAAAGCCCCATAACCAAAGGTCTTTAGTCATCCGCTCTTGGCCCTGGTCAGTTGGCCTTTCACATTGGCCAGCACAACATTGCACCAGTTGAAGATGGTGCCTTGAAAGCAATCAACTGCCATACGCATCTGGGATCCAGTGGCAACATGTAATGCGGCAGCTCCGCAAAGTCTGGTGACAGTAAACGCAATCGCCATGAGCTCAGGACGGGATATGGTCTTTATGTGTATCCCTTTGTCTTTAGCCTGGCTGTTGCAGTACTCTAGCCGGAGGCTATCGACAGACTGGCCACCTGGCCTAGTCCCGAATAGAGTCAAGTCCTCGCCTCTCTTAGGAAAACCAATCAAGAAATAAATGTCCTCCAGCTCGATTTCGAGCCGGTGTCCGCCAATGAAAAAGCACTGGTCCTGTACGCTCCATCTATCCACCAGCCACTGTAAGAAATCTACCTGAGCCCTCATGCCAGGAATGGTCCAGAACTTGTACAGTCTGCATGCCCTCAAAGCATCAAGTGAAGGCTGATGATTCCATGCGGGGGTATCCACGTCCTCATGCTCCCGTTCTCGCCAATCTAGCATGATATATTCTCTGCATCAAGTATAAAGATTAATTAGATTGCTAGAAAACATTTTGATTGGTCCATTTTTGAGGAATTTTAGGTTCAAAACCCTTGCTGCGGGGTACGCACCCTCCACGTTAGACACAGTGCGTGGGTCTGCACTTTGTCTACATGGAAGGTGCGGACCCCAAGATTTTTTCCAATGGAGAAAAAGTCGGGGTCCGCGGGTCCGCAATGGTAAACCTGCGGACCCCCGCGCGCGGGTTTTGCGCCTAAAAACTCTCCCAAAAAACAAAATGAGGGGCTAAATCAAAAAACTAAATGATTGAAAATGAAGAGTAAGGTGATGTGGATTACCTGGAGAAGACGGCGCTCGATTCCGACGGTTGGATTTTCCACAATCTTCACGGGAAGTTTTCTAAGCAAAAGCACTATTTTCTCACCCAAACTCAAACGGTAAAAATGAATTGACAAAGGCCCTTTTTATAAGTTTTTTGAGTAAATAAATGGCAAATTTGTTTATGTTTCACTTTGAAAAGGTATTTTGCAACGCTTTTATCCATTTCAAATAGGTATGAGTAATGTTTGTGTCTTTGTGCAGAATACAGGATTATTCAGGCAAAATCTATCATTTTCAACGAAAAAACAAGTAGAGTCATCTTTAAGCCCTTTTCTGACTCCTAAAACATGAAAAGATTGCCGAGCGTTTCTTTTACACTCGTAAAAATGGAATTAAAAGATGATCCACTTACAGCTCTTTTTCGACCGTAAAAACATGAAAAGATTGCCGGATTTTTGTCGTTTCAAATTCGATATTGGTTATAAAACGATGTGTCATTGATCGCTTTTTTACTTTTTCGGGTCAGTGACACTAATAACGAAAAGTACTCCTTGGTCGTAAAAGATCAAGCGGTTCTCTCAAGTATTATTTTATACTTTTTCGGGCTTGGGAGACACAAATTTACGAAAAAGGTCAACCCTAGAGTTTTCTTAAGTTTTTTCAGACTCTCTAAAATTGAAAAACGCCGAGTTTCTCCTATACTGGACTCGTTAAAATTTCACAATATAGGACCTGTTCAATTACAAACAAGAACGAACCACTCCTTCTTAGGGTTCGAATTTAAACTAAGTTGGACTCATCCGAAGGATGAGCTTATAATCAAGCAAATGTTATCCTCCTCAAGCTTGTCAAAAATAAAGAGGTACTTGCCAGAAATGGTGGGGGAAAAGAGAGGAAAATGAGTTTGTTTGTCATACTTTGTAACCCCTCTTGAACACGACACTTTTATTCACCTGGGTTGGGAAATCCTTTGCCTAACAGTTGATCAAACCACATTGAAAGTCTTCAGCCGGTTTCTGGGTATTAACTTTGGGTCAATTGTCACCAAGCCATCTGTCGTGTCGTTATGTGTTCAAGAGGTCACTGCCAATAAGCCATTCATCTGCAAAATATCTGTCATCCATCTTAACCATCCCTGAGTCAGTCCTTGCAACAAAATTTATTCAACTTGATCTATGATTTCGTGTTGTGGGCTTGCCTGCAATGGATCGCTTTCTATCGACTTCAGCTCATTATCTAGAAAGATGATCTAGAGATCATCAGTACCTTGGGATCTGCATGCCTCAATGGCAGGTTTCTCGCCTTTGACGACAGTTTACATCATTGACTTTCGATCAAAGGATTCCATGATATGTTTGACATCAACACATTTACTCACATCTCATGGATTGTACTGGGTACTTTGAGAGCCATTGACATCACTGGTGGTTTCTCTCACACTTGTTAACAGTTTACATCATTGACTGGTAATCAAGTGGTTTCTACCATGTTCGACATCAACACATTTATTCGCATGGATAGAATCGTACTATTTCGGGAAATAGAAATGAAGACCCTGGATCTAGTTTCCACCATCCAGGTTGCGAGGAATTTTGTATTCATTATGTTGTGGACTATTCATAAACAGATGGCTGCGTCCATACTGTGTTCACACGAGTCTATACTTATGATGTTTTACAAGATCATTCCTATATCAAAGCAGTAAATAGGTTTCTAGTTAGTTTTGATCTGCGTATGGGAATGCCTACCTCAACGATGATATGATCTCATATATATATCTTGCATTGAATGTTTTTACAGGTTCCGACCGAGCTCTCCACAAGATAATCCTCGAAATGATAAAGTACTTCACTCTTCCTATATGATAAATGAAATCCTCATCTACTACAAACTTTGCACTTTAGGGGGCAATCTGTTACACAAAAATATCGTCACCATGATTATTTGCAGTCAGTATGGGTCTATCATCACTTGTACTATCCTCCTAAGCAAGTCTAGAACCTCAGCTCTTCAAATCAAGCTTTGGAAGTGGGAGAAAGACATTAAAAATCAATGTAACTCTGGTTTCGCACTTTCTCTCATGGTCACCTGCGGTCCCGCACCTTCTGTGTACAAAAGTTGCGTACCTGCCCGCTCTATTCCTAACGGTGCAGGTGCGGACCCCTGTGAAAGTCAAAAGGCACAATTTTTATCTTAAAAAACTCACTTTGGGTTAATTCTAGAGTTTTCTAGAAGGAATTTTGACGTGGATTGTTCGCTCTGAGGTGGTTCATGCATCCCAAAAGAGAAGGAGCTAATCCCTTGACTAAAGGAGCTATCCCTTTGAAGGAGGGCTTTATCCCTTTGAAGGAGGACCTAGTAACTTCCCCCCATTGCACTATAAATACAGGCATTGGGGTGAGGACTAGAGAGGTTAGAAGCTGAACATTTTGAGGGTAAATGCTGGTGAAATCAAGACTCTTTGGTTGAGCTTGAGAGGAAAGATCACATACCTCTTGGTTCCATTGGAGAGTAAGTGAAGCTTGTCAAAGTAGAGGAGACATCTTGTTGGACCCTGGGAGGAGCTTGTACAGCGTCAAGGCAAAGGTTGTAAAGTTCTTCTTCTTTTGAATTAATACAATCAAACTCATTTTTCTCAACAAGTATCTTATGCTATTTGTTTCATGGACTCCTTGACTTTCATGTTAAATATGTTTCATGCGATTGGTTTTTCAGGTGCTATTTAATTTGTTTGCCTTGTTTGTGTTTGCAGATTCGCGAAGAGGAGCTCATTTGGATCAAAAGAGCGAGGGCATCCACAAGCTTGCGTTGGACCAAAGGTAGGCCCTAAAAACCTTTGTTTGTTATTGTTTATTGAAGCATATTTAGAGAAAGATAGTGTCTGGTTGGTTTGCTTGTTGTTAGGTCTTCTTTAGATTCTAGGAAGGTCTATCTTGTCCGCAAGATCGACCCATTCTGCGCGACAACCTCCATCCAGCCTTCATTTCCATTTTCCCACCATTTTTCAACCTTCAAACCTCCAAAAACCACTTTCGACCTCCTCCTGTAGAACTTCCTATAGATCCCCTGCAACCTTCATGTAGAAGTTCATGTGAGCGATTTTTCGAAGGCTGATCGCAATGGAAATCTCTAGAAGGGTACTAGGGACTTCTTAGGACCCCTCCACACCTTCCTCATCATCTCTAAAAGCCAACTCCATCTCCCTTCGCCACCAAACCTCTGCATAATCACAAATAGTTAAAACATAAGCATAATAATTCTGCATAAAATTGCTCAAAAGTACAAAAAGATGATTTTTCCACATTTTCCTTCAGAAGTAGCTTGAATACATGAATTTTACCTTGTTAGTAGTCCATGGCATCCATTTCAGTAGTTTCATCTCTTTTTCTTGCAAAAATAGGGTTAGTGGGTAAAACTAGGGTTTGCTAGGATTTGTGTTTCCTTTTAGTTTTTATCCTCTTTCTGCAAGTAGAATAGCCTCTTTTGAGTAGCTTTCTTCCATCACAATTAAAATCTTCTTCTGAGAACTCATAGAAGTTGGCTTAAGCTCCTAGCGAACTTGTGCCAGTTGATCAAGTGACAGCCTGCACTAAGTGCTAGTACTTGTGCATACAGCACCGTCGCTTCCAAGTTTGTTACGAACTACCAGGTTGATAAAAGTAAAGTAGGGAGTCCCAGGAGTTGCAGCATCATTGCTGCAATACTGTAGCTGACCAATCCTGAGGAACCCACATAATTTTCTTAGGGTTTTAGGTGTAGGGGAGTCTAATATTACCTGAGTTTTCTCCTGATGAACCTATATCCCCTTTGTGTTGATTATGTGTACTAAATAAAGAACATATGTCAGCAAAAACTCACATTTTAACGCTTTGGCATAGAGAGATTCCTCCTACATAATGCTCAAAATTGTATCGAAATGCCTCAGAGATCATCCCATGTTTTTTTGTAAATGAGAAGGTCATAAAAGAACACTAATAAAAACTTCCTTAGCTTCTTGTTGAAGATACTTTTCATACAAAATTGAAAGGTAATGGGGGCATTGGTTAGCCTAAACGACTTGGACAAAAATTCAAAATGTCCATAATGACATCGAAATGTCGTTTTCGGCACGTCCTCTTCTCGAACTTGGATTTGATGGTACCCTGAACATAAGTCATTTTTTGAAAAGTAAATTGCTCCATGAATTTTGTCTAGTAATTCACCAATCCTGGGGACAGGGTACCTATTTTGGATAGTTTTCATGTTGAACCCTCAGTAATCAATGCACATTTTCCATGCATCATCCTTCTTCTTTACCATGACCATGGATGAGGCAAATGGACTCAAGTTAGGTCTAATGTGGCACATTTCTAACAGTTGGATGGTATTTTCTATTTCATCCTTGAATTTCTTTGGGTGTAACTAAGCATGGTGATGACAGGATTAACTCCTTCTTTCGGTTTTATAATGTGCATGAATCCTCTCTTAAGAGGCAATCCTAGAGGAATATCACCAAACATTGAAGCATGTTTGTCAATTATTTGTTGAATATTTGTGTTGTACTATGGTTTATCACTGCGAGGTACCTTTTGGTTCATGATTCTGCAATTTGTTTCATATGTGACATCGTCGTGCTTGAAGTAGCTTCCATTCTTCTAGCTAAAACAACTTGTGGCCCACCATTTTCAATACCTGTCAAGACTACCCTACTACATTTTGGTGCTTTAAATTCCATCTCCAGTGCTTTAAATTAGTAGTCCTTTATGAGCTTACCCAATGAATACAACCATTAAACCCCTAATACCATATTGATATCTACAAGATTTGTTACATATAAATCACTAGTAAAAGTATAGTTAGTGAGAGTTACGCTCAAACTGAGGATCATTTCAGTGAAATCCAAGTTGTATGCATCCGCAAATGCTACATCCAAGTCTTCGAACTCTTTAGTGGGAAGTCCTCTCCTGGGCACCAGCGATGCATCAATGAAATTGTGTGTGGCTCCTCCATCAATTAGTGTTGTGATGCATTGTACCTTGACAACTCCCATGACCTTAAAGGTGTAATACTTGGGTGTGCCGGAAAGGGTTGCAATCTTGACTTGGGGATGAAACTTGTTTTCTCCATTGGCCATTTTTTCACCTTTTGCTTCTTCTGGTGATTATTCATTGTGATTGCTAGGTTTTTCTTCTTCTTTTGCTTCCTTGTGAGGTGGCTCTTCTTTAGTACTTAGAGTGGTATCTTCTTATTCTTCGTCGATAGAGAGCACTTAAATGTAGTGAATCTTCCCCTTTCCCAAACAGTGATGTCTAGGTTCCCATGGTTCCCAACAAATAAAATGTAGCTTTTTCCTCCTTATTTCAGTTCAGGTCTCCACGTCTAACCTGTCCCTTTAGGGACAATCACGTTGAGGGGCCTTCTTCTCCTTATATTTGGGAAGAATGAAAGGTTTGGGAGGGGATTCAAACTTGACTGTTGCATTCCCCATATCACGAGTTTTCTTAATAGCCTCTTGGAGGGACGTGGGTTTGAATGCCTTTACCCAACCTTGTATTGGTTCGGATAAAGCTTCCGCAATAAACATGACTAATATTTCTTCAGAAATATATGTGACCATGATAGTGGTACGTTAAAATTCAGAAATGACTTCTTCATGCGAGCCCATCTACTTTAGAAGTGCCAATTCTATGAAGTGGATGTCTTGGTTCTTTCGGCCAAATATTTCTATTATCCTTTACATAAAATATTCATAGGAAGTAATGTTGGCATGCCCCAATGTTACTAAACCATGATACCACCATTCATATGCTTCCCCTTCTATATGCAAAGTGGCAAATTGGATCGCGTTTGCATCTGGCCTATGGTTGAACCTGAAGTAGGTGTCCAATTTTTGCACCCAAGTTCTTGTTGTATAATTAGATGATCCATCAAATGAGGGAAGGGAAATTTTACTCACCTTGCGTATTAGATTTGAATTAGGTTGTCCCCTGGGTCTATTTCTCAATCTAAAATAATGGTATTAATTGAAGTTCATAGCAGCTCACGTGTTTTCTTCTAGCACTGTCGTATTCCCGAAAATAACCATCCAACAGTATGTTTGGTTCAACAACATCATGGTTTGACATGGCTTGATTGTTTGTGAATTGAGGAAGCAATGGTCGGTGACTCCTTCTATTGGTTTCTATGGTGTTAGGAGGACTAGGATTATGATTCCTACTCCCTTCCATGTTAGTTTTGTTGTTGCAAGAAACATTTTCATTACCTATGAGATGAGTCATCACTTGAGCAAGTTGTTGCTAGCCCTAGGCCAAGGTATGCATTATCTATTGTCCTTGTTGTAGCCCCTATAATATTAAATGTGAGATTTTTGTCTATCCATGTATCAATACATGTAAGAGATCCTTGGTGTTTGGATCTCCTCGTTCCTCCTTACCCTCCATGATTTCCCTATGGTTACCCTAATTGTAAGGTTACTTGTATTTCCTAGAAACATGGACAAAACTCACAGGTTGGAAGGATTCTAGTGCTTTGAAACCATTGTAATATACTAAGGTGATTTCCTCCGTAGGCTTCCAATAGTAATATAATTTTTTTTAAATTTATTTAACAATAAAATTCAACACAACAATTTATTTCATCCCAAACGATATGATAACATTAGTGTGTATGATTCAAAAATATAAAACCCAATACTAAAATAAATATCAACGACAATTTTCAACGGTACCGTATAAGTATTCAACCATTCATCAACGATAAGTCATGCCCGATAGTTTGGTCAAAGAAGCCCATGCGACGTATGACCGAGATACTGTAATATTTAGTTATATTCCATAGATATGACTATGATCATCAATAATAGACTAGAGACAAAATTTAATGAAATACCCTAACCAATTGTTGGATCAATTCGTAGTGAAGAAACTTGTGCGATATTCATCCAATCAAGCTACCTCAGGCCTGCTTAAGGCTTATTTTGACTCTTCTCACATTCTTCAGTCCTTCTCAAGTTACAAGAATCTGCAAGAGCTTCTTTATGTCTACTACAATATGTCCTCACTTATACAGAGACATAATTTTCCTCCTAGATTGGAATGAATTGTTGTCACCAGAGGCACAATTTTCTTCCTTCATCACCTCTCTACCTCACATCGAAAACGGGGATATGAACATATGAGAATAGTTGAAAAGATCTCACCGCCCAATTAATATGTTGATGTTTGTCTAAAAAATTCCTTGGTTGTCACAACTCCAATTCAGACGTCCTTTTCTGTATTCAATCACTAGATCTGTGGTCAAATTAGGAAACCACAATAGTCATAGAGAGTTCAGGGTTCCAAATCCTGATGTTTGATATCACCCACAGAACTGTGAAAGGTCCTTACAAGGATCCCTAATCCTATGCGTAGTTAGCAGACATTTTTTTCTTCGCTCTGACATCCACTTTACTCCAGGATACTTCTATAATTGAATGTTTATCCCTTCACTATGCCAAAATATGATTTTAGGGTGACAAGACTCTACTACTTTTTTATTAAAAAATCAGAACAATGATCCCAGTCGAACACATAAAATTTCATTGTCTCTAAAATAAATCGAACCCTCATTGTTCTTCAGATTCTTCCTGCACCATATAAAATACCAATACCCACAGAACTTGTTGTCGAGATAAAACTTGTGCCAAAATAGAGAGAGGAATAGAGATACCAAATAGGGTGGAATCTTTCACCTCTGAAATTGACGAGAAGTAAAGGGGTACTAAAACCCTCAAACCTAATGCTCAAGAACAATTGAATTGATCCACCTTGATGCTCAAAATGAATCCAACCCTCCTCTATTTATAGGATTCCTTGAGGGGTTTCATCTTCATAAATGGTTGATTAAATCTTACTCAAAACCCCAATTCTGGGATTTTTTGCCCAGCTGCTCGAAAACTTGCCCAACAATGGGTAATTTTGGTGTTTTCTCCTTTTTAGGTGGATTATAGATGATCCATGTGGATATTGGTGGCCACCTGCCTACTCCACCTAGACCTTCAGTCTATTCCCTTGTTTATTTTAGCATTTACTATTATTAGCAGTTTTTCGGGTCCTAAACTTCCGGAATAGTTTTGACCCCCTAAACAACATTTTTTTGAGGTCCGCTACAGGCCAAAAACCATAGGCAAGGGTTTGACACAAATATTGTAGTACTTGGGGAGACATTTCCAACAAGGTATCATACGCACCAAACAAAGATAATATGACCAAGTTGCGACCCCTAGAAGTTGGTTGCCCAACTAACCCCAACAAGCCCCACAAACTCTTGGCATTACATCTCTTGGGGTAGGGGTTTTGGTTTTTTAGGGTTTTCTCTTGTTGTTCAATAATAAATAGGCCCTTGAGCCTCATTGTAACATTCAGAGGCATGTAGCCACCACATCTCTTCTCAAAGATAAGCTACCATCACCCAAGTTAGTTTATTTCCATTTCTTTTGTAAGAATATTTTAGTATTCCAAGATTAATGAAATGAAGTGTCACTTCTACTGCATCTTTGTATTTATGGATATATATGTATTTTTTTACGTTCTTGTTTAAGTTCAGATCAGTGGTATCAGAGCAGTCTTCTCGTTCTCTGTTTTTCTTTACATGTCCCCAATGAGGTCGGGGTATAAGGAGTTAGGACTCAATCTGGTTGAACCCTTGCAAGACCAACCTCACAAACCCCGATGACCTCCCATGGTAGAAGAAAATAAAGATGAGGGGATAGGAGATCCTTTCAAAACATTACTTGTGGAAGCCCTTGAGCAACAAAGGAACAGAGTGATCATGGAGCTGAGGGCCCGCGAACACCGTGCTTTGTAGGTGATCAATGAGAAGAAGATTAATAATGAACAGATGGCCCTACAGCGAGACACCGCCCTCACTTCCATGGTGGAACTTACTAACACAAATACAGGCATGATTAAGGTCGTGAGGGACGCTTGCCAAATGATCCCCGAATTGGCCATTCCTTAGGAGGCGGAGGCAAATGAACAGGTCTACAAGCTTGCTACAGGGTTGCGCGATGCTCACACAAAGTTGGCTAAGGTTCAGTTGGAGCTGAACCTACAGATTGCAGATTTACAGTTGAAGGCCCAGCCTTCAACTCCACCACAAGTAAAGGAGCAGCATGCAACCGCTGTCACTGAGGCGATAGCGGTGGTAGACAGTGCAGTAGCAAACTACACACAGTGGTTTGAATAGTCATTCAAGGTCCTAATCAGCCTGCAGGAGGACCCTAATGTACAGCGGCTGGAGATAGAGGCGTGAGAACTGCAGCAGCACTATGATGAAGTAAAAGGTACAGAGTGCACTGTCGCTCTCATGATGAGACTGGCGAAGTTGCAAGAGGCCAAAACACTGAAAGAACATGTAGATGCAGCACAACAAGAAGAGGCGGTGTTGAAGGCGCGCTTGAAGCCTTGGTTGGATGAGGCTTATTTGGTCACGACCTCTATTGAAGGCAAGCTTGCTAATCTGCAAGCGACTTAGCAGAAGCTTCAGGCTGATCGTTCCGGAGCAATGACTAAGCAGATGGTTGACGAAGCGAAGTAGGCGACAACACAGTGCACTGCCGAGGTTGTTGTCATATAGGTCGAGCTGGGAGGTCTTTGCGCCAAGATCTCCACGCCCACAAAGTGACTCGAGGGCGAGTCAACAAGTTTGTGTTGGGGGCCTGTTGGGAACAGGTTCCCCCAAGGATGGTTTTAGGGCTAAAATCCCATGTTTTGGGACAATTTTGTAATAAAGTTGTAAAGTCTCTGCATTTTGTGGTCGCGGAGTGCGAAGGTGTCAAGAGTCATAAAGGGTTGTCTGCCCTTATTTTGTAAAATGTAAAGTTGGCTGTAAATAAAAGGAACTAATTAGGTAAGCTCTAAGTAGTTTTGGAGCAGCGAGTCAGAAGTAAGAATGCATAGCAAAGAATAGGAGTTTTGGTAGAGAAGTCTAAGTGTTTCGGGTCTTAGCGTAGGTAGAGGCTCTGCAGCTGAGTGCATAGAGGACTAGGGTGGAAGTCCGCAGCTGAGTGCGCGGACCCCTGCAGCTGTGTGCACAAGGCGGATAGAGTCTGTATTAATCAGAAGATATCAATAAAGAGAAGTATTCTGCAAATTATGTGTATTTAATTCTTGTTAATGCATCTGGTTATATTGTGTTTTGGGTTTAATTTACAATGTTCATGTGATGTGCGAATGTATGTGACTGTATTGGTTAATTGAACGCAAGTAAGAATATCTGTTTACACGACGCTAACTGTGGTTGATTAGTAAGATAAGTAAAACACTTAAGATAACTTGGGAACCTATACAATACGCTGTCAAAGCAGCGTGAAAGTACTTGGATTGCAGGTTAAGGCTGTGCGAAGGTCAATCAGACACCTTTGCGAAGGTACTAAAGGGCAGAATAAATGCTAGACTGCGAGAGCCCTAAAGTTTAGTGACCTGCGTGAAAGTAGGAATGGAGGGTATAAACCGACATCATGACCATCTCAGGGTGCGGAAACTTGGTTCCAGCATCCCCCCATACGGCTTCGGGTGAGACTTCGGTCCGCGCTCCGCGAGCTGATGCCGAAAGGGCTAGCAGTGTAGGGATTTGTTTGGCTAACTAACGCTGAACCTGGGTCAGGCCCCACGAAGCCAACACCATCTTCGTTGACGTTCGTTTACAAAAAAAAGATAAACCCATTAGGGAGCTGAATTTAGACAATCCAAAGCCTCCTCTCGCCTTGTGTCTTTTCAGTGTACTGCACAGCCTGTCTCTGTACCTTGTCCTCTGTTCTTGGAAGCATGGAAGATCTTGTAACAAAAATTTGGTGCAAGGGGGAGTGACATGCAACAACAGGTTATGTCACAAACAAAGAAGTCAACCACAGATTTGAGAGTAGATGAGCAAGACTCTAAGAGGAAAATAGAGCTTGGAGAATCCCACTCAAAAGTGGATGATGGTTGTCGAGACCATAAAATTGAAACTCATTATGCAAGCATGCATATGGATGAAGAAGATGCAACAAATATTGTAGAGAGAGAAGCAAGAGCCTTTGTATGTGAAGTAGTGTAAGAGCTTATAAATGCTCAAGGAACCCATTGTAATGTGCATGATGAAGATGATGGTGAATCCCACTGTGTCAAAACAAATGTGGATGATGACTACAAAGTGAGATGTGAATTGGTGCAACCAACCGTAGTTGATGGATTTTACATTGTTTTTGAATATGCAGGTGTTCATAATAGCATGGTCGAAAAAGTTGAAAACAAGGTTCTTAATAAATTTGATGCAGATTTGAAGCTCATTGAAGAATGGATTCAGAAACCAATAGAACAAATTGAAGTGAGTCTTAAGGCAATAGCTGGAATAAAATAATTGAATGATCTTGAGTGTGTAGATTACATGAAAAAAGTAGCAGTACCTGATGATGAAAGTGAAAAGAATGATATGAAAGACAAAGATGAATGCATTGAAACCATTTTCCAACAATGGAGTCCATAAGAGATGAGATTATGTTATTCAGAAATATGGTAGAAAGAAAGTTAGGAATGTAAAGCGCAAGAAGAATATAAAAGAGGACAATTTAAAGATGTAATGTTGTGGCAGCAGTCCATGGTTGAATGAATATTTTCAGATGAGGGTGTAGTAGAGAAGATCAGATTGTGTTTCAACACAAATTCAAGAAAAGTCAAAGAAAAATTACAGCAACAACAACAACAAGTAAAGAAATATGGAGCCTACAACAAGAACATGCAACAGAGAATGAAGCAATTTTGAGGATTTAAAATTTGGAAGAAGAGAAAAATAAAATGAAAAATTGTGAAAGTCTTGAGTCATTGTAAGCCTAGCTAAGACATAGACCAGCAGGCATGTTTGGGTGATGATTGAGTCAATTTCTATTGTAAGCCTGACAGGAATAATTGAGTCAAGTTGAGTCATGTTTGAGTTATGTTGAGTCATACGGTCATAATTAAGGGGGAGTGTTAGAAATTGTAATTACTCCCGCATGTCGGAGTTGGCTAAAATTAGAGATTCAGTTAACTGAGCATTGAGTCAAGCCAAGTGATGGATAAAGAGTTAAGTGCAATCCATATTTACAGTGTGTGTTAACTGAGTTATGTGTGTGTGCATGTCAAGTTATTTTAGGCGAGTCGCTAGTCGAAAAAGTTTAAATAACCTTCACTGGGTTCATTGTAAGAATAAGGTTTTGTGCGATCAATAGAGAATAGCATCAACTCCTATGGTTTGTGTGTCAATTTTTGTGCCTTATCTCCTCTGCCTTTCCAACATGAAATAATCCTCATTTCGATGGATTGTAGATAATATATATATATATATATATATATATATATATATATATATATATATATATATATATATATCGTTTTTTCCATCCGCAGTTATATTTTCTTTCACTTAATCTCGTGCTTAACTTCACTCAATGTTATTTATGTGTGTGATTAGCTTAGTTCCAAGCATGGATCGATAGTGGCCAACACTCAAGTAAAGGATTTCTTTCCTTTTGTAGGGTTTTCATTAATGTAAACGTATGCCCCTTCTCTAACTTTGTTCCATATTAAGAGGCTTGTCGTTACCTCTTCCTTATTATGGTTTTTCTTACGACTGTTGACAGGTATAGCAAACCATTCCTAAGCTGATATTTTCCCAAGATTTTTCCCAAACAATAGACCCTTAACACGACATTGTCTTACTACTACATTAATTTTCATCGAGGTTGGCATACTAACCTATAGCTTAGAGTAGTTTTTGAGCACAGGTAATCCTAACCTAGGGTTTGGCTTCTTGTCTGTGATTTTTGCTTTTGATTTTTCCAACATTTTCTTTAGTTGATTCTCACATAATTAATACTTATGAGTGTGCATACTATCGTGCACTGTTCCGACTGTGGAAGCAGGGTTTTGTAACCCACATTTGTTATGGCTTTGTTGCCCGCATGGCCTCTGTTACAGTTAGGGCATGCATAATCTCTTCTGTTTATTTTCTTTGGTGGAAAATAGTACGTGTGATGTGCATTTAGCTATTGAAATTACAAATAAGAACCAGAGTACATATTTCTGTAATTTATGCCAAAGCCCTTAAGGAGGGGATGCTACATTAATAGTTTTTTTAAAAATATATGTCAATATTACTTAATTCTATATATTAAAATATTTTATTGATGATCCACATTGAAATTTTTTATTATTATGAATATTTGTAAATATTAAATATTAATTTTACATAAAAAAATTGAATGAATTACACATATTATTCTTATATGAGTAAGTATTTTAATATTTTTTAATTTTAAATTATTTTCTTTGAATATTTTACTATACACAACACTAAAATGTTTTATTTTAACATTTTATTTCTATATATAGATATATATGAAATTGATATCAATATATATTAGTTAATCTATATTTTCATATAGTTGAAATATTTTGAAGTATGGAATTGACATCAACATAAATTAGTTAACTTATATTTTCATATAAGTTATTTTTGTGTTGAAATATTTTTAAGGTTTAAATACCTTACTCATTTTTTTCTTACTTTTAATTATTTTAATTTTTTCAAAAAAATTGATATGAAATTACATTATATATTGTGAAAATTAAAATATTTTTTATAATTAAAAGTAAGTGAAATATTTTTAGCATATTGACACTGAATTGTGATAATAATAATTAATCTATAAACAAGTCTACAAGCTTGCTATAGGGGTGTGTGATGCTCGCACAGAGTTGGCTAAGGTTCAACTGGAGCTGAACCTACAGATTGCAGATTTACAGTTGAAGGCCCAGCCTTCAATTTTGCCAGAAGTAAAGGAGCAGTGTGAAACCGCTATCACCAAGGCAATAGTGGCGGTAGACAGTGCAGTAGCAGAGTGCACATGGTTGTTTGAACAGTCGTTCGAGGTCCTGACGAGCCTGCAGGAGGACCCTAATGTACAACGGCTGGAGACAGAGGCGCGAGAAATGCAACAACACTATGACGAAGTAAAAGTGACAGTGCGCACGTCGCTCTCACGCAGAGACTAGCGAAGCTGCAGGAGGCCAAAACACTGAAAGAACAGGTAGATGGAGCACAGCACAAAGAGGCAGTGTTGAAGGCGCGCTTGAAGCCCTGGTTGGATGAGGCTTATTCAGTCACGACCTCTATTGAAGGCAAGCTTGCCAATATGCAAGCGACTAAATAGAAGCTTCATGCTGATTGTTCAAGAGCAGTGATAGAGCAGATGGTTGACGAATTGAAGCAGGTGGCTGCACAGTGCACTACCGAGGTTGTCGTCATATAGGTCGAGCTGGCAGGCCTTCATGCCAAGATCTCCATGCCCACAGAGTGACTTGAGGGCGAATCACCATGTTTGTGTTGGAGGCTTGTTGAGAATATTTATTTCTATATATAGATATATATGAAATTGGTATCAATATATATTAGTTAATCTATATTTTCATATAGTTGAAATATTTTGAAGTATGGAATTGACATCAACATAAATTAGTTAACTTATATTTTCATATAATTTATTTTTGTGTTGAAATATTTTTAAAGTTGAAATATTTTACTATTTTTTTCTTACTTTTAATTATTTTAATTTTTCAAAAAAATTGATATGAAATTATATTATATATTGTGAAAATTAAAATATTTTTTATAATTAGAAGTAAGTGAAATATTTTTATCATATTGACACTGAATTGTGATATTAACAATTAAAAATGAAATAATCAATATTTTATAATATTTTTAATTATAATTATAATCATATATATATATATATATATATATATGCAATATTTTATTTTTATGTTAAAAATCCCAATATCAATTAGATGCATTAAACACTAAGAAAATCACACATTACGATGAAACCTGTAATATGCACATATTAGAAAAGTAGACATTACGATGAAACCTGCAATATGCATATATTCGAAAAGTAGATGTAGATGGAAACATAAGTGGCCATGCATTCCGTGGAGCCGCGGAAGCGGTTCTTTATTTTAGCTTACCAGTAGAGTGCACGGCCCATGATAACGGATAGCTTAACCACAGGAACAGGGATACATTGGTAAGATGTCCTTCAAGGAGTAGAAACTTTCAGTGATCTTCTTTGGTCCTTGAATAATGTAATCCTTTGTGCTGCCAGGACCAAAATTAATGAGAGCATAGGTGTCACCTTTAAATATATAAGCCTCATTTTTTCGAGAAGAAGAAAACGCTGCATCCAACCCATTCTCGAAAATCGTACCTTTGAGACTGTAAAAACTGTCAATAATATTTTTGGGTCCTTGAATTATGTAGTCATCTGTTGTGCCGGGTGCGAAATTGATAAGGGCGTATTGATTACCTCTGAATAGATAGGCCTCATTTTTGGTGGAAGAGGTAAAGGCCGCATCAATACCCTTTGCAAAAATAGTATTTTTCAAGGAGTAGAAGCTATCAGTGATGAGCTTGGGTCCTTGAATAATGTAGCCCTCATCAAAGTTGATAAGTGCGTAGATATTACTCCTGAAAATATAGGCCTCATTTTTTCTGGAAGCAGTAAAGGCGGCGTCAATACCACTTGCAAAAATAGTATCTTTTAGGTAGGGAAAGCCATCGCCAATAGTCTGGGGTCCCTTGATAATGTAGTCATTGGTGGTGCCCGGAGCATAGTTGATTAGCAGGTACCGGTCGGTGATGAACAGGTATACCTCTTCTTTGTCGCTGAAGTTAAATGCACTCTCGATGTGGTGTCCCACCTTGCAAATGTCTTCCACACTATTTTCTTCAGTACTTCTCTTTTCTCTTGCAGGGTACTCTATAACAACATCTCCGCGGGCGGGACATATAGGATTTCTTAGACGGTAAAAAAATTCCATAGGAGGCCACCTGTCACGCCCCTACACCTGCGGTGATCTTCCAACCGCTTGTAGCGAGGTGCGGCACCACCGAACGCTTTCTTTTTAACAATACTAACGTTTATGGGCTACGCCTATTCCAACATGAACATACTTAACTTGTGTTCTTATAACCGAATAAAGTTTTATCCTTTATACTTTAACAAAGAACATTCCCAATCATTAACCATGTACAATAAACCGAGAACAATACACAAGTATAAAGGGAGGGGCAACTCCCGGTAAAGTCTGCCCAACAATATATATAACAGCTTCTTCAATTTTATAATACAAGTGTGCTTGACAAACTTCAAGCCAACACTTAGAATAATTTTACAATAGGCATAGAACAGCCCTTTTACAACATTTTATGCACCTTTGCATAAGAAGGAGTGCTCACCCGAGCCACTCGACCTCCTCACCAAATCCTGCATAAAACCGCACACAACTTCCACCTTCACACCTCAAACCACAAGATACTTCCACCTCGCACCTAGCTTGGACTACGCATGAGGTATGCGTATCCTCCTCTAAACTTGCACAGGCTTTTACCCCTATGCGTATGAGAGAGTGAGTGAAGTTCGATGGTTCAAATGAGCTTATGCTCTCTTATATTTATATGCAACCTACGTATGCCATAAGGGGGTGTGCAGCCCCATGGCCGACCCCACAAATGTGCATACATGCCCACATGTCATCCTCTTACAAGTCGGCTTTTACTTCCTTAATCCATCGCATATAAATTCTCTCTCCAATACTTAGTCGTTTTATGTGTTGCTAGTTTCGTCGCATTTTTGTTCACCGAAACTTCGCTTTCCCGTGTGCGCTCACCCGCCCGTCGTGCAGACCCGCCCACCGTGCAGCCTCGCCCGCCCGCCGTGCAGCTTCGCCCGCCCATCGTGCAGATCCGCCCGTCGTGCAGCCTCGCCCGCTCGCCGTGCAGCCTTGCCCGCCCGTGGTGCAGACCCGGCCGCCGTGCGCCCGCGCCCACCCGTGCGCCTGCGCCCGCCCGTGCACCTGTGCACGGTGACTTCGTCCGGCTCCCGAACGCGCCCGCAACCGGAGGTCCTTACATTCTCCTCCACCTGAAATCGTTGTCGTCCTCGACAACATACCATCTCGGTAGCTCTCCACCAAGATCATCATCATTGAGGATGTCGACCTTTCTACACAAGGAAAACATCCTTGCAACATATGTAGAGACTCTTTCTCCACTATGTCTCGGCCTAGTGACTACTGCCACCAAGCTCACCATCCATAATCCATGCTTAGGTCCATGGAAACTCCATCCATCTCATCTGCAACATGTTGTCCATATCAACCCGACTCTTGATGTGCCCCATTCAGGTCCATGAAGCTCTCTCCATCATCTGCAATGTGCCACCCTCAAGTCTTCATTCAACTCTTGATGTGCCCCATTCAGGTCCATGAAGTCCTCTTCATCATCTGCAATGTGCCATCCTCAAGTTCCCATGTCACACTAGCAAGTCCTCCTGCATAACATTCCTGCCCTAGCACCTTGTTAGGATGTCCCTTGACATCTCCACAAGTGCTTCCACACAATGTCCTTGCATAGGTCTCTACCATGCTTCATGTCTTCAAACTTCGGTTTAGTGAACTCGGTCACTCAACCATCTCATCATCATCACAAGGAAGCCTTCTCTCAAGGCCCCTTATAGAGTTGGTGTGGTTCCTCCCTACCAAGGCCTCCACACCAACCTTCTTCCAAGGTTGTTCATCGAGAGAGGAAAGCCAGGAAGTTCCCTCCCTGACTCTCATCCACCCATGTATCAGATTGATGTTGCGTCCTCAAGTATCTGTGCACAGCCTCAATCTCCTCACATGTACATCCAAGCTCACCTAGCTTGTCCTTTGTCAGCTGAAAATCATATATGCCCATGGCATACCTGCAAAAGTCCACTATCCCGACAGGAGCTCTACCCTCATAACCTTCATCAACCACTGCCTTTGAAGTAGCACTCGGGCTTTCTTCATTTGCAACTCCATTGTGAAGATCCTTAGTAGAAGATGCCCCCATCAAGTGTCTCCAAAGTTCGTGAGACCTTCTTCTCACTTCCTCCATTCTTCTTCCCAGCCTTTGCTATGAAGTCCTCCAACTTCTTTTCCTTTGTTGCACAATACTCCCAAGTCCTCTTTGCTCCACATCCTCATGCTTCACATTAGGATCTTTGGGATACAAGATCATAGAATTCATCCTTGGTCTATAACCCAAGCAACTCCTCCTATTCATAGGCACCATCGTGGTTTTTCCTTCAGCTGTGATCAAGAGAATGTCCCGGTCCTCCATTGGCATGGCTTGTGCTAGCTCCATGAAGTCTAGCCCCAACACCATAGAATGATCATCTATGTCTACAACTCTCAAGTCCAACTTCCCGAACCACGGTCCTACTTTCACCTGTGTGTCCTTCAATACACCATCAACTGTTTTAATGGTAGAGTTGACAGTTTTGAAAGCACTCCATTCCTTTTCCATCTTTGTCTTCTTCCCAAAGGACTTTGTTGCTTTCCTACTTAAGAAGCTATGAGTAGCTCCCGTATCAACCAAAGCTGCAAACTTCTTCCCTTTCACGGTTACCTGCACAAAATTTGGCTTCAAGGAATTACCTCCTTCTGTTGGCTTTGTCTTGTGTCTCACCTCAGCAACCTTCTTCAAGAATTCGGCCTCAGAAGTGTCAATAGGCTCATGTTCCTTCTTGACATTCCTCTTAAGGTACTTCACCTCCTTGCTTGGCTCTTCTAGGGAACTTGGTTCTGGTCTAGCTTGACCCGCTTCAAGCTTTCCTTCCACCTTGTTCTGCTCAAGTGCACCAACCAAGTGTCCATTGACCAAGTTCATGGAACTTAGCTCCCGAATGCTTTCTTGGTCTCGGTAGTGAGTTCCCAACCTGTCAATGTAGTCGAGCTCCTCCTGCTCAATTACAACAACCTTCTTACCAAGAAGCTTCTTCTTTATCTCTTCCTCAACTTGCTTGATTTCGGCTTTCAACCGGGCTCTTTCATCAAAGAGCTCTTGAAGATCATCAAGTTCCTTGAGTTCCATATCTGCCATGTCATGAGCAACCTTTGCTCACCAGCTCCAACCGAGCTCTGATACCAATTGTCACGCCCCTACACCTGCGGTGATCTTCCAACCGCTTGTAGCGAGGTGCGGCACCACCGAACGCTTTCTTTTTAACAATACTAACGTTTATGGGCTACGCCTATTCCAACATGAACATACTTAACTTGTGTTCTTATAACCGAATAAAGTGTTATCCTTTATACTTTAACAAAGAACATTCCCAATCATTAACCATGTACAATAAACCGAGAAAAATACACAAGTATAAAGGGAGGGGCAACTCCCGGTAAAGTCTGCCCAACAATATATATAACAGCTTCTTCAATTTTATAATACAAGTGTGCTTGACAAACTTCAAGCCAACACTTAGAATAATTTTACAATAGGCATAGAACAGCCCTTTTACAACATTTTATGCACCTTTGCATAAGAAGGAGTGCTCACCCGAGCCACTCGACCTCCTCACCAAATCCTGCATAAAACCGCACACAACTTCCACCTTCACACCTCAAACCACAAGATACTTCTACCTCGCACCTAGCTTGGACTACGCATGAGGTATGCGTATCCTCCTCTAAACTTGCGCAGGTTTTTACCCCTATGCGTATGAGAGAGTGAGTGAAGTTCGATGGTTCAAATGAGCTTATGCTCTCTTATATTTATATGCAACCTACGTATGCCATAAGGGGGTGTGCAGCCCCATGGCCGACCCAACAAATGTGCATACATGCCCACATGTCATCCTCTTACAAGTTGGCTTTTACTTCCTTAATCCATCGCATATAAATTCTCTCTCCAATACTTAGTCGTTTTATGTGTTGCTGGTTTCGTCGCATTTCTGTTCACCGAAACTTCGCTTTCCCGTGTGCGCTCACCCGCCCGCCGTGCAGCCTCGCCCGCCCGCCGTGCAGCTTCGCCCGCCCGTCGTGCAGATCCGCCCGCCGTGCAGCCTCGCCCGCCCGTCGTGCAGACCCGCCCGCCGTGCGCCCACGCCCGCCCGTGCACCCGTGCACGGTGACTTCGCCCGGCGCCCGAACGTGCCCGCAACCGGAGGTCCTTACACCACCCGTCAGCATTTGGATTCGGGTTAAACAGAGCATTACCGTAAAGGTTATGGTCCGCTATGGTATAAGTTGGGAATTGCGATCCAGGCGTTACTGTAACTATATATTCACGTGCTATTCGAATATACTGAGGGCTAATGCCACCTGCAAAAGAAATTTCCTGCTGGTTTCGATAGTGATTTCGGTCGCCCAGTGTTAGCACCGCGTCGATGACCCCAGGGGCAAATATCTGATAGCGATAAAGGATGCAATCTGCTGTGACCGCTGGTCGCCATGAAGTTGACCTCGTGGTGCTAACAAAAGCTGAAGGTTCAGCAGGTGTTTCGTCTGCGGGCCTCCCTGCACCGTTGACAAAGCGCTCAAGGTTGTAGTAATCTGCCAAATATTGATGAAATCCTGTCCGAAAAATCTCTTGATAGGGACGCCCATCCCACCGATACACTGCCTCTATAATATCCTGGTTGTTGTCAGGGTTCCGATATAGAATCCTTGGTCCTTCAGTATTGTACAACGTTAACCCAGTTATTATTGGTTAAGGACATCCACCGCGGAAGCCGGCTGGGGGATCGCAGCTGCTACTCCGCGAAATGGTGAATCAGGTGGCAACGCCATACTCCACAATACCTGTCAATTGGTCTCGTTCGGCTAGCGCAATACCTGTCCACCACACTAATCTAGCTGAGCAATTGGTCTCGTTCCGCAAGCGCAATACCTGTCCACCAAAAACAGGTCTACATAGTCAAAATCCACGGTAAAAGTGAAGCAAAAAAAGAGGAGGAAGGCTACGTAGCATGTGCAATTGACATAAATTTTATCTTATCAACATCTCCTCATATGATTTTGTGAGCAGGATATTGTTGAAACCATTTGTATAATTACATAAACAAATTTCTTCTACTCATTCATATGATTTCCTATACGTAAAGGAAATCAAAGAAGTAAAACAATTTACATAAATTGAAATGAGCACAAACATGTAGATTACGTTCCCAGTATGCGAAAGTAACAATCCTATTTTCCTTTTTTTACAAGATTCCCTAACTTTATAGGGACCAACTCTTTCCTAGCATATCCATGAGGGTTCCACTCCCTCTTTCTAGAATTTTTTTTTTTCAAAGTCAAATGTCACACATGGCACTTTATAAAAAGAGATAACATAAAAGTATTTTTATATTATTTCTCGCATAAATTTGTGTATTTCGTTTCTGCAACAATAATAACATTTTCCTTACAATCGATTCAATTTTAATGGTTTCTCGCATAAATTTATATATTTCGTTTCTGCAACAATAATAACATTTTCCTTACAATCGATTCAATTTTATCAACCATTAAGTTATACTGGGATAACTGAGAGGTAGTATATTTGAAGATTGCCAATTTTGAATAACTCCTTCAATTGGGTTGCATTCATCAGCGAGCCTACTAATTCTTTGAAATGTTTTAAATATCATTTTATTATCAAGGTTGAATGTTTATATATCGATAGTGCCATTCACAACACATAAGATTGCAACAAATACATATTCACCAAATACACCATCCACCTCCTATAAACTTTTGCCTCCTTAACAATAATAATAATAATATAAATACAAATAAGATTACCAAGACATTGTCGAACACTAAAATCACTTCTTTCTCTATATAAAATAAGATGACTTAGTAATACAAACAATAAAAATTATGGTAACATTGAGTAGCCAAAAACGGGTACCTATATATGTGTGAATATTTAAAATTCTCATTTCTCTATGAGCCCAACTTTTCACACCACCACCTTGCTAGCTATTGTTCCATTGTTCCAACCACAACTTAGAATGGCACCCTCTTCACCTCTTTATGTAATAGCAAAAAATGATGGTATCTCAAAGAATTCAACTAAATCAGAACTTGTTATCAAAAAAATCCATCTTCACCTCTTTATGTAATAGCAAAAAATGACTGTATCTCAAAGAATTCAACTAAATCAAAACTTGTTATCAAAAAAATCCATCCTCATTTATAAGAGTATAATTATTAAAAAACACAAACACAAAAAAATATTTAAACCAATATATATATATATATATATATATATATATATATATATTTTTATTTTTTATTATCACGTATAAATTTATCTTACACATAGATCTAGCAAGAACCATGGAAATCAACTCTCTTGAAGTGTAAACATTTGTTTAGAGTGTAAAACATAGAAAAATTTTGCATCTCAAAAATTTCAATTGATTATATCATTCAATATCATCAATAACCAAAGTTCACAATTTTAGCACCATTATTTTTATAAAGATCACGAGGAATAACATTTTTTTTAAAGTCTAACACAATTCAATGCCCGCCCTAGTTTTACAAAAATTGCTTCGCATCATAATGTCATGGGATCAACATCATGAACGTAGTTAAAGTGAATTTGGGTGTCAATCATAGTTTCACTGGATAATAGTTTTCCATCTCAAGGAATTTTGATGGCTTCTCCATTTACTCAAGATATCAAATGCTCAAAAAACACACCAAACCAACCAAAACTTAATTTCTTATTTTACAAGATTCTTATGAGAATGAAATTTTATTGAATTTTGTTCCATGTGTATATTTTTGAATTTTAATAAACCTGTGTACAGTAATGATCGATCAAAATCAACAATCCATATATAATAAGTCAAATGATAACCTTTTAAATGGGTAAAAAGATGAAGTTTACATCTTCGCGATCCCAATTCAACTTCCTAATAAAAAATAAATTATATAGATAATAGTTTTACTTTAAGTAATTGGAAGATAAATTTTAAATTTTTTCCATTCAAAACATTCAATTTCCTAATAAGATATTCATCTATTGTGTTTTTACTAGGAAAATAGACTGAAAGTTCTGTGTAAGAATCATGCGTTGAGAGGGATCAAATCTCTTGAGGTGCAAACCTTCTTTTTGGAGTGTAGAATTTGAGGAAAGATTTGCGCCTCAAGGGATTTGATCCCTCTCGGGGCATGATACATCCAGAGTTAGATGGATCTAGGTTGGTTCTAGCTGAGGGCGGCAATGTCACATTTTTAGATTATCATTATTATGTATATGTTTGAGATAAACTTCATACTTTGAAATTTACATTATGTTTTCTTCACTTGACATAACCATATCATTATCTTCTTTAATTTGGTCTATGTTGTTTGCCTTGTATTGTTTGTACATTTGTGTTTGGATGCTTTGAGTGATTTGTATGTTTATGTGTTTGGATTTGGATGGTAATGTTTGTGAATGTTATAGTTGTTTTGTTATATTCCTATATGTGTAGGTAATTGTCTATTAGTAAATAGTTGGTGAGTAAGAAGGAAGATAATCTTATCAATATTTTGCAAGAGGATTGATACTAAACAATTATTTAATTTAATTTCAGGTATCACAATTGTTGACAACTAATTAATTCTTAATATTGTCCCTCCAGGTATTACTAAATATACCTTGAAGTGTAGTTTTAATTTTAAATTTGCTCAACGACCTAAGTTAACTTTGTTGAGATGATAGATATTGTTAATAATTATAATGATGAAATAATAATTTTGAATGCAAAGTGACAATGTAATAGTGTTGAATGACAAAAAATGTGAATAATAAGAATGTAGCCAATGACAAATTGTCTTCATTGCGATCAATCTCAAACAAATTTCTTCTACTATTCTTATTGTCACCCTTGTTAGTTTTTCCATCTTTCCATGTCGATTATTTGAAAAAGGGAAGTTGAAAGCATTAACGATTCAAACCTTTAACTCAAGCTGTTGTAGAAAATATCATACCTTCTCTCTCTTGCTCTCCAATATTAATAGGCTGAATTACTATAACAGAAAAATCAATGCACATTTTCAATAAAAAAAATTTCCCAAAATTGAAATCAATGCACATTGTTAATCCAATCATTTTAAAATTAATGTACCATCATACATTCAGTTACATCAAATCAGAAATCAACATTTACAATGAAATCAATGCATCTAATGCAAACAATCAAATAGGATTAGAAAAAAAACATCTACACTGAAATTAATGCAGCTAATGCAAGAAATCAAACAGGATTAAAAAGAAACATCTACATTGAAATCAAAGCATCTAATGCAAACAATAAAAAAAATTAGAAATCAACATCTACACTAAAATCAATGCATCTAGTGCAAGCGATCAAATATAATTGGAAATCAACATCTACACTGAAATCAATGCATCTAGTGCAAGCAATCAAATAGAATTAGAAATCAACATCTACACTAAAATCAATGCATTCGGTGCCAGCAGTCAGATAGAATTAGAAAACTTCTACACTAAAATTAATGCATCTATTGCAAGTAATCAAATAGGATTAGAAATCAACATCTACACTAAAATCAATGCAGCTAGTGCAACCAATCAAATATCATTAGAAATCAACATATACATTGAAATCAATGCATCTAGTGCGCTAAATCAAATAGGATTAGAAATCACCATCTACAATGAAATCAGTGCATCCAGTGCAAGAAATATTCTTTCCTCTCTCCCCCTCCATCTATATTTATACTCCCTCCATCTCTCCTTATTTGTATCTCTATCTCACCCCAAACATACACACTCTCTCTTTATCTCTCCTTTGTCACTTCATTTTTTCATCTCTCCACTTTTCTCTCTCTATCTTTTTTCTTTCCTCCCTCTCTCAAAATTATTAAAATTTTAATAACATAATATCATATATATATATATATATATATATATATATATATATATATATATTATGTAATATTTTATTTTTAACATTTACATAATATTATAATACCATATTTAATATAGTTTAAAATTTATTGTTATAATATTAAATTAAATAGGTATTAAATTTTAAGAAAAAATAAGGTTGAAAACACACTACATTCATTTTAATCATTTAAAATAGAAAATAGCAAATGTTAAGGTATCTTACTTTCATATGTCATTTGTGTTCATCCATTGAATCTCTTTCTGCACGTCAATCCAATCCTCACAATACTTCTATGCCCGCCTGCGTTTCTCGTTTCTCGTTTCTGTTGGCCTGATGATCAAAATTTATACAATTATTAAAGTGTAAATTATAATTTTGAATTACTAGCAAATTTGATAGTTTCCGATAATTGATTAAATTATTTAATATTAATATCTTGCTAAATTTCCCATTAAAATAATTGGTTTTCCTATTTTTGAGAAGTAGAAAAAACACAAATTCGTAGAATGCTAGAATCTGAAATATTGATTACACACTGAAATGAGTACGTTAATGTTTCATGGATTGTTTCTGAATGATGGTTTCTTAAGAGAGCCCATGATCCCTCATCCTCCTGCAACCCAGTCAGGATTTTCTAGTTATATTGGCATCATGTCGATATGATGGTAGAAATAGCTCTGCCCAACATCTCAGCCATGTCGGACACCGACATACGTAGTGTAGTTTACATAGTGGAAGGAGAAAGTAGAGTTGACCCATCTCCAATTCCTCCCTCCTCTGGATCGACACCCACCATGTAACGATCCAAATCACATAGGAAGTGATGTGGATTATTTTGAATGATCTCTTCGTCTTTTATATGCTCCTAGTTGACAATCTCTGTCCAAGGCTTTTATATCGCTGGTCCACGATGGTGTTTAGTTTCTTTAGGTTCATAATTGTTATATGACTCATTTTTTATTTATATAGGTATTTTTATATTTTTTCAATTTTTTTAATTTATTTAAGTGTTAATTTATTTGGTTGAGGAGGAATGGATGGATAAATTTACACACCTTTTCCATACTAAGTTATAAATTTATTTGGTTAAAGAATGGAAAAATTTACATATCTCTTCCATACTGGATTATAAAATTTGCCTCTTGGTACAATCAACTCCAAGCAAATGATCAATTCTAATAAATTTTAAACTTTTTCCATCCATAATATTCAATTACCTAATATAATATTCAGCGATTGTTTTCACTAGGAAAATAAGTTGATTTTTTTTTAAGGGTTCTAACTACTTATATCAACTCGGGGTAGATGAGGTGTTCTAAGTGACTCACATAGGAAGTGATATGGATTATTTTGAATGATCTCTCCAGTCTTTTATACGCTCCTCGTTGACAATCTCTGTCCAATGATCTCTTTGGCTTTTATATGCTCCTCGTTGACAATCTCTGTCGAATGATCTCTTTGGCTTTTATATCGCTTGTCCACGATGGTGTTTAGTTTCTTTAGGTTCATAATTGTTATATGGCTCATTTTATATATATATATATATATAAATTATTTATATAGGTATTTTTAAATTTTTTAAATTTTTTTAATTCATTTAAGTGTTAATTTATTTGGTTGAGGAGAAATTGATGGATAAATTTACACACATTTTCATACTAAGCTGTAAATTTATTTGGTTAAAAAATGGAAAAAATTACATATTTCTAATTACATTAAAAAATTAAAATATTACATTGGGAAGGGGTGGTGAGGTGAAGAAATTTTGTGAGAGATCGTTAGATATATGAGTGATAATTATGGTTATTGAGTTTAAATTTGGTTTATTACATCATAATAAATATGATATTAATTGCAAAAGTATTACAAAATTACCATAATTTTATTGAATTAGAATGTTTTTAAAGTTGATATTATGATAAATATTTTAAAATTAATATTTAATGTAGTTATATGTTTAACAATTTAAGAGAAAGTATTTTTCATCTTCAATCTTATTAATGTCACAAAAATAGTAAACGCTTTCATCCACTATGATATGGGACTTGACTAACGCTCTATGTCATTATGAAGCTCATGAACAATTATCCCATCTGAACATAGAAAATTTCGTTGTCACTAAAATCAACCAAAGCCTCACTATTCTTCAGATGCTTCCTGTACCATACAAAATACCAATACCCATAGAACTCGTTTCCCAGATAAAACATGTGCCAAAATAGTGAGAAGAATAAAGATGCGAACTAGGGTGGAATCTCTCACCACCGAAATTGACTAGAAGTAAACGGGTGTTATAATCGTCAGAGCTAATGTTCAAGAACAATTGAATTGATCCACCTTGATGCTCAAAATGAATCCAATCATCCTCTATTTATAGGCTTCCTTAAATGGTTAAGTAAATCTTACTCAAAACCCCAATTCTAGATTTTTTCCCAGCTACCTGGAAACTTACCCAGCGATGTGTATTTTTTGGGTTTTCCCTTTTTTAGGTGGACTATAGCCTATGGGGATGGATAGGATAATCATTCATATTTGTTCTCAATTCATTAAGAACATTACAGTCCCCCCTACCCGAAATTGTTTGCCCTCAAGCAATTGCAAGTTCGGGTGCTACAAAATCAACTTTCCTTCCCACGTCGCACCCTCCTCTAGTAAATTCTTCCATCTAATGAGTTATTTTGGAATTACTCTTCCCTTTAACTTCTTTTCTCACACAACCATGATCATTTCCATAATTAGTTCCAATTGTCCCTCTTCATCTAATGGTGGTGATTCGATAGAGGCAGTGGCCTGTTGAACCACAACCTTCTTAAGGAATGACATGAAATACATTGTGGATTTTGTTATCACTTGGTTTCTCCAATTCATATGCCACCTCGCAAACTCTATCGATAACGTTGTAAGGCCCATAAAACCTCAGCTTCAATTGTTCTAATCGGCTCTTCTTAACTGTAGAATGTCTATAGGGCTGCAATTGTAAGAAAATAAGGTCTCCTATCTCAAAATTACACTATGTTCGTGTTGATTTGCATACAATTTCTATCGAGTTTGAGAAACTTGTATGTTTTCCTTGAGTACCTTGACAATGTCCTAACTCTCATGTATCCTATCTCTAGAAATAGGTGCCTTGTTGTCTCCAAAATTTATGTCGATGAAGGACCATGCATCATACCCATACAACGCTTTGAAGGTTGTCATCCCAATGGATAAGTAGTAGGTGGTGTTGTAGAAATTTTCTTCAAGGTACAACGACTTAATCCATGCCTTCTGCTAACATGTCACATAGTTGTGTAGGTGCCCTTCAATCCAATTATAATTTATGTCTAACAGTTGGTTTGAGGGTGATAGCTATTTCTAGTGGTCAATTTAGTTCCCACTAGCCTAAAAAGCTCCTGCCAAAATGAGCCCATAAATCTACTGTGAAGATTGTTGACTAAATTCTTGGGAAGCCTATGCAGTCAAAAGACTTCTTTGAAACCCAATTATGCCACTTTTTTGGCCAAATAATAAGTTGAGATGGCAAAGAAGTGTGTGAATTTAGTCATCCTGTCTACCACTGTGTAGATGCAATCCTTCCCTTGCACTTTGGGTAACCCTTTGGTGAAATCCATCAAGATGCTCTCGCATTTTTGTTCTAGGATTGGTAGGGGTTGGAGAAAACATATAGGATGTGTATTCTCAACCATATTTTGTTGGCTTGTCATGAATTCCCTAATGTATTTCATCACATCTTCCTTGATCCCTTTGCAAGAGAATTGTTCCTGAATCTTTCGATATATCTTGAAGAATCCTTGATGCCCAGCCAAGGGAATATCATGTGCAACCTTCAAAATCTTTTCCCTGATTGTAGATTCAGGAACCAGGTATACCATGTATTTACAATAAATGACTCCATGAATTATTTTGCACCTATCATCTAGGATGATCTCGTCGATTAGTGCACAGGTAAACTGGTTCTTGGCATACTTTGTTGCAAGATGTGCCTTCCAATCTTATGAGAGTTCCATAGGGCACATGTTGTTGGTTTCCTAGAAAGTGCATCAGCCACAACATTCTTCTTTCCCTTCACATACTCAATATCAAATTCATAAGCTTAGTTCTTTCTTACCCATTTATGCTTCCACTCATTAACGTCCTTTTGCCCCAAGAAATGACACAGGTTGTTGTGGTCTATCCTAACTATGAACCTATTTCCAACCAAATAGTGTCTAAAATTTTCTGAAGCATGCATGCTAGCCAACATCTCCTTCTCATATATGGATTAAAGCTTCTTTATGTCTTGAAGCTTCCAAGTTTCGAATGTGATAGGGTGACCCTTTTGCTTTAAGACAACCTCTATTCCTTCCCCTGATGCATCGCATTCCAATATGAATGGTTGACCAAAGTCGAGAAGAGCCAAAAATCGAGATGAGCTCATTATTTCTTTGAACTTGTTAAACATTTTATCAAATTCCTCTGTCCACCTAAAATCTCCCTTTTTAGTTAAGTTTGTCAAAGGTGCACTTAACTAAGAGAAACCCTTAACCAACTATCAGTAATAGGTGCAGATCCTTAGGAACCCACATAATTTTCTTAGGGTTTTAGGTGTAGGGGAGTGCAATATTACCTGAGTTTTCTCCTGATGAACCTACATCCCCTTTATGTTGATTATGTGTACTAAATAAAGAACATATGTCAGCCAAAACTCACATTTTAACGCTTTGGCATAGAGAGATTCCTCTTGCATAATTCTCAAAATTGTATCCAAATGCCTCAGAGATCATCCCATGTTCTCTTGTAAATGATAAGGTCATAAAAGAACACTAATAAAAACTTCCTTAGCTTCTTGTTGAAGATACTTTTCATACAAAATTGGAAGGTAGTGGAGGCATTGGTTAGCCCAAACGACTTGGCCAAAAATTCAAAATGTCCATAATGACATCGAAATGTCGTTTTCGGCACGTCCTCTTCTCGAACTTGGATTTGATGGTACCCTGAACATAAATTAATTTTTGAAAAGTAAACTGCTCCATGAATTTCGTCTAGTAATTCACCAATCCTGGGGACAGGGTACTAATTTTGGATAGTTTTCATGTTGAACCCTCGGTAATCAATGCACATTTTCCACGCATCATCCTTCTTCTTTACCATGACCATGGATGAGGCAAATGGACTCAAGTTAGGTGTAATGTGGCACATTTCTAACAGTTGGATGCTATTTTCTATTTCATCCTTAAATTTCTTTGGGTGTAACTAAGCATGGGGATCACAGGATTAGCTCCTTCTTCCGATTTTATAGTGTGCACGAATCCTCTCTTAAGAGTCAATCATGGAGGAATATCACCAAACATTGAAGCATGCTTGTCAATTATTTGTTGAATATTTGTGTTGTACTATGGTTTATCACTACGAGGTACCTTTTGGCTCATGATTCTGCAATTTGTTTCATATGTGACATCGTCGTACTTGAAGTAGCTTCCATTCTTCTAGCTAAAACAACCTGTGGCCCACCATTTTCAATACCTCTCAAGACTACCCTACTACATTTTGGTGCTTTAAATTCCATCTCTAGTGCTTTAAATTGGTAGTCCTTTATGAGCTTACCCAATGAATACAACCATTAAACCCCTAATACCATATTGATATCTACAAGATTTGTTACATATAAATCACTAGTAAAAGTATAGTTAGTGAGAGTTACGCTCAAACCTAGGATCATCCAACTTGTATGCATCTGCAAATGCTACATCCAAGCCTTCGAAATCTTCAATGGGAAGTCCTCTCCTAGGCACCAGTGATGCATCAATGAAATTGTGCGTGGCTCCTCCATCAATTAGTGTTGTGATGCATTGTACCTTGACAACTCCCATGAACTTAAAGGTGTAATACTTGGGTGTGCCGGAAAGGGTTGCAATCCTGACTTGGGGACGAAACTTCTTTTCTCCACTAGCCCTTTCTTCACCTTTTGCTTCTTTTGGTGATTCTTCCTTGTGATTGCTAGGTTCTTCTTCTTCTTTTACTTCCTTGTGAGGTGGATCTTCTTCAGTACTTATAGTGGTATCTTCTTATTCTTTGTCGACAGAGAGCACTTAAATGTAGTGAATCTTCCCCTTTCCCAAACAGTGATGTCTAGGTCCCCATGGTTCCCAACAAATAAAATGTAGCTTTTTCCTCCTTATTTCAGTTCATGTCTCCAAATCTAACCTGTCCCTTTAGGGAAAATCACATTGAGGGGGTTTCTTCTCCTTATATTTGGGAAGAATGAAAGGTTTGGGAGGGGATTTAGACTTGACTGCTGCATTCCCCATATCACAAGTTTTCTTAATAGCCTCTTGGAGGGACGTGGGGTTGAATGCCTCTACACAACCTTGTATTGGTTCAGATAAAGCTTCCGCAATAAACATGACTAATATTTCTTCAGATATATATGTGACCATGATAGTGGTACGTTCAAATTTAGAAATGACTTCTTCATGCGAGCCCGTCTACTTTAGAAGTGCAAATTCTATGAAGTGGATGTCTTGGTTCTTTTGGCCAAATATTTCTATTCCTTTGCATAAAATATTCATAGGAAGTAATGTTGGCATGCCCCAATGTTACTAAACCATGATACCACCATTCAAATGCTTCCCCTTCTATATGCAAAGTGGCAAATTGGATCGCGTTTGCGTCTGGCATACGGTTGAACCTAAAGTAGGTGTCCAATTTTTGCACCCAAGCTCTTGTTGTATAATTAGATGATCCATCAAATGAGGGAAGGGAAATTTTACTCACCTTGCATATTAGATTTGAATTAGGTTGTCCCCTGGGCCTATTTCTCAATCTAAAATAATGGTATTAATTGAAGTTCATAGTAGCTCACGTGTTTTCTTCTAGCACTGTCGTATTCCCGAAAATAACCATCCAACAGTATGTTTGGTTCAACAACATCATGGTTTGACATGGCTTGATTGTTTTTGAATTGAGGAAGCAATGGTCGGTGACTCCTTCTATTGGTTTCCACGGTGTTAGGAGGACTAGGGTTATGATTCCTACCCCCTTCCATGTTAGTTTTGTTGTTGCAAGAAACATTTTCATTACCTATGAGATGAGTCATCACTTGAGCAAGTTGTTGCTAGCCCTGGGCCAAGGTGTGCATTATCTATTGTCCTTATTGTTGCCCCTATAATATTAAATTTGAGATTTTGTTCTATCCATGTATTAATACATGTAAGAGATCCTTGGTGTTTGGATCTCCTCGTTCCTCCTTACCCTCCATGATTTCCCTATGGTTACCCTAACTGTAAGGTTACTTGTATTTCCTAGAAACATGCACAAAACTCACAGGTTGGCAGGATTCCAGTGCTTTGATACCATTGTAATATACTAAGGAGATTTCCTCCGTAGGCTTCCAATAGTAATAGACTTTTTGTTAAATTTATTTAACAATAAAATTCAACACAACAGTTTATTTCATCCCAAACGATATGATAACGTTAGTGTGTATGATTCAAAAATATAAAACCCAATACTAAAATAAATATCAACGACAATTTTCAACGGTACCATATATGTATTCAACCATTCATCAATGATAAGTCATGCCCGATAGTTTGGTCAAAGAAGCCCATGCGACGTATGACTGAGATACTATAATATTTAGTTCTATTCCATAGATATGACTATGATCATCAATAATAGACTAGAGACAAAATTTAATGAAATACCCTAACCAATTGTTGGATCAATTCGTAGTGAAGAAACTTGTGTGATATTCATCCAATCAAGCTACATCAGGCCTACATAAGGCTTATTCTGACTCTTCTCACATTCTTCAGTCCTTCTCAAGTTACAAGAATCTGCAAGAGCTTCTTTGTGTCTACTACAATATGTCCTCACTTATACAGAGACATAATTTTTCTCCCAGATTGGAATGAATTGTTGTCACCAGAGCCACAATTTTCTTCCTTCGTCACCTCTCTACCTCACATCGACAACGAGGGTATGAACCTATGAGAACAATTGAAAATATCTCACTGCCCAATTAATATGTTGATGTTTGTCTAAAAAATTCCTTGGATGTCACAACTCCAATTCATACGTCCCTTTCTGTATTCGATCACTAGATCTGCGGTCAACTTAGGAAACCACAACAGTCATAGAGAGTTCAGGGTTCCAAATCCTGATGTTTGATATCACCCACAGAACTGTGAAAGGTCCTTACAAGGATCCCTAATCCCATGCATAGTTAGCAGACATTTTTTGCTTTGCTCTGACATCCACTTTACTCCAGGATACTTCTATAATTGAATGTTTATCCCTTCACTATGCCAAAATATGATTTTAGGGTGACAAGGCTCTACTACTTTTTGATGAAAAAATCAGAACAATGATCCCAATCGAACACATATAATTTCACTGTCACTAAAATAAATCGAACCCTCATTGTTCTTCAGATTCTTCCTGCACCATATAAAATACCAATACCCACATAACTTGCTGTCGAGATAAAAATTGTGCCAAAATAGAGAGAAGAATAGAGATACCAAATAGGGTGGAATCTTTCAGCTCTGAAATTGACGAGAAGTAAAGGGGTATTAAAACCCTCAAACCTAATGCTCAAGAACAATTGAATTGATCCACCTTGATGCTCAAAATGAATCCAACCCTCCTCTATTTATAGGCTTCCTTGAGGGGTTTCATCTTCATAAATGGTTGATTAAATCTTACTCAAAACCCCAATTCTGGGATTTTTTGCCCAGCTGCTCGAAAACTTGCCCAACAATGGGTAATTTTGGTGTTTTCCCCTTTTTAGGTGGATTATAGATGATCCATGTGGATATTGGTGGCCACCCGCCTACTCTACCTAGACCTTCAGTTAGTTTCATCTATTTCCTTGTTTATTTTAGCATTTACTATTATTAGCAGTTTTTCGGGTCCTAAACTTCTGGAGCAATTTTGACCCCCTAAACGACATTTTTTCGAGGTCCGCTACAGGCCCAAAACCATAGGCAAGGGTTTGATGCAAATATTGTAGTACTTGGGGAGACATTTCCAACAAGGTATCATATGCACCAAACAAAGATAATATGACCAAGTTACGACCCCGGGAAGTTGGTTGCCCAACTAACCCCAATGGGCCCCGCAAACTCTTGGCATTACATATCCTGGGGTAAGGGTTTTGGTTGTTTAGGGTTTTCTCTTGTTGTTCAATAATAAATAGGCCCTTGAGCCTCATTGTAACATTCAAAGGCATGTAGCCACCACATCTCTTCTCAAAGATAAGCTACCATCACCCAAGCTAGTTTATTTCCATTTCTTTTGTAAGCATATTTTAGTATTTTGAGATTAATGAAATGAAGTGTTACTTCTACTGAATCTTTGTATTTATGGCTATATATGTAATTTTTTACGCTCTTGTTTAAGTTCAGATCAGTAGTATCAGAGCAGTCTTCTCATTCTCTGTTTTCTTTACATGTCCCCAACGAGGTCAGGGTATAAGGAGTTAGGACTCGATCTAGTTGAACCCTTGCAAGACCAACCTCACAAACCCCAATGACCTCCCATGGTGGAAGAAAATAAAGATGAGGGGGCAAGAGATCCTTTAAAAAATATTACTTAAGGAAGCCCTTGAGCAACAGAGGAACGGAGTGATCACGGAGTTGAGGGCCCGCGAACACCGCGTTTTGTAGGTGATCAGTGAGAAGAAGATTAATAATGAACAGATGGCCCTATAGTGAGACACCACCCTCAATTCAATGGTGGAACTTACTAACACAAATACGCGCATGATTAAGGCCATGAGGGAAGCTTGCCTAATGGTCCCCAAATTGGCCATTCCTGAGGAGGCGGAGGCAGATGAATAGGTCTACAAGCTTGCTACAGGGGTGCGCAATGCTCGCACAGATTTGGCTAAGGTTCAACTAGAGCTAAACCTACAGATTGCAGATTTACAGTTGAAGGCCCAGCCTTCAACTCTGCCAGAAGTAAAGGAGCAGCGTGCAACCGCTGTCACCGAGGCAATAGCGGTGGTAGACAGTGCAGTAGTAGACTGCACACAGTTGTCTGAATAGTCGTTCGAGGTCCTAACGAGCCTGCAGGAGGACCCTAATGTACAGTGGCTGGAGATAGAGGCGCGAGAACTACAGCAGCACTATGACGAAGTAAAATGTATAGTGCATACTGTCTCATTGAAAGAACAAGCAGATGCAGCGCAGCACAAAGAGGCGGTGTTGAAGGCGCGCTTGAAGCCCTGGTTGGATGAGGCTTATTCGGTCACGACCTCTAATGAAGTCAAGCTTGCTAATCTGCAAGCGACTCAGTAGAAGCTTCAGGCTGATCGTTTAGGAGCAGTGACAGAGCAGATGGTTGACGAAGTGAAGCAGGCAGCCGCACAGTGCACTGTTGAGGTTGTCGTCATACAGGTCGAGCTGGGAGGTCTTCGTGCCAAGATATCCGCACTCGCAAAGTGACTTGAGGGCGAGTCACCAAGTTTGTGTTGGGGGCCTATTGGGAACGGGTTCCCCCAAGGATAGTTTTGGGGCTAAAATCCCATGTTTTGGGACAATTTTGTAATAAAGTTGTAAAGTCTCCGCATTTTGTGGTCGTGGAGTGTGAAGGTGTCAAGAGTCATAAAGGGTTGTCCACCCTTATTTTGTAAAATGTAAAGTTGGCTGTAAAGATCCACCCATGGTCCGCATACCATGGGATTGTATAAAAAGGAACTAAGTAAGTAAGCTCTAAGTATTTTTGGAGTAGCGAGTCAGAAGTAAGAATGGATAGCAAAGAATAGGAGTTTTGGGAGAGAAGTCTAAGTGTTTCGGGTCTTAGCGTAGGTAGAGGCTCTGCAGCTGAGTGCACATAGGACTAGGGTGGAAGTCCGTAGCTGAGTGCGTGGACCCCTACAGCTGTGTGCGTAGGGCGAATAGAGTCTGTATTAATCAAAAGATATCAATAAAGAGAAGTATTCTGCAAATTCTGTGTATTTATTTCTTGTTAATGCATCTGGTTATATTGCATTTTGGGTTTAATTTACAATGTTCATGTGATGCGTGAATGTATGTGACTATATTGGTTCATTAAACACAAGTAAGAATATCTATTTACACGACGCTAACTGTGGTTGATTAGTAAGATAAGTAAAACACTTAAGATAACTTGGGAACCTATATAATACGTTGTATAGGTTAAGGTTGTGTGAAGGTCAATCAGACACCTTCGCGGAGGTACCGAAGGTTGGAATAAATAGTAGACTGCCAGAGCCTTAAATCTTAGTGACCTGCGTGAAAGTAGGAATAGAGGGTATAAATCAACATCACGACCATCTCAGGGTGCAGAAACTTGGTTCCAGCATCCCCCCATATTGCTTCGGGTGAGACTTCGGTCCACACTCCACGGGCTAATGCCAAAAGGGCCAGTAGTGTAGGGATTTGTTTGGCTAACTAATGTTGAACCTAGGTCAGGCCCCACGAAGCCAACACCATCTTCGTTGACATTCGTTTAACAAAAAATGATAAACCCATCAGGTAGCTGAATTCAGACAATCCAAAGCCTCCTCCCGCCTTATGTCTTTTCAGCGTACTGCACAGCCTATATCTGTACCTTTTCCTCTGTTCTTGGAAGCATGGAAGATCTTGTAAAAAAAAATTGGTGCAAGGGGGAGTGGCATGCAACAACAGGTTATGTCACAAGCAAAGAAGTCAATCATAGATCTGAGAGTAAATAGGCAAGACTCTGAGAGGAAAATAGAGCTTGGAGAATCCCAGTCAAAAGTGGATGATGGTTGTCAAGGCCATAAAATTGAAACACATTATGCAAGCACGCATATGGATGAAGAAGATGCAACAAATATTGTAGAGAGAGAAGCAAGAGCCTTTGTATGTGAAGTAGAGTAAGAGCATATAAATGCTCAAGGAATCCATTGTAATGTGCATGATGCAGATGATGGTGAACCCCACTGTGATGAAACACATGTGGATGATGAATAAATAGTGAGATGTGAATTGGTGCAACCAACCGTAGTTGATGGATTTTACATTGCCTTTTAATATGCAGGTGTTCAGAATAGCATGGTCGAAAAAGTTGAAAACAAGGTTGTCAATAAATTTGAAGCAGATTTGAAGCTCATTGAAGAATGGATTTAGAAACCAATAGAACAAATTTAAGTGAGTCTTAAAGCAACAGCCGGAATAAAATAATTGAATGAAATGGTGAATAATGATCTTGAGTGTGTAGATTACATGAAAAAAGTAGTAGTACCTGATGATGAAAGTGAAAAGAATGATATGAAAGACAAAGATGAATGCATTGAAACCATTTTTCAACAATGGAGTCCTTAAGAGATGAGATTATGTTATTTAGAAATATGGTAGAAAGAAAGTCAGGAATATAAAGCGCAAGAAGAAGAGAAAAGAAGACAATTTAAAGATGTAATGTTGTGGGAGCAGTCCATGGTTGAACGAATATTTGCAGAGGAAGGTGTAGTAGAGAAGATCAGATTGTATTTCAACACAAATTCAAGAAAAGTCAAAGAAAAATTACAACAACAATAGCAACAAGTAAAGAAATATGGAGCCTACAACAAGAACCTGCAACAGAGAATGAAGCAATTTTGAGGATTTAAAATTTGGAAGAAGAGAAAAGAAAATGAAAAATTGAAAGTCTTGAGTCATTGTAAGCCTAGCTGAGAATACCAGCAGGCATGTTTGGGTGATGATTTAGTCAATTTCTGTTGTAAGCCTGGCAGGTATAATTGAGTCAAGTTGAGACATGTTTGAGTTATGGTGAGTCATACGGTCATAATTAAGGTGGAGTGTTAGAAATTGTAATTACTCCCGCATGCCAGAGTTGGCTAAAATTAGAGAGTCAGTTAACTGAGCATTGAGTCAAGTTGAGTGATGGATAAAGAGTTAAGTGCAATCCATATTTAGAGTGTGAGTTAACTGAGTTAAGTGTGTGTGCATGTCAAGTTATTTTATGTGAGTCGCTAGTCAAAAAATTTTAAATACCCTTCACCGAGTTCATTGTAAGAATCAAGATTTTGTGTGATCAATAGAGAAGTGTCAATTTTTGTGCCTTATCTCCAACATGAAATAACCCTCATTTCAACGGATCGTAGATTTTGTGGGACCCATTCAGCCCCAAGGAAAGAAGACGGGAGCGCAGTACATTATCACCGCGACTGAGTATTTGACTCGATGGGCAGAGGCACAGCTTGTGAAGGATTTCACAGGCACAACTGCTGTGAAGTTCCTCTTTGACTATGTACTAACGTGATTTGGGTGTCCAAAGATTTTGATGAGTGATTGTGGTACACACTTTGTGAATGAAACGATCAATGCACTGACGGAGGAATTTCAGATATATCACCATAAAAGCACGCCTTATCACCCACAAGCTAATGGGATTGTGGAAGCATTCAATAAGGTGCTAGAGAATGTGCTAACCAAGGTTTGCAATAGTCAGCGAAGTGATTGGGACTTGTGCATACCCACAGTACTATGGGCCTATCGGACGACATGCAAAAAGTTGACTAGACAGAGGCTTGTATATGGTGTTGAAGTACTGATGCCCATGGAATACATTGTGCCTAGTCTATGCATAGTGGCACTCATGGGTATGACGGATCATGGAGCCTTGGAAGAGAGGCTCGCACAGCTGGCTGACCTTGAGGAAGAGATATTTCTAGCTGGATTTCACCAATAGGTCCAAAAGCAGCACGAAAAAGCATGGCATGATCGACACATTAAGATGCGCACCTTTAAGGTAAACAATTTGGTTTTGTTATATGACAGCAAGTTTGATAAATTTCCAGGAAAATTCAGAATGCACTGGTTATGGCCCTATGTCATTAAGGAGATTACCGACGATGGAATAGTTTAGTTGTTTAAATTGAATGGAGATCCCTTCCCAGGAAAGGTTAATGGCAGCCAATTGAAGCCATACACCAGTGATCTGGCTAGGTGACTACATGAAGGTAGCATAGTCTTAGCACACTAGGCAGTTGAAAGAAGGCACGGGACTATAAACTACACTGCCCGGGTTGGGGAACTGCGCGACTGGAGGATAGTGCGGAACAAGGAAATTTCATAGGGTTCGCGACAGCGCAAAGAGAGCTGTGCTACCCAGGGAGAAATCGCACAGGTTAGCTGGAAAGTGACCGTTAAAGTCACTGTTCATGATTTGATGGTAGGAATGCAGCCAAATGGAGCGAGCAGCCAGCATTTAAGACAAACTTTATGGGTAAGATCCTTGGAAATCTGCCACCAATATGACATTAATGAACTGAATGTGGGGGAAATGGTCGGATTTGAATTCAAAATGCCCTATAAATTACAGGTGGAGGCCCAACGAAAAACACTTGGAATTTTGACAATTGAGTTGTTGAGCTCTTACGCACACATGAACCACGAAAACTTTGAAGCTTTGCTAGCAAGTTTAGTATTTGAGACGTCGCCAAAGGAGACACAGGAATTGTTACATAGCATCATGTCAACGCCCGCAAAAGCTATGAGTTCTGAAGCAGTGACAGCGGAGGGGGCTATGCCAGAAGTTGTTAGGGAAGCAGAGGGAGTTGCTCCAGAGGTTGCAGAAGTATTAACTAAAGTTCCCAAATCACCACAGACACCTAGACTGAAGCCGACCCCAACCAACAAGAGTGTGAAGGATAAGAAGGGAAAGTAGGCTACGATACGGGTGTGCACGTCGCCTAGACGAAACCCACAGAAGGACAAGCCCACTGCACAGGAAAAGGGCAAAGCCATTAGCCTGGAGCTGGAGGAGGAAGAAATTGAGGACATCCTGATGGATGATGAGGATTTGGGGGTAGAAGTGGAGGAAGTTGAAGTCCAGGGTTTTAACCCTATCACTAGGTTGCCCAAGTACGTCCCTTCACGTAAGGGCAAGACCAAGGTGCCAAAGGACATTAACGAAAGCAAGGTCGCCTTGCACACCCCTCTACTGCTGGACGAGATTATCTTTGAAGGACCGCGCTTGGGGTGGGTTCCTCTATTGAAACTAGAAGATTGGAACATAGCTGACCATGAGAAGTTCCCACACTTGGCAATAGAACAACTTATGCGCCGCGTTGTTGACACAACCACTGGGATGACTGCATTGGAACCGTGGATGTGGCTCAGGGGAGTAGACAAGGCTGGTCTGCTCAACCTGCTATGGGTGTCGCACTACAATCGCACCCCTATTATAGTATTGGTCATCAAGCAACTGTTATGCTTGGTGCACGATGAGTGTCTATGGCTGGAGGAGCTGATACCTATCATCGACAGATTGATCCATAGGATCACACGGCTGCCCTACATAAGGGAAAATTTGGCCATGATGTTTGGCAGAAAAGGTGGCGAGCAGGCCCTCGCGAAGGCCATGAAGGAGAAATTCAAGCTCATGAAGAAGCCACGATGCTATGCCAACTCGAGTATCTGCGACCCTGCGGTCAAGTTGGCCACACAGATTTTGGCAGGAAAGGTTATGAGGAAGTGTCGCGTAGATGAAGTACTAGCACCAGTCGTTGCTCTTGCAGCCTAATGCACCGAAGGAGTCCAGTTTAATTCAGCGTGTTATCTCTGCGGTGAGTTCCTTGTGAACTTCCGCAAGGCACAGGAGCTCAGCAAGACCTTCCACTATGCGTGGCTCTTATTGTCTATTGTGCTGGTAGCTTGGGAGCTGCTAGAAGATAGTCAATTCCCCTCGGTCCCATTGGACCTGTCAAAAGCAGTGAAGTACGCTTCGCTGTGGGTGACCAAGGATGCTCAGTGCATCAAGGATAGCAAGATATTCTGGATCTTGATGGAAATGAACATCCGCATGGCTATCAATCGCAAACCGCGATTGTCGCCTACTGTGTCTACCAAACTGTAGGGGTACGCGAAGTTCAAGGCAAATTTTCACCACATATAGATCAAGGCATGGAAGGACCCTGAGCAGACATGTTATGACATGCCTTACTTGGCAATGGACAACGTGATTGATGCAGTTCTTGATCACTGGCCAGCAGAGTAGCGCACTACCTCAGACTTTACGATGGGGTTGAGCAAGCTTGCCGCGCAGCGCAAAAAGGAGGAGGCCAAGCTCAAAATGGAGCAGCTAGATGAGAAAAGGAAGAAGGAGGCCGCTGACAAGGCCCAGACGGAGCACGATACTACCCATTAGATGAAAAAATAGACAGGTGAAACAGAGTGTGGCTCTGACAAAGGCGCGAGGTTGCCTTCGCCCGAAAAAAAGGAAGAAATGGACAAGCAAACAGAGTATCATGGAGTAGACCCGCAGATGACGTTGGACCGCATCAAGCGTCCAAGAGAACAATAAAAAGTGGGGTCCAGGAAGAAATCCAAGGCCAGTAAGGTGTTGCTAGACCCAATCACCCTCACAAAGGGAGATTTGCATGACATTAGAGACACGATGCGGGATGTCACCGCGAAGGAACTATAGCAGTTCGAGCAGCAGCAACAGCTACTATTGGGGGCCATCCAAACAGCTCTGCAGGAGTCGTAGACCCGCGTATCATAAGATGGTATGGTGTCCACCAGCCTTGCTATTGGTACTTCAGAAGATATCGAGATGCTGCGTGCGAAGGTCTCCCAAGCGATAGTGTTGCTAGATGGAGAATTGACCATAGAAAATGAAGCTGACAGGCCCACTGTTAGCACCTTCAAGGGAGTGGGGTTGAACTTGGCAGCGCTCCCTGGCAAGGCACTCCAGCTATTGCAGGATGGAGTGATCGCGGAGCTGAGGGCCCGCGAACACTGCGTTTTTTAGGTGATCAGTGAGAAGAAGATTAATAATGAACAAATGGCCCTGCAACGAGACACCACCCTCACTTCCATGGTGGAACTTACTAACACAAATATGCGCATGATTAAGGCCGTAAGGGAAGCTTTTTGAATGGTCCCCGAATTGGCCATTCCTGAGGAGGTGGAGGCAGATGAACAGGTCTACAAGCTTGCTACAGGGGTGTGCGATGCTTGCACAGAGTTGGCTAAGGTTCAGCTGGAGCTGAACCTACAGATTGCAGATTTACAGTTGAAGGCCCATCCTTCAACTCTGCCAGAAGTAAAGGACCAGCGTGAAACCGCTGTCACTGAGGCGATAGCGGCAGTAGTCAGTGCAGTAGTAGACTGTGCACAGTTGTTTGAACAGTCGTTCGAGGTCTTGACAAGCCTATGGGAGGACCCTAATGTACAGTGGCAGGAGATAGAGGTGCGAGAACTACAACAGCACTATGACGAAGTAAAAGGTACAGCGCGCACTGTCACTCTCATGCAGAGACTGGCGAAGCTGCAGGAGGCCAAAACACTAAAAGAATAGGTAGATGCAGTGCAGCACAAAGAGGCGGTGTTGAAGGCGCAGTTGAAGCCCTGGTTGGATGAGGCTTATTCGGTCACAACCTCTATTGAAGGCAAGCTTTCTAATCTGCAAGCGACTCAGCAGAAGCTTCAGGTTGTTCGTTCAGGAGCAGTGACAAAGCAGATGGTTGATGATGCGAAGTAGGCGACCACACAGTGCACTGCCGAGGTTGTCGTCATACAGGTCGAGCTGGGAGGTCTTTGCGCCAAGATCTCTGCACCCGCAAAGTGACTCGAGGGCGAGTCACCATTTTTTTGTTGGGGGCCTGTTGGGAACAGGTTCCCCCGAGGATGGTTTTGGGGCTAAAATCCCACGTTTTGGGACAACTTTGTAATAAAGTTTTAAAGTCTCTGCATTTTTTGGTCGCGGAGTGCGGAGGTGTCAAGTGTCATAAAGGGTTGCCTGCCCTTATTTTGTAAAATGTAAAGTCAGCTGTAAATATCCACCTATGGTTCGTAGACCATGGGATTGTATAAAAAGGAACTAACTAAGTAAGCTCTAAGTAGTTTTGGAGTAGTGAGTCAGAAGTAATAATGGATAGCAAAGAATAGGAGTTTTGGGAGAGAAGTCTAAGTGTTTCGAGTCTTAGCGTAGGTAGAGGCTATGTAGCTGAGTGCGCAGAGGACTAGGGTGGAAGTCTGCAGCTGAGTGCGCGGACCCCTGCAGCTGTGTGTGCAGGGCGGATAGAGTCTGTATTAATCAGAAGATATCAATAAAGAGAAGTATTCGGCAAATTCTATGTATTTATTTTTTGTTAATGCATCTGGTTATATTCCGTTTTGGGTTTAATTTACAATGTTCATGTGATGCGCGAATGTATGTGACTGTATTGGTTAATTGAACGCAAGTAAGAATATCTGTTTACACAGCGCTAAACGTGGTTGATTAGTAAGATAAGTAAAACACTTAAGATAACTTGGGAACCTATACAATACGTTGTCAGAGTAGCACAAAAGTACCTGGATTGCAGGTTAAGGCTGCGCGAAGGTCAATCGGACACCTTCGCGGAGGTACCGAAGGTCGGAATAAATGGTAGACTGTCAGAGCCCTAAAGTTTAGTGACCTACGTGAAAGTAGGAACAGAGGGTATAAACCGACATCACGACCATCTCAGGATGCGGAAACTTGGTTCCAGCATCCCCCCATACTGCTTCGGGTGAGACTTCGGTCCGTGCTCCGCAGGCTGATGCCGAAAGGGCCAGTAGTGTACGGATTTGTTTGGCTAACTAACATTGAACCTAGGTCAGGCCCCACGAAGCCAACACCTTCTCCGTTGAAATTCATTTACAAAAAAATGATAAACCCATCAGGCAGCTAAATCCAGACAATCCAAAGCCTCCTCCCTCCTTGTGTCTTTTCAGTGTACTGCACAGCCTGTATCTGTACCTTTTCCTCTATTCTTGGAAGCATGGAAGATCTTGTAAAAAAAAATTGGTGCAAGGGGGAGTGACATGCAACAACAGGTTATGTCACAAGCAAAGAAGTCAACCATAGATCTGAGAGTAGATGAGCAAGACTCTGAGAGGAAAATAGAGCTTGGAGAATCCCACTCAAAAGTGGATGATGGTTATCAAAGCCATAAAATTGAAACACATTATGCAAGCATGCATATGGATGAAGAAGATGCAACAAATATTGCAGAGAGAGAAGCAAGAGTCTTTGTATGTGAAGTAGAGTAAGAGCATATAAACGCTCAAGGAATCCATTCTAATGTGCATGATGGAGATGATGGTGAACCCCACTGTGACGAAACACATGTGGATGATGACTACAAAGTGAGATTTGAATTGGTGCAACCAACCATAGTTGATGGATTTTACATTGTTTTTTAATATGCAGGTGTTCAGAATAGCATGGTCAAAAAAGTTGAAAACAAGGTTGTTAATAAATTTGATGCAGATTGGAAGCTCATTGAAGAATGGATTCAGAAACCAATACAACAAATTGAAGTGAGTCTTAAAGCAACAACTGGAATAAAATAATTGAATGAAATGGTGAATAATGATCTTAAGTGTGTAAATTACATGAAAAAAATAGTAGTACCTGATGATGAAAGTGAAAAGAATGGTATGAAAGACAAAGATGAATGCATTGAAACCATTTTTCAACAACGGAGTCCATAAGAGATGAGATTATGCTATTCAGAAATATGGTAGAAAGAAAAGAAGGCAATTTAAAGATGTAATATTGTGGGAGTAGTCCACGGTTGAACGAATATTTGCAGAGGAAGGTGTAGTAGAAAAGATCAGATTGTGTTTCAACACAAATTCAAGAAAAGTCAAAGAAAAATTGCAGCAGCAACAACAAGAAGTAAAGAAATATGGAGCCTACAACAAGAACCTGCAACAGAGAATGAAGCAATTTTGAGGATTTAAAATTTGGAAGAAGAGAAAAAGAAAATGAAAAATTGTGAAAGTCTTGAGTCATTTTAAGCCTAGCTGAGACATAGACTAGTATGCATGTTTGGGTGATGATTGACTCAATTTCTATTGTAAGCCTGGCAAGAATAATTGAGTCAAGTTGAGTCATGTTTGAGTTATGTTGAGTCATACGGTCATAATTAAGGGGGGGTGTTAGAAATTGTAATTACTCCCGCATGCCAGAGTTGGCTAAAATTAGAGAGTCAGTTAACTGAGCATTGAGTCAAGTCGAGTGATGGATAAAGAGTTAAGTGCAACCCATATTTATAGTGTGATTTAACTGAGTTAAGTGTGTGTGCATGTCAAGTTATTTTAGGCAAGTCACTAGTTGAAAAAGTTTAAATAACCTTCACCGAGTTCATTGTAAGAATCAAGGTTTTGTGTGATCAATAGAGAATAGAATCAACTCCTATGGTTTGTGTGCCAATTTTTGTGCCTTATCTCCTTTGCGTTTCCAACATGAAATAACCCTCATATACATATAAAATTCGTTTTTCCATCCCCAATTATATTTTCTTTCCCTTAATCTCGTGCTTAACTTCATTCGATGTTATTTAGGTGTGTGATTAGCTCAGTTCCAGGGATGGATCGATAGTGGCCAACACTCAAGTAAAGGATTTCTTTCCTTTTGCAGGGTTTTAATTAATGTAAATGTATGTCCCTTCTCTATCTTTGTTCCATATTAAGAGGCTTGTCGTTACCTCTTCCTTATTATGGTTTTTCTTACGACTGTTGACAGGTATAGCAAACCATTCCTAAGCTGATTTTTTCCCAAGATTTTTCCTAAACAATAGACCCTTAACACGACATTGTCTTACTGCTACATTAATTTTCATCGAGGTTGGCATACTAACCACCTATAGCTTAAAGTGGTTTTTGAGCACGGGTAACCCTAACCTAGGGTTTGGCTTCTCGTCTGTGATTTTGGCTTTTGATTTTTCCAACATTTTCTTGAGTTGATTCTCACATAATTAATACTCATGAGTGTGCGTACTGTCGTGCACTGTTCCGACTGTGGAAGCAGGGTTTTGTAACCCACATTTGTTAAGGCTTGGTTGCCCGCACGACCTCTGTTACAGTTAGGGCATGCATAATCTCTTCTGTTTATTTTCTTTGGTGGAAAATAGTACGTGTGATGTGCATTTAGCTGTTGAAATTACAAAGAAGAACCAGAGTACATATTTTTGTAATTTATGCCAAAGCCCTTGAAGGAGGGGATGCTATATTAATAGTTTTTTAAAATATATGTCAATATTACTTAATTCTATATATTAAAATATTTTATTGATGATCCACATTGAAATTTTTTTATTATTATGAATATTTGTAAATATTAAATATTAATCTTACATAAAGAATTGAATGAATTACACATATTATTCTTATATGAGTAAGTATTTTAATATTTTTTAATTTTAAATTATTATTTTCTTTGAATATTTTACTATACACAACATTAAAATGTTTTATTTTAACATTTTATTTCAATATATAGATATATATGAAATTGATATCAATATATATTAGTTAATCTATATTATCATATAGTTGAAATATTTTGAAATATGGAATTGACATCAACATAAATTAGTTAACTTATATTTTCATATAATTTATTTTTGTGTTGAAATATTTTTAAGATTGAAATATTTTACTCATTTTTTTCTTACTTTTAATTATTTTATTTTTTCAAAAAAAAATGATATGAAATTATATTATATATTGTGAAAATTAAAATATTTTTTATAATTAAAAGTAAGTGAAATATTTTTATCATATTGACACTGAATTGTGATATTAACAATTAAAAATGAAATAATCAATATTTTATAATATTTTTAATTATATATATATATATATATATATATATATATATATATATATATATATATATATATATATATATATATATATATATTTTAAAAATCCCAGTATCAATTAGATGCATTGAAAACTGCAATATGCATATATATTCGAAAAGTAGATGTAGATGGAAACATAAGTGGCGATGCACTCCGTGTAGCCGCGGAAGCGGTTCTTTATTTTAGCTTACTAGTAGAGTGCACGGCCCATGATAACGGATAGCTTAACCACAGGAGCAGGGATACATTGGTAAGATGTCCTTCAAGGAGTAGAAACTTTCAGTGATCTTTTTTGGTCCTTGAATAATGTAATCCTTTGTGCTTTCAGGAGCAAAATTACTGAGAGCATAGGTGTCACCTTTAAATATATAAGCCTTATTTGTTCGAGAAGAAGAAAACGCAACCCATTCTCGAAAATCGTATCTTTGAGACTGAAAACGAGTAATATTTTTGGGTCCTTGAATTATGTAGTCATCTGTTGTGCCCGGTGCGAAATTGATAAGGGCGCATTGATTACCTCTGAATAGATAGGCCTCATTTTCGGTGGAAGAGGTAAAGGCCGCATCAATACCTTTGCAAAAATAGTATTTTGCAAGGAGTAGAAGCTATCAGTGATGAGCTTGGGTCCTTGTATAATGTAGCCCCCATCAAAGTTGATAAGTGCGTAGATATTACTCCTGAAAATATAGGCCTCATTTTTTCTGGAAGCAGTAAAGGCGGCGTCAATACCACTTGCAAAAATAGTATCTTTTAGGTAGGGAAAGCCATCGCAGCTGCCACTTCGGAAGATATGTTGACAGTTGATAGAGGGCATCCTCTGCGGAAGCCCGGCTGGGTGATCGCAGCTGCCACTCCGCGAAATACTGAATCAGGTGGAAACGCCATACTCCACACTAATGATAACAAATACATCTGTCATGAGAAGCCCTCCTCAACAGATCTAGTGGCTGAGAAGGTTCTAGGCTCTAGCCACTTTCTCGGCTAGGAACAAATACATCTATCATGGGATGCCCTCCTCAACAAATCTAGTCGCGGAGGGGACTCTATCAAGTGGCCAGCCATTTTTTCTCAACTTCATATTTTTGAATCCATATAACTGATAAAGAAATCCATACATCCTTTCTATGGGTATAACTTTGATGTGGCGGAGGGGTTCTAGCCACTTTCTCAACTTCTTAGTTTTTACAGATGAACACAAAATTTTGTTGGATTTTTTATTTTAAAACACTTCATCTTTGTTATCATCAAAAAAGACGTGAAAACTTTTAGATTTTCGCACATTTTATAATTATCATAAATAAACACAAAAATGTTATAATCACACACTATCACCTATATTTAAGGAAATTTTACATCTAAAACATTCAAATTACATACTGCCATATTTACAAAGGAAAAAATACTGACCAACTATCTAAATCTGGTGCTCCACAAGTTCTGGCATGTGGAAAATCATAAAACAATAGGATAGGAACATATGGGAATACAACCATAAGCCCTTCACTGGCATCATAACCCAGGAGAATTAGTTTTTATAACTTTTTGTATGGACAATAGACTCTTTCGACAACTATTTTTATATATTTGTCCTTTTACAAGAGAATTGTATTTCCTATTTACGTTTCTGCTTTAGTCTCTATTTTGATATTATGATGACACATCATAACATAAAGGCATATAGTCTGAAAGCGGGGCATTATCATCGGCCTATATATCTTTATATATATATATATATATATATATATAATTTTTTATTAATAAAATTACATTTTTTCTATGAAAATATTTTTTCCCCGTGGAAAAAGTCGTAATTTTCATTAGAGGAGAAAATTACATTTTGTATATGCGGAGCATTATTTGAGTGAGGCATTGCCTGTTCAAAATATGGAAATACTTTTGTGCATTCCTCCAGGCAGGGAGTATGTGTGAATAAACAAAAAATAGAGAGCTACTGGCCTCTTCGCAGAGAGGGTATGGTATTATAAAAGTTCTGATAAATATTTACAATACAGGCAAAAAGATAATATCAAAAAATTCTTGTCCCTTGCAATGTTGCTTCAAAAGGATTCAGGGTCTATGAAGGGTCTGTGATGGTGTTGATAGACGGCACCATCCTTTCCTTGCATATCAACCAAGTATCGTCATCCCTAAGCGCTGCTTCTTTGGATAAGTGGTCAGCAACTGTGTTCCGCTCCCTATAAATATGATGACAAGTGAAAGAGTCAAAAGACGTGATAAGTCTGTGAATCTCATTCGGAATATGCTTCAATGTATATGCATTGCATATGTGTTTTTTGTTGATCCAGTTAACAACCAGTTTTGAGTCACCATATAGTTGCAGATTTGAGCATTATTTATATAAAGCATATTGGATGAGGCATTTAGCAGTTAAAAGCCCGGCATAGTTATTTGTTCCTCTGCCCAAACCCATTTGTATTTTAAAAGAATGTGTTGCTGATAAGTGCAATACTGCTCCGCCTCCACAACCCGATTCCTGTGCTGATCCATCAAAGTAAGCCCATGGTATGGAGGAGTTGATGACCTCTGTCTCAATATTTCTGTGTTGTTTTTGTGTGGTGTCTTCAGGAATCGAATGATACTCCGCTAAGGTTCTGTTTAGTATGGAAGGCCAATAGGGGGACTTTTGCTGAAAAATAATTTGATTCCTAGCTATCCATAGTGCCCAGCAAATGAGGAGAGGTATATTCCTTTCCTTGCCTATGGTGTCTTTCCACCAATTATTCCATGCATCCTTTAAGTTGTTTTCGTGCCATCGACAGTGAATGGAGAGCGTTGAGAGAAATCCATTCCATAGCTCTTGCAAGGTAGGGCAGTCCAGAAAGAGGTGTTCTGTATCTTCATTGTTGTTTTTGCATAGGTGGCACCAAAATGGCCCTGAGAAAGATCATTTCATTAGGTTTGCTCCCGTCGGGACCTTGTTGTTCAGTATAGACCATAGAAGCAACTTCATTCTTGGGGCTACTTTTAACTTCCATAAAAGGTTCCACTAATGCTCAGTGACTGGTGGCTTGAGGGGATCCATTAGAACTAGATATCTGATCTTGGGGCATAATTGGCAAGGCCCCAAATGAGCTCATCATCTCCTTCTGAGATCCTGATATGGGCCTCAGTTAGTGCAGATATGTAGTCTCTCCAGTCTTGTTGCCTGGGCGGGGGAATATTTAGAGCTAATCCAGTTTTCTAGGCCTGTTGTGTCAGAGAGGATCGACCATTGTCCACAATATGACATATATGTGTTATACCTTGATCTGCAAGATGTGTTCTCAGCTCTTCGAGAAGTCTGTGTGCATTGCCACAACCTACCCAGGGGTCTTCTCCTATGCGCACCAGGGAACCAGATCAAATTCTCCAAGTCAATCCATTTCTTATCAGGTCCATAGCTTTTGTTACTGCCTTCTAGATGATTGATATGTTCCTGCTAGATTGGTGGCCTTGTCTAATCCAATCAAGTGGGTTTGAAGGGGTGATGTATTTTGAAGTAACAACCTTCGTCCAAAGACTACAGTTATTGAGTAGCTTCCAACCCAACTTTGCTGCAAGTGCTTTGGAAAAGGTGTCCAATCTCTTGATCCCCCAACCACCCCATCGTTTAGGCAGTGCCAGAGATTCCCATCTTGTCTAGGCAAAAATTCTCCCTGTCTATTTCCCCTTCCATAGAAAGCGACAACAGATATTTTGCAACCTATCCAGTATGCCCCTGGGAATCCAAGCTAAGGTCATCCAGTATATAGATGTTGCTTCTAAAACGGATTTGATTAGTACCAACCCGCCTACTTTGGACAGGTATTTATGGTACCATATGTTCAAACACTTTTCTACCTTAGTAATGAGCCAGATCCAATCTGCAATTTTGTAACCAAACGGCTTCAGTCAGTAGCCAAGGTATCTCAGACCTTCCTCTATAGGATGGGTAATAAAGGGGAATCTCCTTAGGGCAAATTGTAATTCGTTTTGGGAGCACCCGGATGCTGTTAAAGTGGATTTAGATTCGTTTAGCACCATTCCCGTGGCCATTTGAAAGGTACCCATGGCTTGGTGGAGAGCAGTGAGATCGCCAAGGCCGTCATTGAGGAATATGAGAACATCATCCACAAAGAGAAAATGAGTCAATATAGCTATGTCAGTGATTTTGATACCCCTGATTCTCCCCTGTCTGTGTTCTTCTCCTATAATTCTGCTTAGGCCCTCCATGATGAGAAGGAACAGTAGTGGGGATAGGGGGCATCCCTGCCTGAGTCCCCGCTCAGCATGAAAAAAGGGGGATGCCGATCCATTAATGAGAACACTGTAAGGAACATCAGTTATACAACTCATGATCCACTTAATGAAAGTAAAAGGAAATCCCAGTTGAGTTAATAGGATTCGGAGGTATAGCCAGTTGACTCTATCAAAGGCTTTAGATAGGTCTATCTTCAGAATCATTCCTTTTAGTTTCCTGAGCTGTACGGAATGAAGGAGTTCTTGAGCAGTACCAATCACCTCATGTATCTGCCTGTTATGTAGAAAGGCAAATTGTTCATGGGATATGTGGAGGGACAGGATTGGCTTTATTCGATTGGCTATAATCTTGGCTATAATTTTGTATATGCAGTTGCATAAGGATATAGGCCTGAAGTCATCAAAGGAGGAGGGCTTGTCAGCTTTGGGGATGAGAGCAATAAAAGTGGATTTAAGGCCTCCCGGTATCCTTCCGCTCCTTCTGCTTTCCTCTATGATTCGCAGGAGGTCTGTTCCTAAAACCTCGAAGAAGGCGATGTAAAATTCCACTGTCCATCCATCTGGCCCTAGACTTTTGTCCTTCTTTAGCCACTTCAGAGTGTCTTCTAGCTCTTCTAGTGAAACTTCTCGTGAGAGTTCCTATTCCGCCTCCTGATCTACATAGCCGGGAAAGAGCTGCGCAATTCGCATTACTTCAGCCAGGGTGGCATTGGGTGGAGCCTTGTAGATATTGTTGAAGTGCAAACATGCCAAAGCATCCAGCTCTCGGAAGGATTGAACTGATCGTCCCTGTGTATCTTTGAGCTCCCATATTGTATTAATGGCCTTCCTCCCATTGGCATGTTTATGATAGAATTTAGTGTTATCATCCCCCTCCTTCAGCCAGATGGCCCGGCTTCGGAGTCGCCAACTCTCTTCTCTGTCTCTTAAGATTTGAGTTCTCTTCTGCAGAGATGCGGAGTATTTATCCTTTTGCTCTTGAGATATTATAAAACCTCCCAAATCCTCCTCAAAGGAATATATATCTTCCTTTGCTATTCTGAGAATCAGCTCTTCCGCTTCCTTTTTCTTCATTGCCCACATCTTGGATAGGGACTTCAACTCCTTCATATTATGCGAGAAGTCGTGCATGAGGTTTCCTATAGAGCTTGGGGGGTTTTCCTTCCAAAAATTGGTCACCAATTTTATGTATTCCACATCCCGTAGCCATGTGGAGTTAAATTTGAATGGGGCCTTTGGTTTGTCTATTACATCCTACAGCTCTAGGTAGATAGGTCGATGATCCGATAGGCCTCCAATGCTCACCCATTATCTAATATGAGATCCCCTATTGACCAAGTATTCTTTTATGAGGAATCTGTCGAGCCATCTAGCTAGGCTTGCATCCCCTGTTCTATTGTTCCTCCAGGTGGGCTGCAGTTTGGCTGAGGGGATGTCAATAAAGTTGTGGGTCTCCAGGAGGTTTTCAAAGAAAACAGACAACGCATCCACCTATGCTTGATTGCCCCAAGATTCTACATACCCCAAGGAGAAATTTAGGTCCCCCCCCAAGATGATGTTATCTTGTTGCAGGAGGGTTGAATTAAACAAAGTCCTCCAAAAAATGGCTCTGTCCTGACAGGGACCATATACATTAATGATCCTGAAATCTACTTCAAGAGTGGGAGAGTAGATGTCTGCTCCCAAGAACCCCCGTCCTCCCCAAACCCTCAGAGTCTTGATGGTACGGTTGCATATGCCCAAGGTTAAACCTCCAGATCTGCCCATGGCATCAAGGGAGTGGAAAGTCCAGCCTGGTAGCCAAGATTCAAGTAAGTGGGTGATAGTGCTTGCAGGGCCAAGGGTTTCTTGAAGGAATATAATGTCTACAAGCTCTGTGGCAAATAGATGCTTTAGGGCTAGTTTTTTATCCGGGCTAGCCATCCCGCGACAGTTGAAGGAGAGCAGCTTCATGGAGGGGGGGAGAAAGGGGTTTTCTCTGCTCTAAGGGCCCAGTCGATGGTTTTCTATTTGCTAGATGCGATCTCCTCCCCAGCTTGATGCTTGGCTTTGGAAATATGGGAAGGACGCCCCTGGGTTTGGGAGGAGGGGGGAAAGAGTCTACCTCAAAACCTATGATGTCGAGGCCCTGAGATCGCATTCTAGAGCGAAGGGGGTAACGGGATTCTAGGTGAGAGTGGATAGGTAAAGTGGGAGAGGGAGGGCTGAGGGAAGGAGTAAGTAGGTGGGGGAGGCGCAATGGGGCAGTTCTGAACAATAGGGGATTGATGGAAGAGCCAGGGTGGATGAGAGAGGGAGAAATTGAGGGGTGCGACCGAAGAGTCCGTAGTTCAGTCATGCAGTGGAGGGGAAGACAATACATGAGAAACAAAAGTAGTATCTGCAAAAGAGAAAGGAGAATTTGACATACCCATGGAATGAGCATCCCCTATAGCCGCCTGAGCTCTTGTTAGAGGTGGGGAGGGAGGCCGAAGTGGAGCTTTCCCATGCTTCTTCCTTGATTCTTTCTCATGTGCCTTGTCTGCTTCAGTCGGGACTTGTTGTGACAGATCTTCCACTTCCATAGTTGGTTGAGGTTGGTCCCGAGGGGTACGAGCATCCTGGTCTTTGTCCTCTGATTGATGACCCTTCTTGTTAATCAGGGGGAAGTCCTTATATATGTGTCCGACCTTATGGCACCTACGACATCTATAAGGTATGCCTTCATAGTCCAGTGGCTGCTTCCGGGTGAAAGATCTCCACTATATGGTAATGTATTCTTGTAACCCTCCCTGGTATCCATATGCACCAGAATCCTAGCAAAATCCATCTTGCCAGTAGATAAATAGGATTTATCAAATTCCATATATGTGCCAATTGAGTTCCCAATGCGTCGGAAAATGTCTTTGGACCAGAAGTGTAACGGGAGCCCTAATAATCTGACCCAGATCGGGCCAACGCCTAGCTGCTCTGTATCCGGGTCAAAAAGCGGTGACCAACACTTCAGGAGGACTGGGGCATGCTCGAAATGCCAGTAGGATGATAGGACCCAATTCATGTGATCTGGCCTGGAGAAACGTAGGGCAAACCACCCTTTCACGAACGTTTGCACTGAGGGCAGGTCAGCTAAATGATGCCCCCAGACCTGTGAGACCCATGTTTTTAGGTGAGCCGTCGTATAGTTCCGCCCTCGAATTCTTCCAACTAGAACCCTGTCTGCGAAATCCATAGTATCACCAGGCTAAATATCCTCCTCGAGCCTGAGAAAGGTGTCGACAACTTTGGTCCAAAAGCACTTAGTCTTCTTGCAGGCCCTCACTTCAGCAGCTGAGTCTCCTTGACGGTCAGACGTATACTTCGATACGGGGGGGTTCTCGGGGGGAAGGGATGAGTCGACAGGGAGGGCATCTGCTAAGGGGGGATATTGGTGAAACTACCAGAAGGGGGAGAGGATGACTGCGACATAATCAGGGGGACTTTGGTGGAAGATGGAGTGGGAGGAGTGGAGGGTAAAATAGACAGAGGGGATGGGAGATGTGACCAGGGGTAGGAGATGAAGGGTTAAGGCACCCTGATGCAAACCCTAGGGATGAAGGAGATGGCGGGGGAGTGGAGAGGGACGGCTAAGATGGGGGGTCATCCGGAAAAATCACCTGGTGGTCAGATGGACCTGAGAGAGAGGGGAGGCTGGAAATGGTCTCATGCAACTCGTTGCTAAATGAAAGCGACCCTAGCTTAACAGAATGCGGGGTTGTCCAGATAGAACCCTCCGCCAACGGTTCTTCTGAGTAATCCACCATATCGAGGTCCATCGCTGTCAGGTAACTTGTATTGCCAGCTGCCTATGGTAACCGCCAAGGGAGAGAGCAGTAAGTAGAAATAGGCGATGGAAGCCAGGGGTCAAAGCATCAAAACCGTGGAGCAGGTAAATGCGGGCACAGTAAAATGGTGTAAAAAACTAGTTACGGAGGTAGTAAGGGAATATTATAATGAGTCTACCCTGTACCGAGGGAGACGTGTACTCACACTGTACAACCAACTGCGTCATCGTGCTTCAAACATGCAACAGCTAACCAAACTCCCCTGCCTGCTGTGCCATCGCACACTTCCAGCCAATCCCACATGTACATGTTAATAAGGCCTTCTATATATATATATATATATATATATATATATATATATATATATATATATATAATTTTAATATTACTAAATAAAATTACCACAAAACCATATTATATATATATAATTTAAATTTATCAATACATCAATATTATATTATATTGAGACTGATTATCGATAAATAATCAATAGACAAAACCACAATCTCTCTTTTAAAGACCATCATATGTATAATTTAAATTTACCAATATATCTAATATTGAGACTATTTCTAGATAAATAATCAATAGGCAAAACCACAATCTCTCTTTTCTAAGACCATAATATCTTTTTTATTAAAATTTTGGTTAAATAAGAATGAGAGCTTTAAATACGAAAAAAAATCGGTTTATTACGCCGATAGGCATCCCTCCTATTGGAGTTGGGCACTTTAATGATTTTACTAATCAAAAAAATTGATCGGATAGTTTCAATTGAATGATGCCAGCATATTCTCGTAGTTGCCACAATATCAATGGATTGAATTCACACTACTAACTTCCCTGCATATCTAAATCACATGATTAAACATTGTTTAAATTAATTTTTTACAAAGCTCCATTAAAAATTTACCATGCCATTTGTTAATTAACACCTATCAGGATTAACCATAATCAGAAGACTAGAAAATGTAACACACAACTTAAACATACACTTGGCATAGTAGTGGAAAGGTGTATTTCCGATGGGTCTTGTTTATGGCCACGTATAGAGATTAAAAAACTTAAATTAAAAGTAATTAAAAATTCTCTATGCATGTGAAATGAATATCCATTTAAATTCTTAAACGTATGGTTGTTAGAACATGGAGGAATAACTCTCAACAAATAACGTAAAGTTTCTTCGCCCAGCATGTCATAAACCTGACCTAATGTTGATTTAAATTCTTAAATGTATGGTTGTTAGAACATGGAGGAATAACTCGCAACATGGATAAGTAACGTAAAGTTTCTTCGTCGAGCATCTCATAAAGTTTCTTGGGTGTTTGCATTTTCTCCCTTTTCCTGCTATCTCTTCTTCAGGGGCATTAAGATCAGGTTCTATTCAGTCCTTTCTTGATGGGGGCATTGAGATTCGATGTTTTAGAATGCCCCAACTCCATCAAATCGAACGTGAATCAGACTTGGAAAATCAGGGTTTCGCTTATATTGATAAAACTTATCCAGATTGTTGTTGTGCCATTAGCCAACTTGGGGATCTGGATAGAATTCTATTTAAATCTGCTTTCAAGAAATGGTGGATTGCTAAAAACACTCTTCAGGCAACTCACTAGTGATTTTATTCATCTTTTTCTTTATTTTATACGTGATTTTAAAGTATTAAGAATTAAGTTTAAGGATTTTATCCTCAACGAACATCATGAGTTAGGGACTGGTGATTTTTATTGGTCTGTTTCTTTCTCATATAACTCTTCTTAATATATTGAAAAATTGAATAAGGAATTCACCCTTAGCCAACATCATTAATTAGGGTTTGACTGAATGTTTTGATTTGTTCAAGCCAAAGAATCGTAATACCGAGAAGAGGGTCTGACACGTTCCTCAGTATCATCGGCCTTCTTGAGCATTGCGTAAACTTGTATCATGGCGGAACCAGGGGACTTATTGACTCAACCATTGAACCCGGGAAAAATTTCTATGTAGGCCTTTGTGCCATGGCTTCAACTGTAGCTTATGAAAACAAACTGGTTATCAGAAATAGAGTCATAGAACATTGGGAGGTAGTGTTTAGTTTCCATGAATTTTAGTACTTGGTTATTCATGCAAAACTCTATTTGATTTAATAAATATTTCAACCTGATCCTGCAGATGCACTTCGTGGAGTTCTTAGATTGCTGGAACGGTGTATATGCAACTCTTTGGCTTCAATAATCTATGATTCAGTCATATTATATATATATAGAAAATAATTGTTCGTTCATTAATTGATGTTAAGATTGACTTGTATATAATCAGATCACTTGCAAAAGAAATCAATGCAAGCCTTTATATTCTGTGATAAGGAGGTGGACGCCCAACTAATAGTGATAGCCTTCAGAGGAACAGAGCCATTTAATGCAGATGACTAGGAAACAGATCTCAATTTCTCATGGTATGAATTCAGTCAAATCAAAAAGGTTCATCTTGGATTTCTGGAAGCTTTGGGTCTTGCAAACTGCTCACAAAACCCCCAGATCTTCGATAATCATAGTAATTTTGATAGTGTTGTGCCTATTGTTGATATTGATAAAGAATATACTGAAAAGCCTTTGGCTTATTATGTTCTTCGTAAGAAATTGAAAGAATTATTACAAGTTCACAGAAATGCAAAATTCATTATAACAAGTCATAGCCTTGGTGGAGCCTTGGCTGTGTTGTTTCCACTAATACTATTTATACACAAGGAAGAGGCGCTATTGGATAAAATGGTTGGTGTTTATACATTCGGACAACCAAGAGTTGGAGATGAAGCATTCGCAGAGTTTATGAACAAGAACATAAACGAAACAGTACCCACATATTTTAGAATCGTCTACTGCAATGACCTAGTTCCCAGACTTCCCTTCAACGATCCAATATTTGAGTACAATAACTTTGGTGTATCCCTTTACTACAATAGCTGCTACAAAGAGAAGGTATTTATACTACTACTCTTCATATTCTCTTCAACCAGAAAATCTAGTTTCATTTCTGATACAATATTTTGTTCAACCTCACACTCATATTAAATGGTTTATTTTTTGACAGAATCTTCTAGAGGAGCCCAATAGAAATTTCTCGCTATTATATTTCATCTCCCTAAGCATAAATGCTGTGTGGGAATTGGTGCAGAGTTTATTCTTGCAATACACAAAAGGAAGGGACTTCAAAGAAACGAAATTGTCGACGCTCTTCAGGATAGTAGGGCTTATAATTCTAGGGATTTAGCAAATGTTCATCCATACTATTATGTTAGGTTTTGTTTCTTTCTCTGTGGAGATGAGAATAAGAGTTCTATCTAATGTTCATCCATATTATTATGTTAGGTTTTATATATTTCTTTGTGGAGAGGAGAAACAAGGTCTTTTAAACCAAACATTCATAAAAGTAATAACAATATTTAGTTGAGAAGTCACTATTTTGAAAATGGTTTTAGATGTTAAGTTTTTACAATAATAGGTTTATATCTTAATAATATTGTTTTAAGGAACTAGGTTTAGCTTTATGGTTTTAGATTAGTATGATTAGGTTTTAGGTCAGTAGGTTTAGGTTTAAGATTTTTAATATTGATGTTCAATGGTTTGTATATTATTAAAATTGAAATAATTGATCTTAAATTGTTATTATAAAAATGGCCCATCTTATTTATCATCCCAAAATTTTAAATAAAATAAACAACGATGATCCTGAATGGACAAATTACTTATATAAATTCTTTTATTCCTGTACAACTAAACTTAGTCTTAATTATTATATATTATTTGTTTGTGTTTCCTCAATCTTCCTTCAACAAACCATTCAGCTAATAAAAACATAATATAGACAATAACGTCTACCACAAATTCCAAGAACCTTGTGTTACTATCTCTCCAGCCACATTATAGCTACATGTTCATGTTTAAATTAGGAATAAAAACGCTAAAAACCATTTATACAAAACAAGTATTGTTAATTGTTTCCATGTAGACAATACAAAAAGTGAAAGGATGATTAAAAGGATCTCTCATTTTCAGACTTATTTATTGTTCAAATATGTATTTTTTTGTTGAAGAAACTATATCGAGCTAATACAATTTCCATATTTTTAAATTAAAATACTCAAAAAATTAGATGCTTATAAACCTACAATAAACATGTAATGGATTAATAGCTTGGATCTTTCTATAAATTTGTAGTTACTTTGATTTCATTTTTATTGAAAATGGATATATAAACTTGATCTACAGTCCAGATAATGAAATGAATCATTTTAAATTTATATTATTATGTTTTAATCTATTCATTCATGAAAACTTACAAATATATAAACTTAGTCGTAAATATATATATATATATATATATATATATATATATATATATATATATATATATATATATATATATTGGTGAAAACTAATCATTTTAAACCAATTTACAACTTGAACATGTAAAATTGTGATTCAAAACTTATTTAAACAACCACAATTCACAATTACCCCTTAATGTTTGGTTTACTTATATTCAAGTAATTAATAACATAATAAGTTAATAATAATTGAAAATATTATTTTTTTGTTTTAATTTACTAAATCTTAACAATATATAATCTTTTGTTTTCATAAACAGGGAAACCAAGATAATGGTGGCATGAAATGTAGCTTAAAGAAAACATTAAATTTGAGAGGGGCCATAAGCAAATGAGTAATTTTAGATTTATATTATTAATATTTTTATTTAAGACATTCTTAAAACATACAATTTTCTGTTTTGAGAAAATTTAATTTTTTGTTTAAATTAGATAATAAACTTGCTATTTATTAATTTTATACTTAATTATATTCATAATGATATTAATATAAATATCTACATTTAATAACAAAATCAAAATCCAATTTTATTAAAATATAATTAATTTAATATTAATATATTTTTATGTTATATTAGGTATTAATATGTTTTCACATTATATTAAGTTTAGATTATTGTGTTTTAATTTTTAGGTTTGTATTATTAGAATTTAATATTAAATTATTTAATGTTTTCATTAATATTAGAACTTATAAAATTGGGTTATATTGAGTTTTTAATATTAAATTTAACGTTAATTATTGATATTAATGACATTTAACTATTAATATTAATATTATTTGTCAGACCAGGCAGTAACTCCTCAAAAACAATTCGTTTTTCTTCATTCAGTTTGGTCTTTATTATATACATGAGGGAGAGATTGTTCATTACATCTCCCGGTGACTATTCCTATTCTCTATTATTTATTTACATTAATTTCACTTATTCACCAATCCTGATGATTAGGTGTCAACATATCCCCCCTTAATTTGAAGGGATGTTGGTAAGTCCAAGCATCGTTTTGAATCTTTCAAGCTTTTCTCTTCCAAGCGCTTTGGTGAAGATGTCTGCAATTTGCTCATTAGTGGAACAATGGCAGAGGTGGATTGTTTTGGCCTCAACATGATGTCGAATAAGATGATATTTAGTATTGCCGAGGTATTTTCAATCATGAGTGGAGTTGATTGTACTTGTTTTACCTGCAAATCTTCAAGAATTTTCCTGAGCCACACAATTTCTTTTGTTGCCTCAGCTGCTACCAAATATTCTACTTCTGTTGTGGAATCTGCTGGAACTAATTGTTTGCATGATCTCCAGGAGACAGCTCCTGATCCAAGACTCATAGCATAACCTGAAGTAGATACCCCAATTTCTTTGTCTCCATCGAAGTCTAAATCAGAGTATCCAATCAAGCTGAAGTCGTCCACCTGTGTATATTTGATTCCAAAGTCTTGACTTCCCTTCAAATACCTTAGAACTCTTTTTGCAGCAGACCAATGTCCCTCACAAGGCTTTTTCATAAACCTGGAGAGGATTCCAACAACAAACAAAATGTCTGGTTTGGTAGTAGTTAGGTAGTTGAGACTTCCTACAAGCTGTCTATACTTTGTTACGTCCTCAAATTCTTTTCCTTCAATGGATGTGAGCTTTAAGTTTTGTTCCATTGGAGTAGTAAGAGGATTGCATTCTGTCATGCCAAACCTATTCAACAGATCTCCAATGTACTTCTTGTGAGAAAGAAATATGGACTTTGGATGTTGAGTTACTTCAATACCAAGATAGTAATGAACATAGCCCAAACCGGTCATTTCAAAACCTTTCCTCAATTACTTCTTTATAGATGCAATGTAGCTTTCATTGTTCCCTGTCATCAAAATATCATCTACATATACCACAAGATATACAACTCTTTTGCCAACTTTCTTGACAAATAAAGTTGCATCATCAAGATCATAATGTTTGAAATTGAGTTTCAGAAGATGCTTAGTTAGTTTTTCATACCAGGCTCGTGGTGCTTGTTTGAGGCCATACAAGGATTTCACAAGTTTGCATACCTTATGTTCATTTCCTTTCATAGCAAATCCTTCCAGCTGGGACATAAAAACATTCTCTTTTAGATCTCCATTCAAGAAAGAAGTTTTTACATCCATTTGATGGACTTTCCAACCATTCTGAGCTGCTAGGGCAAAGAGTGTCTGGATGGTAGCCCATTTTGTTGTGGGAGAAAAGGTCTCCTCATAATCGACCCCTTCCTTCTGTGCAAAACCTTTTGCCACAAGCCTGACTTTGTGCTTGTCAAGTGAGCCATCTGCTTTATACTTGTTCTTGTAGACCCACTTGCAGCCAATTGGTTTGGTTCCTAATGGAGGATCAACCAGCTTCCAAGTGCCATTCTTTATCAGGGCATCATACTCCTTTTGCATCACTTCTTTCCATTCATCATGAGAAGCAGCTTCTTTGAAGGAAGTTGGTTCAAAATTTTTAGACAAATTCAATTCACAATCATAAGAAACATCCATATCAACAGGTGAATCAGAGTTATCTACATCACCTCCATTTTGCCGGTTTGAATTTTTAGTTCCTGTCTTTCCAACCTCATCAGGATGAACAATTTCAAGTGTCTTTATCAACCATTTTTGGGGACCTTTCTCGGATGGTCCAGGTTGCTCCATTGATTGAGTTGGGACTGAATCAAGATTGAGTCTCCCAATTCTATCAATCACATCACTTAAAGCATCATCCGTTGTTGGAGTTTCATGCGGGGGAGAGAGTTCTTCAGAAGAATATTCCACATGTTGATCTAGTATAGGAATCCCCCCTTCAAGGTGTGGAATTTGATTATCAAATTCTTGAAATGATTTTGCATTTGGGAATCTATCCAAGCAATCAAGTTGCCACTCAACAACATTGTCAGTTTTGGATGATTCATGAAAGATTACATATCTAGATAAAACAAAATTTTTATTGACTTCATCATAGAAACAGTATGCTTTGGAGGTGTTTGAATACCCCAGGAAGATACACTTACGACTTCTTGCACCAAGTTTGTTTGTATGTACTTTTGGTATCAAGGCATAACAGGTGGAACCAAATACCCTGAGATGCTTTACTGAAGGAATGTGCCCATACCACATTTCATATGGAGTCTTGTTTTTAATAGCATTAGATGGACATCTATTCTTTATATATACAACACATAGAATTGCATCAGCCCAAAACATCAACTTCACATTTTTGAAAAATATCATCGAGCGTACCATATTTAAGATTGTTCTATTCATTCTTTCAGCTACACCATTCTGTTGGGGATTATAAGGCACAGTTCTTTGATGTTTGATCCCATGTTGGTGAAGATAGTTTTCAAATTCATTTGAAGTGTATTCTTTTCCATTATCAGTGTGAATAGAGCTAATATGAGATTGTGCATCATTTTAAATCCATGTATGAAAGTTCTTGAATGTTTGAAAAGCATCAGATTTGTTCTTCAATAAATAAACCCAACCCATTCTGGTGTAGTCATCAATAACTGTCATCATATATTTATTTCCATTTGCAGAAGGAATAGGCATTGGCCCACATAAATCTGAATGAATGAGTTCAAGTTTTCTATGTGCTGTTGAATGTGAATCATGAAAACACTATTTGGTATTCTTTCCTAGAATGAAAACATCACATTGCTTAAGTTTCCTAGGAATTGTAGGCAAACCAGCAACACCATTTTTCTTCAACAAGCGGAGGCTATCATAGTTCAAATGTCCAAATCTAGCATGCCATAATAAACTTGATGGAATTTTACCTTCTTGATAATGAGAATTGTATGAGAAATGTTGTGCACGAGCAGAGGTACCTTGCAGCTTGAGAAGCCTTTCTTCTTCTATTCCCCTCATGACAAGTGAGTGGTCAGATGCTTTTCTCAACTCAAAGTTGCCATCAAACATATGAATGGAGTGACCTTGCTGGCGGATGTGGACCAAGGACAACAAGTTTCTCTTTAGTTGTAGGAGATATAGAACATGATGCAGAAAGAAGTCTGGAAGACCAGGCAATTTAAGCCCTGATTGTGCCAAGCCCTGATGGCTTGATTTTTGATTGGTCTGCAAAGTATACTGCTCCATCAACATTCTCAGTAAATTCTTAAAAAAAATCTTTTCTATGAGTCATGTGGCAAGTTGCTCCTGAATCAAGCAACCAATCATTTTTCCAAGAAGCAAGTGAAGCATTAAATAAATTTTCATTCACTCCAATATTACAATGTGCCACAACATAATGAGTGGATTCAGGTGCTTTACCTTTCTCTATATCATTAGTTTTACCTTTGGGTTGATTTATTTGCTGCTCAATTTTGTCCCAATGTAACTTGCATGTAGAGGCATCATGTGATCCATTTCTTTTGTAGCATATGTAGTGCAAATCTGACTTTTATCCTTGAGAGTGTATGCCCCCCCTGCCTCTGAAATATCTTCCTCTTCCTCTTTGACCACCTCTTCCTCTGGAAGAATCTTGAGTAGGATTCTTTTATTTATGAGCAAGGCACACAGCCTCTTCAGAAGATTCAGGGGCTGTCTTCTTTCCAAAAGCTTTCTCTCTTTCAACAAATTTTTTCACAAGAGAGTCAAAGGTAATATCTTTGAGATTTCCATTTGCTTGCAATGACTCAAGATAATTGGAGTACGTAGGATAAAGTGCCTTGAGAAAAGCGATAAGAGGAATATCCAATTCAACTTTAGTGGCTTTGATATCATGCATTATAGATTTTACTTCGGATGCAAGAGAAAGAGGATCATTATTTTGCAATTCAAGTGTGAAGAGTTTAATCATGAGTTGAACAACTTCAAGTGCAGAATGTGAGTCATAGAGTTCTTTCAGCTTTTGTAAGGCTTTGAAAGTAGTTGAAAATGGTGAAATATGACGACTCGCCTCTTTAGTTACAGATGATGCAATTAATTCATAGGCTTTTCTATTCTTATTTTACTAAATGGTGAGCTCTTTATCTGAGGTAGGTTGTTCTGGCTCTTTGTCTCTGTCTCCAATACACACTCCTTTCCACAACTCATTGACAATGAGGGTGTGTTGTATCATCCGAGACCACTCAGGATAGTTCTCCTTACCAGTGAGAACTATTCCCACAATAGATATGATTGAATGCATACTGTAAAAAAAACTTTTGCTGCCATAAAGACGATTCTGATAGAGGTATTAGAGCAGATATCAAAGTGCGTTTGAATACCCACTGCGTTTCATTATAATACTCTATTTCAATATAGTACTGTCATAAAAACCATGTCAGAGAACTGGTGGTATGTGTAATATTACACCACAGTTATATTAAAAAATCATTTGTAGCATGGTAATATTCTGGACCAATCATTAAAAAAATCCAATGTATTTGAGTTCACCAAATGAATCCCTTCAAAAAATTCCGCTGCTTCACGTGAGTGCACAGAGTTTAGAGTGGCGCACAATTTCAACATTATAGGCCATATGAGTTCATCTCCACAGCTGTTATGAGACCAACAGTGCTATACTATCCTCTGTCCACATCCGTTTTAATACATCGGTGTTTTTTTTTTAACGAGACAGTGTAGTATTCCAACAACATAGTAGTCTGGGACAACGTAGTGGATACGAGGATGGCAATATATGGGCAGTAGCGCAAGGGTGCACGGTAAAAAGGGAGCACCGTTAGGCTGCAACATACCAGTCAACACAGTATTAAACATAATGAGCCATCGCTCTCAGTTTATCAACACACCGAGCAACGTGGAATTGAGCACAGTTAGCAAAACTGCGTGCCTAGAGCAGTATTTTTGGAGCAAAACTAATATATCAATGGAACGTATATATATATATATATATATATATATATATATATATATACACCAAAACTTTATATCAAGGAGCAGAACTAATATATGAATGGAACGCATATATATACCAGAACTGGATATCAATGGAGCAGAACTGTATATCAATGGAACACATATATATACCATAACTGTATATCAATGGAGCAGAATTGTATATCAATGGAACGCTGGCCATCAGCGTTTGCGTGGAGACTGAGACACTGAGACAACGTTGTATGGTGTATTCAACAACATAAGAAACCTAGAACCTGGAGAAGTAAGGTTTGAATGATAGACATAGCATGAATATACAGTTTCAGTCATGCGTGCCAAGGCTCTGGAAGATGAAGGGTTTCACCCGTTTGGTAAGCTTTCACCCAAAGTGACTATTCGAGCGGACAAAGAATGAATACGGTTACCCAAACCTAACCATATTTTGGTGAGCGTTATGTAAAAACAAACTCAACGGAGCAAAGAATAATACCATGTCAGAGAATAATGGTAAATCGCAGATGGAGCAGGTCTGGCAATGGACCGTTGTTATACCAGCGTGGAGAAAGCATCAAAAGCTCAAGTGTTACTGAGATTATCAGGCAGAGGGCAGACCTTGATTACCAAGCAAAGGGAAGACCCAGATAACTGAAAAATGGCAGAATGGAGTTACAATGGCAGTTAGAAGCCGAAAATGGCGCTGGCTCTAATACCATGTCAGACCAGGAAGTAACTCCTAAAAAATAATTCGTTTTTCTTCATTCAGGTCGGTCTTTATTATATACATGAGGGAGAGATTGTTCATTTCATCTCCCTGTGACTATTCCTATTCTCTATTATTTATTTACATTAATATCACTTATTCACCCAATCCTGATGACTAGGTGTCAACATTATTAATAATATTAATATTATTAATAACATTAATATTATAACTAATATTAATATTTATATTTATGAATAATATTAGTATTATAATTAATATTAATATTAATATTAATATGAAAATTCATTATATATTATAATATATAATATAAATTTTAATTATTTTAATTTTAATTTATTTGATGTGGTAATTTTAAATTATTTTAATTTTGTGATGTTTTAATTTTTTAATAATATTATTTTTAATTTTGTATTGTTTTAATTTATTAATAATATTAATATTAATACTAATTAATATTGTTATTATGAATATAATTAACATTAATAACATTAAATACGTATAAAATTTTAATATTAATATTAATATTAATATTAATTACAATATTAATTAATATGAATGTGTATATTAATATTACTTGTAGTATTATTAATATTTATAAATATTAGTTTTAACATTAAATATTTTTATTAAATAATATTATTATTGTCAAGCATGGTCTAACGTCGCATTGTGACAAAGATTGTCTCAATATGAAAACAAATCATGGTCAAACGTCACTTTATGACAAAGATTGTGTCAATATGAATATAAATGAATATATAAGAATATCGTCGACCATGGTCAACCATGGTCCAACGTCTCATTATGAAAAATATTTTATCAATATGAAAATCAACTCTGATCCATCATGGTCAACCATGGTCAATAATCATGATCACGATGTAACGAAGATTGTCTCTTGGTCCAACAATAATGGCCATCCATGGTCAACCATGGTCCAACATCAATTGTGACAAATATTGTCTCAATATGAAAATCAACCATGGTCAACCATAGGGTTTATGATATTAATCATACGGCTTATGTCCCTAGGTTTAATTTTAAGCCGAGTGTTTACAATATTAATCCCTTGGGTTTATTAATTTTAGGGTTTATAATCCTATGGTTTAATATTCATTCTAGGGTTTAATGTTATTCCCCTTGGTTTTTAATCCCTTGGGTTTTTAATATTAAACCACACTCAACTAGGACAAATCATGGTCAACCATGATAAACCATGGTCAACCATGTTTGTTTTAGGGTGACAGAAATTGTCTCAATATCAAAAGCAGCCATCGTCAACCATCATCAACCATTACAAAACTTGGGTTTAATACAAGGTTTATAATATTAGGACTTTTAATATTTAGTTTATAATACTAAATTTTAATATTGGCTTTATAATTTGTGATACTAGGGCTTATAATATTAATCATAGGGTTTAATATCAATCCCTTGGGTTTATCGATCACTTGGATTTTTAATATTAATATTTTGAGTTTATTAATCTCTTACATTTATAATATTAATCCCTTGGGTTTAAAATTATTCCCCTCACTTTATAATCCATTTAGTTTATAACAGTAATCCTTTATGTATATTAATTCCTTGGATTTATAGTAATAAGCTCTTGGTTTTATAATATTAATCCTAAGGTTCATAATATTAAATTAGGGTTTATATTCTTAGGGCTTAATATTAATCCCATGTTATAATGTTACTCCATTCGGTTTTTAATCCCTTGGGTTTTTAATATTAATCCAATCGGCTTACTAATCCATTGGGTTTATAATATTGTTCCTAGGGTTTCTAATATTATTCATAGGGTTTATATTCCTACGGTGTAATATTAAGCATATTGTTTATAATATTAATCTTAGGGTTCAATATTAATCCCTCAATCAAAGCCAACCATGGCCGAATGTCACATTGTGACAAGGATTGTCTCACCATGAAAATAAACCATGTTTATTTTAGTCTTTGTAATATTTATATTTGGGTTTACGAATGTTGGGTTTATAATATTAATTAATATGAATGTGAATATTAATATTACTTGTAGTATTATTAATATTTATAAATATTAATTTTAACATTAAATATTTTTATTAAATAATATTATTATTGTCAATCATGGTCTAACATCACATTGTGACAAAGATTGTCTCAATATGAAAATTAACCCATGTTGCATTATGACAAATATTGTCTCAATATGAAAATAAATCATGGTCAAACGTCACTTTATGACAAATATTGTGTCAATATGAATATATAAGAATATCGTCGACCATGGTCAACCATGGTCCAACGTCTCATTATGAAAAATATTTTATCAATATGAAAATCAACTCTGATCCATCATGGTCAACCATGGTCAATAATCATGATCACGATGTAATGAAGATTGTCTCTTGGTCCAACAACAATGGCCATCCATGGTCAACCATAGTCCAATGTCAATTGTGACAAATATTGTCTCAATATGAAAATCAACCATGGTCAACCATAGGGTTTATGATATTAATCATAGGGTTTATGTTCCTATGGTTTGATATTCATTCTAGGGTTTAATGTTATTCCCCTCAGTTTTTAATCCCTTGGCTTTTAAATATTAAACCACACTCAACTAGGATAAATCATGGTCAACCATGATAAACCATCGTCAACCATGTTTGTTTTAGGGTGACAGAAATTGTCTCAATATCAAAAGCAGCCATCATCAGCCATCATCAACCATCATCAACCATTACAAAACTTGGGTTTAATACAAGGTTTATAATATTAGGACTTTTTAATATTTAGTTTATAATACTAAATTTTAATATTGGCTTTATAATTTGTGATACTAGGGCTTATAATATTAATCATAGGGTTTAATATCAATCCCTTGGGTTTATTGATCACTTGGATTTTTAATATTAATATTTTGAGTTTATTAATCCCTTACATTTATAATATTAATCCCTTGGGTTTAAAATTATTCCCCTCACTTTATAATCCATTTAGTTTATAATAGTAATTCTTTTTGTATATTTGGTGGGCTCCATTATTGCAGCAATAATGCTGCAACTCCTAGGACTCCCTTCTTTACTTTTATCAACCCGGTAGTTTGTAACAAACTTGGAAGCGACGGTGCTGTATGCACAAGTACTAGCTCTTGCCGCGGCTGTCACTTGGTCAGCTGACACAAGTCCGCTAGGAGCTTAAGCCAACTTCTATGAGCTCTTAGAAGAAGACTTTTAACTGATGGATGAAAGCTAACTTAAAGGTGACTAATCTACTTGCAGAAAGAAACTGAAAAGCTGAGAGGAAATGCAAACCCTAGAAAACCCTAATTTTACCAGCTAGCCCTACTGATGCAAGAAAGAGGATGCAAGCTACTGAAAGAGATGCCATTGACTTCTAGGAAGGTAAAATGCATGTGTCTAAGCTACTTCTATAGTAAAATCTAAAGAAAACATCTTTTTGTATTTTTGAATGAGTTGTCAGAATTATCACGCATGTGCTTTAACTATTTTTTACTATGCAGAGGTGGATTGGTGAAAGGAAATTCTTGCAGGAGGTTGGAAAGGTTAGAAGAGGGCCTAAGGGGTCCCTAGCACCCTTCCAGAGAGTTTCATAGAGTTTGGCTATCAAGAAACCGCTTTCGTGAGCTTCTACAAGAAGTCTGCAGGGGTTCTACAGGATGTTCTGGAATTTCTATAGGATGTTCTGTAATTTCTACAAGATGTTCAAAAAGGGGATTTTGGAGGATTGATGGAGGAATAAAGGTGAAGCATTGGGTATGGAGGTGAGATAAGGGTGTGTGGAGGTCCAGGGATTGGTGGATGGAGCTGAGGAGTGGTGAGGATGGTTGGATTTGTTCAAGGAGGGGTAGAGCAATGTTGCACAAAAATATGGGAATTAGGGCAAAGCGAGAGAATGTGGCAGACGTAAGGCAAGAATCCGGGTTAGAGGATGGAGTAGGTGGGATTGATGGAGTACGGGCAGATAGAGAAGTATTACAGGTGCTCTGCAAGTTATTTCTTAAACTGAACAAACAAGACTTGGAAAATCAAGGACCTAGTAACTTTAGCCTAATCTGACCTAGATAACAGCAAAGAAAAGGAACAAAAGTTTATTTGCAATGAAATCATGTGAAATAACTATGCAACTAAGCAATCATAAACCTGAGCATGTAACCACAATTGGTATCAACTTTTGCGAATGAGAATCTGACACTAATAATTGCATGGTGAAGGAAAGACAGTGTTTTTGGTGGCAGCAAGGTCACCTTGGTCCCAGCTCATGATCCCACTGAGGGAGAGGTGAGATCAGAGGTGCTTGATAGCCTTTTTCTAAAGATCTTCTCTGTTATGACCCTATCAAATCAATCTGAACATGAAAAATCCTTTAACCATAAAAAATGATCTAGGTAACCAAGCAAGATTTAAATCTACTTAACATAAATTATTTTGCAAAAACACTAACAACAAATAACATTACACAAAGGAAGCCTTGGAACTTGGGTTGGGCCCAACCCCAAGAGCTACAGGCTCCTAAGAAGAACTCAGAACTGATGCCAAATAGATCTGCTTTCCATTACTCAAAAATAACCATGTCACAAAGAAAGTTGTACAACAGCAGCTACAAAATGAGCTGAGAAAATAACAGAACTATAGTGCAGAATACAACAGTTCAAAAAGTAACCTACGAAGGCTGGAAACCTTCCTATTTATGCACTACGAGGGTCTCCAATAGCCCTCCTTAACTCAAGGGGCTCGGCTGCTCAAACTGCAAGTGATCAGCCACTTTACACAAGACTGCTCGGCTGCCCTTGGGAATCCTTTTTGGTGGCCTACTAAACTCCGAGCTGAGGGTGGAGATTTCGAGGAAGGGCCTTTTAATGCAGGAGACACCCTTCCTATGAATCCTCACCCTTGTTCCTTCATGCTTGGCTGTCATTGTTGGCATTATGATTCAGGTGTTGTACTTGATGGCAAACGCCTTCAGGTGGTAAATCAAGAAGGACGCAGGAAATTTTGTTTAGCAAGCGCGTCCCCGCAGGTATTCCATACAGAACCCGCGTCTAGGGACGCCGGCCAGCCGTTCAGAAGGTGCGTCCGCCCAGTGCACACATTTCAAGGTAGAGAAAAACTCGTGGGGGCTTCTTGTGTGGTATCTAGCCGACGGTTGCGTGTTTCTCTGGTGTCGGCTCGTGGTATTGTTCCACGCTTTGGGGAGAAGCTTGCCTATATAAAGCAAAGGAGTTCATTTGGATTAGGTATCATCTTGGTTGATCATCTCTTGGTGTGATCTAGTCCATATCTTTAAGGGTAAATCTTCTAATGGACTACGATCTATATGGCGCATGATCAGATCTGTGGATCTGAGTGTTTGGGTTGGTTCTGAAGTCCTCTTATCTTCTATATCTAAAGGGACGCAGATTCAGTGAAGGGAAAGTGCGCCGGGACGCAGTACAGTAAAGGATCAGGTGCGTCTCTGAAGCGAAGGACGCGGCGCGACTGTGGTATTGGGTGCGTCTCTGAAGCAAAAGACGCGGCGCGATAGTGTTGATGTGTGCGTCGGTCGCAGACAAGCAAAAGAAACAGTGCGTCTGCACGCAGAACAGCATAAGGTATACTGCGTCCAGTCGCAGGCCACAGAAAGAAAATATGCGTCCCTGTCTCAAGATGATCTGTTAACTGTATATTTCTGTTCATAAGGTGTTCTGGGTTGTTTCTGTAATTACTGATCTGATATCTGTAGTAGACTGTATCTGTTGTATACTTGTTGATCATTTTGAAAAGAAGTAGGGGGTTGTAGCTCCCTTCCAGGAGAAGTCTGGAAAACAAGAAGGAGTTGTAGCTCTTTGCAGGTTGCAGCCTGCGTGCTGGTAAAGGACTGCACCAGTACAAAATCATTGTAAAAAGAATTTCTTGAAAGAAGATAGAGACATTATTGCAGCAGGTGGTTTTTCTCCCGCATTGGGTTTCCACCTTACATCTTGTGTTCTTTGGTGTGACTGTCTATTTTCTTTAATCATGCTCATTGTTTTATGATACTGATATGCAAGAATATTTCAAAAGATCAAATAAGGAAGATTTGGTAAATTGCTAGATAATACTGATTCCCCCCCCCCTCAGTATTATTTCCAACAATTGGTATCAGAGCAGGTCCTTCAGAACAGCTTGATCGCTTGAAGGTAGATCGTTCATCATGAGCAACTACGAGAGAGAAGCATCAATCAGGCCACCCGTCTTCGATGGAACAAACTTCAATTATTGGAAGGTAAGAGTTACTGCATATCTTCAATCTCTTGGTACAGAAGTTTGGAACATTGTAAAATCAGGCTATGCCTTTCCTTCAGTTACTCCTACAGATCCAGCTGAGAAAAAGCAGTATGAAACAAATGCAAAAGCAGTCAGCACTCTATTAGGAAGTATATCTCAAACAGAGTTCATGAAGGTCATGCACTTCAAATCAGCAAAAGAGATATGGGACAAAATGATCACTAGCTATGAAGGAGATGAACAGGTAAAAGAAGCTAAACTTCAAACTCTCAGGATTCAATATGAGACTCTCAAGATGTATAATGATGAAAGTGTGGCTAATTATTTTCTTCGAGTAGATGAGATTGTTAATTGTATGAAAAATTTGGGTGAAGAGATAAAAGAGACTATAGTAGTTCAAAAGATTCTAAGATCTTTATCTCCCAAGTTTGAATCTAAAGTATCTGCAGTAGAAGAAAAGGAAAACCTCCGTGTTCTCACTATGTCTCAGCTGCATGGAATTCTAACTGCTTATGAAATGAGAAAGGGAGGTCCATCAGATAGAAGGGAAGCTGCTTTTAAAGCATCAGGCAAAGAAGATCACTATGAAGCATGTCATGTTCCAGAAGAAGAGGAAGAAGAATCAAACTTTGTCAGAAATCTTCAAAGGGGTTCCGGAAGGTTCAGAGGTAAGCTACCTTTCAAATGTTTTGCTTGTGGAAGAGTAGGTCATTATGCTGCAAAATGCTCTTATAAGGATAAAGGAAAGGAACCAGTTAGATGGAACAAGAAACAGGGTACAAATAAGAAAAGCTACTACACCCATGAAGATAGCGATGACTTATCAAACAGTGATGAAGATGAACAAGGTAACAAATATAGATTGTTAATGGCATTTGAAGATGACAATTATGAGGATGCTATAGATGTGGATAACCTTTATGATGAAATTACTAGACTCAAGAGATGTATAGAAGAAAAGAACATGATTATTGATACTCTACAATTTCAGATTGATGAAAAGGAAAAACATCTTGAAAAATTAGAAGGTGAAATTGTTGGTCTTAGAAAAGAAATTGAGAAAACAAAAACTATTAATCTCAAGTTTGTCAAAGGATCTGAAACGTTGAATGAGATTATCAGTGTGCAGCGATCTCCTCTAAATAAGACAGGTCTGGGCTACAATGGAGAAACTTCTCAAGCTTCCACTTCAAAAAGTTATCTTGATGCCGCAAGAAGAAATGAGCAAGAACACAAGGAAGATCATCAGGTAAAGCAGGGACAAACTTCAAACTATCAGGGGCAATCCAGCTTAAGGGTGAACAAAAGCCACAACCAGCCACAGGTAAAACCTTCTCAATTTGGTTCAAGAATAGATGAAAATAGAAATTACAATCAGTCAGCTGGTAGATTCAATAATCGCAGAAACTTCTTCAATGGACAATGCTTTTCTTGCCATAACTTTGGTCACAAAGCAGCCCAATGTGTTGCGTATAAAACAATCATGACTAGGGAAGCTCAAAAACAAAGAAGCATGACAGGGAATACAAAAAGGACCTATAACAATTTTTCAGCTCTTGAAAATGAAGTTGAATGCTCTATTTGCAATAATTTTGGACATGAAGATGTTGAATGCAGAAGCAGGTTTCCGGAAAGAAAGGTACAAGAACAAAAAAGGGAACAAACCTCAGGCACCAAAACATGGAAAATAAAGGAACCTCAAACAGAAAGATGTGGGATAGCATTCTATGCAGAAGGACAAGAAAATCTATGGTACATTGACAGTGGATGTTCAAAGCACATGACAGGTGATAAAGAAAAACTTGAATCTTATTCTAATTTAGAAAAGGGAAAGAAAGTCTCTTTTGGAAATGATACTCCTGCAACTATAAAAGGAAAAGGTATTGCTCCTTTAAAAGAAGATGTTAAGGCTGGAAATGTTTTGTTTGTTGATGGACTAAAGCATAATCTTCTAAGTGTAAGCCAGATGTGTGATCAAAGAACCGAGGTTATATTCAGATCAAATGGATGTCTTGTTCGTGATCTTGATACAGGTAAAACAGTTCTCAAAGGAAAAAGAACTTCAAATAATCTATACATTTTTGATGAAGAACAACAACAATGCTATTTAAGCAAGGATGAAGAGCACTGGTTATGGCATCGAAGATTGGGACATCTAAGTTTCTCACAAATAAGGAAAGCTTGCAAATATCAGGCAGTTCGCGATCTTCCAGATATCAAAATTCCTGACAACACCATGTGCAGATCATGTCAGTTTGGAAAACAGACTAGAACTAACTTTCCAGAGAAAGAAGGATCAGCCAGTATGCCTCTGGAGCTAGTACATACAGATGTATGTGGACCATTCAGAAAAAGAACACCTAGAGGAGAGGAATACTTGATATTATTTATTGACGATTTCTCCAGGTTTGTTTGGTTGGGACTTATGAAGCACAAAGATGAAGCTTTCGAAAAATTCAAATCCTTCAAAGCCTTGGCTGAAAATGAATCAGGTCACAAGATTAAGTGCCTCAGATCCGACAGAGGTGGAGAATTTACTTCAAATGAATTTTTCGATTTCTGTGATGAACATGGAATAAGGAGAGAATTTTCTACAGCTAGAACTCCTCAGCAAAATGGAGTAGTGGAAAGAATGAACAGAACAGTCCAGAAAATGGCTCGTGCTATGCTTGATGAATCAGGAACTCCTGCAACCTTCTGGGGTGAAGCTGCACATGCGGCAGTTATTATTCTCAACAAGATAAATGTTCGAGTGAACAGCACTCAAACTCCTCATGAGCTCTGGAGTGGTAAAACTCCTTCAGTAAAGCACTTCAAAATCTTTGGGAGCAAATGCTATATCAAAAATACTGAGGAGCAGCTTGGCAAACTTGATCCTAGAGCAGATGAAGGAATTCTTCTTGGCTACTCTCCACATAGCAAAGCATACAAATGCTACAATAAAAGACTTGGCAGAATTGTTGAAAGCATTGATGTAGTGGTTGATGAGAAAGGATACATTCCTAGGCAAATACATCGTGAAGACATTGAAGAAGATGAAAGCTACCCTCAAAGACAGAATGATGAAGAAGAAGAACCGCAAGAACAATTTCAAGACGGACCTCACGAAGAAGCAGAATAAAGAACAAGAATAGAAGAAAAGACTCCATCCAGATATGTTCAAAAGAACCATCCAGAATCTTAGATCATGGGACAAAAGGAAGCAGGTATACAAACTAGAAGAACAGTTGCAGAAGCTTCAAGTTATTTGGCATTACTCTCCTCTACTGAACCACAAAATGTGAAAGAAGCATGCAAAGATGAATGTTGGGTGAAAGCAATGGATGAAGAACTTGAGCAAATCGAAAAGAACAATACTTGGGAGCTGGTTCCTAGACCAAAGGATAAGAATGTTATCGGAACAAAATGGGTGTTCAAAAATAAATTGAATGAAAATGGAGAAGTAATTAGAAACAAAGCCAGACTTGTTTGTAAAGGGTATGCACAGCAAGAAGGAATAGACTTTGAAGAAACTTTTGCTCCTGTTGCAAGACTTGAGGCCATCCGAATGTTTCTTGCTCTCTCAAGTTGTCAGAACTTCAAAGTATTTCAAATGGATGTGAAATCAGCTTTTCTGAATGGAGACTTGGATGAAGAAGTGTACATTGAACAGCCAGATGGTTTCATTCTTGGAAACGATCCAAATCTTGTATGCCGATTAAAAAAGGCTCTCTATGGTCTCAAACAAGCTCCAAGGGCTTGGTACTACCGGTTGGACAAATATCTTCATCAACAAGGTTTCTCAAAAGGTTCAGCAGATAGCAATCTTTATATAAAAGTTGAAAATGACAAATTACTAATACTTGTTGTGTATGTAGATGACATTATTTTTGGCAGTAATGAAGAAGCTATGAGTCAAAGCTTTGCCTCAGTCATGCAGAAAGAATTTGAGATGTCCTTGCTAGGAGAACTGACATACTTTCTTGGTTTGCAAATCCAACAAAAGAAAGGAGGAATCCTTTTATCTCAAACCAAGTATCTCAAGCAAATTTTGAAGAAATATGGCATGGAAGATGCAAAACCAGTATGTACACCCATGGTCACAGGATGTAGTCTCAGTGCAAATGACGAATCTGCAGCAGTTCATCAACCAACCTACAGATCTATGATTGGAAGTCTACTATATTTGACAGGTACCCGACCAGACATCATGCATGCAGTTGGAATAGTTGGAAGGTTTCAGGCAAATCCAAAGGAGACTCATCTTCAAGCAGTAAAGAGAATCTTCAAATATCTTCAAGGGACTCAAAATTATGGCCTATGGTATCCTAGAGATCCAGATCTCACTCTTCATGCTTATACAGATGCAGATTGGGCCGGAAGCGTGGATGACAGGAAAAGCACAAGTGGTGGTGCATTCTTTATGGGTTCTAGACTGGTATCTTGGTTCAGCAAGAAACAGAGTTCAATTGCCTTGTCTACAGCTGAAGCGGAATATGTTGCGGCTGCATCTTGTTGCACCCAACTTCTTTGGATGATGCAGACTTTGCAGGATTATCAAATCACTTGTACACCTCCTATTCCTATCTTATGTGACAACACAAGTGCAATCAGCATCTCAAAGAATCCGGTTATGCATTCAAAAACCAAGCACATACCAATCAAGTACCATTTTCTCCGGGAACAAGTACTTGAACAGAAGGTCAAGTTGGAGTATGTTCCTTCTAAGGAACAAGTTGCTGATATTTTCACCAAACCGTTGCCCAGGGACACTTTTGAATACCTCAGGCAAAAGCTGGGGGTTGTTGATGCATCATCTCACTGTTGACCATCTTCCTATTGATGGTATAGGCTCAGGGGGAGCACATAATGCATTGTTGGCATTATGGAGAAGGAGATCTTGGAAATAGCTGCAATATGTCTCTGTCTTCTTCATGATGGATTTCTGGTTACAATTTTGGAGAAGCATGAGCATAGGGGGAGCATACCCTTTGCTCTTGATGTCAAAGGGGGAGAATGATGAAGCTGAAAGTTTATGTGGTTGCCATCAAGTCCAAAGGGGGAGTTTGTTGGCATTATGATTCAGGTGTTGTACTTGATGGCAAACGCCTTCAGGTGGTAAATCAAGAAGGACGCAGGAAATTTTGTTTAGCAAGCGCGTCCCCGCAGGTATTCCATACAGAACCCGCGTCTAGGGACGCCGGCCAGCCGTTCAGAAGGTGCGTCCGCCCAGTGCACACATTTCAAGGTAGAGAAAAACTCGTGGGGGCTTCTTGTGTGGTATCTAGCCGACGGTTGCGTGTTTCTCTGGTGTCGGCTCGTGGTATTGTTCCACGCTTTGGGGAGAAGCTTGCCTATATAAAGCAAAGGAGTTCATTTGGATTAGGTATCATCTTGGTTGATCATCTCTTGGTGTGATCTAGTCCATATCTTTAAGGGTAAATCTTCTAATGGACTACGATCTATATGGCGCATGATCAGATCTGTGGATCTGAGTGTTTGGGTTGGTTCTGAAGTCCTCTTATCTTCTATATCTAAAGGGACGCAGATTCAGTGAAGGGAAAGTGCGCCGGGACGCAGTACAGTAAAGGATCAGGTGCGTCTCTGAAGCGAAGGACGCGGCGCGACTGTGGTATTGGGTGCGTCTCTGAAGCAAAAGACGCGGCGCGATAGTGTTGATGTGTGCGTCGGTCGCAGACAAGCAAAAGAAACAGTGCGTCTGCACGCAGAACAGCATAAGGTATACTGCGTCCAGTCGCAGGCCACAGAAAGAAAATATGCGTCCCTGTCTCAAGATGATCTGTTAACTGTATATTTCTGTTCATAAGGTGTTCTGGGTTGTTTCTGTAATTACTGATCTGATATCTGTAGTAGACTGTATCTGTTGTATACTTGTTGATCATTTTGAAAAGAAGTAGGGGGTTGTAGCTCCCTTCCAGGAGAAGTCTGGAAAACAAGAAGGAGTTGTAGCTCTTTGCAGGTTGCAGCCTGCGTGCTGGTAAAGGACTGCACCAGTACAAAATCATTGTAAAAAGAATTTCTTGAAAGAAGATAGAGACATTATTGCAGCAGGTGGTTTTTCTCCCGCATTGGGTTTCCACCTTACATCTTGTGTTCTTTGGTGTGACTGTCTATTTTCTTTATTCATGCTCATTGTTTTATGATACTGATATGCAAGAATATTTCAAAAGATCAAATAAGGAAGATTTGGTAAATTGCTAGATAATACTGATTCCCCCCCCCCTCAGTATTATTTCCAACAGTCATTTGGCTCAAAATTGCTTGGACTTGGTCCAAAATTTGTCCAAAAATCTGCATTAGCAACGTGTTAGCCTTCTTGGTCAAGTGACTATCCTCATTCATTCAACTAACATAAATATACTCAAAAAACATGCATAAACTATGAAAAATGGTGGATTGACGAAGAACAGTTAGGCAAAATGAGCCCAATAAGTTACCCAATTCCTGGGCTCATCATCACTCCCCTGCTAAATGGGTTGCTCATCCTCGAGCAACTAATCCAGCTCATCATCCTTGATAGCCTTGACCGCCTCTCTCACATCCCAGGCCTCCGAGGTGATATCTTCTTCATGGTCATGAAATCCTTCTTTTCTTTCCACTTCTTCCCACTGCCTATGTTCCTCCTCTTCTTTGACTCCTTCCAGCAGCCCCAAAAGCAAGGGAGGACTGAATTTTAGGCCGATCTAGTTGGCCTGAAGATTCTGCATGGACTGTTTGTAGAGGGGTACTCTTGCCAAGGCCTCCCTCATCCTTGTTGGGGAGTGGTATTCCCTCATTTTTAGGCTATGGGACAGTGTGTTCCACCTCCGTGCGCAAGCATGAACACAGTTATCCCCCAACAGTCTTTCCATGTCCTCAAAATGGGCTATGGCTTGAGCTTGTCATTCAATGTAATCTGGTAGGGCCTGAGAGTTATTTGCCAAGTGCTGGTGGGCGTATATTAATGCTGAGGGGTCCTCCAGCTCTGCTCTGATCATTAGTGGTTCCTTTAGTTCCCTGTCCATAACATTTCGAACCTCTGCTGCTCTCTTTTCTTCATGATTTAGCCAAGAGGCCATGGCCATAAGTTGCACATCTCCTACCATAGCGTTGGGATCCCACAAATTCATGTTGGGAAGGGCCAAGTTGTGTAAGTAGAACTCTGATAATTTGTCCTTGTCCTCTAACAAGCTACTGTCACATAAAGCCATGAATTGATGATAGTTTTCGAATGGAGTGGTGCCCCTTTGGGCCAAGGTGTTAATCTGGGACTGCAACCACTAATCCTTAAGGTATAAGGCATATGATTTGGCAGGTTGCCTACACTGCATTGCCTCCACTACCCAGCTGGCCATGCAGGCCAGTTGGGATTCCTTTTCTTACACCTGTTGCCTTAGAGACTGTATCTCCTGTGCTGCTTGCAATTCCTTTTCCTGTAGCTGTCTAGTCAGTGCCTCAATTTCAGCCTGCAGCCCATCTCTTTCCTGCTGTTCATTAGGGGTTTCTTTGTCTATTGTGGGCTCTTCCTAGTACCACTGTTCTCCCAAGATGTGGGGCCTGTCTTCCTTATAGTGTCCTTGTAACTGTAGTTGCTGTTTTAGTAGCTCGTTTTCTTCTTGTAGCTTGGCCCGCTAGCTGCTTTCCACATGCCTTACCATAGCCAATTCCTTTCTTGCCTCCTTGAGTTGTTCTTCCAGGCGACCTATATCTGCCACACCCTTGGACTTGGCGATCTTCATCCAAGTGTGGGTCCTCACTCTCTCTTCTTCTAGTGCAAAGAAAAGTGGCACAACGAATTTTTGGGGAATTATCTTTCCGGCCTCTAACAGGTTATAGTAGGAGCCCAAGCTAGACTGGGGGCTTGGTTCCACAATGTTCTCAGCCCTTTCTTCCTCCTGTGATGATTTAGCTGCCTTTTCTTCCAATTCCTCGGTCTCCTTTAGTCTAGCCAGCGTTTCCTGTAGAACTGTTTCATTTTAATCTTTTCTCTCCAGGTGGACGTTTTCGGGCTTCCCCGTTCATAGGTGATGGATGCCTTTGAAGGAGACTTTTCCATTTGTTTAGCTGTGGTGTCCTCAATCGTAATTGGCTCTTTTGACTCTGGCTGGGGTCTGCCAGTTTTTATCCGTGTGCTCCTTCTTGCCTTAAAGTACATGGAAGGCTTCCTTTTTCGCTTCCCTTTTTGCTCTGGGGATGTGCTTAAGGCAGCCAGCACAGCTACTGCCTCCCTGGCCAAAATCTCAAGTGATTTTTCCTTTTGTTGCTCTGTTTTCATGCTTCCTGTAGAAACTGTGTCAACTATTTTCAGGCTTCCTGTAGAAACCGTTTCGGTCTATTTCGCTGGATGTGTCCTTCCTTTTAATTCCTGTTTGGTTGCCTTGGTTGTGCCCTCTTTTGTTTGGACCTTTTCAGTCCTCTCTGCTCTACTCTGTAGTCATTTCTCCTTGGGTGTTTGTGCCATTGGTCCTCCCACAAGGTTAGGCTCAGCAATTTGGCCTTTTCCCCATTCCTCTTTCTGTCCTTTTTGTGCCTTTTTTCTCTGTGTTTCTTTACCACCAGTTTTCTTTCCTGCTTCAGTGTGTTCCCTTTCTTCACTGCTGGATGAGGTGAGCTCCTTGGCCAGAATTCGAATATCGTCATCTCTGGACATGTTGCGGAAAATCTCCCAGGAGAGGGGGACAGTGTAGGTGTGGAGGGCATCTTCTACTAAAATCTTGATGAGCCCATGATGGGCTAATTGATCCTGTGTCCCTTCCTTCAATTTTGTGCCACATTCAGTTAATGATTACAGAAGGAAATAGGGGATGCTCAACTTCTTTTCTGGAGGTAAATCCAACCCATGCCTTAGTTCACTCAACAACCGGAAATGATAGCCATAGACAATATTGAACCACCCCTCACAGGTAATGTATTTCATGATTTGGAGACTGACTTCACTCCAAAAAGGATGTAAGTTGGCTCTCCAGACCCCGTTCTTGTCTTCTGCAAAATGTTCCTCTAGTAGGAAGAATTCTTTCTTGGCTTTTTGGCCCAATGCCCTCTCCTCTTTGCTCCAAGGTATCCCTGATGGCAGACCAGTAACTCGACTAATGAGTTCAGGGGTAAGCTTTAGGGTCAACCCTCTAAAATTCACTGTGGCCTGTGTCTTTGATTTAGGTTGCAGGGACATTAAGAATTCCTCCGTTATCTCATTGTCATGACCCTGAATTTTGTCACAAAAGGTCATCCATTTGGCATGGGTGAAGAGGTTCACCACCTCAGGATGTTCACACAATTTATTGGAATCTGAGGGTTCCTTCCTGATAAACCCCCCTGGCATGGTGAGAGTGCTCTGTTTTAATGCTCTGAGCAGAAAGGGAATGCTGTTTATGGTTTCCTCCTTTGAACTTCAAGAAAGGATCTCTTGGGTGTTTAATTTTTAATTTGCACCAATTCCCTGGTTCTAATGCTTTTGCTGCCCAAAACTCGGCTGCCCGTGTATAACAGGAAGAATTAGGTTTCCACAGACAGGACACAGAGCTCAATTTTCATCCCCAGCATATATAAAACCGTGTAAGTTCAAAATCTTCATACACAGGTTAGCCCTCACAATGCTTTATCTTTTCTACAGGAAGAACGTTTTAACAGGAACCGTGGAGGAGAATCTTGATGCAGAACTGACTGAGAAATTTCGTGCAACACACAGGCAAACTACTATTTTCGACTCACAAGCAGACTTGTTTCTAACCCTCCAATTCAAGATAGTTCAATTCACCACTTTTTCCGAGACATACCATGCATGGAAGAGTGTTTTCGAGCCTACCTCTCTCGGAACTCCAAATTCGACGCAGAAAAGTCCAGGCTTCTCTGCTCCGGAAGGCTATGCCGTACTTCCTGTAGAACTCTTGTCGGCTTCTGTAGGATGTCACTGCACCTCCGAACGAGCTCGGTACACGGGAGAATTTTGAAACAGGCTGAAAAGCTCGGTGGAGGACGACAGGTTAACAGATTGTGGAAGCAGAGGACGCGTACTTCGGCCGAGGACGTTGCAAGTGCAAATGAACAACGGGTGGTGCAAGTCTTCAGCTGAGCATTTTTGAACTACGGCGCAATTCGTGGCGAGGGGGTGAGGTGGCCGGACCGAACCATTATCCAATGTTACGGCCATCATTTCTCTGCGTGTCCTTGGCCGCCATTACCTCCCCTCTGCCATTAACCGCCGCCACCACTGCCAGTCCCGCCGATTTTCCCCGACTGGACACTCCACACATGTCGGCTGCACGTCTCATCGGCAATTTTGAATGCAACTGAGCTTGTTCGGATCCCACAAAGATGTGTAACTAGCTGAGGGTGGCCAGTTGACTGGCCACTGAATTTGTTCAATCCGAACCATTTTCACAGACATGCAGTTTTTTCGAAATATAGTTTATGCAATTGACGAATGAGGTTAGACACTTCCCTGCATGGTCGTGGACGCGTTATGTAGACTTCGGGGCTTGGAACCACTGCTTCACTTGCTGCTGCCTCGTGCACGGGTGTTAGAGCCCATTCTTTGATTTGTTGAAGCTGTATGCATGGCTTTGGAACCCGATCCTTTGGGTTTTCAACGCTGCATGAACAGGTCCGGTTTGGTTTTAGTTGTCGAGGATGTTTTCACATCCAAGAGGAGCCTTTTTACATGTTCCCTTTGTTGGATTCGGCTGTCCCTGCCTCTAGAGTATGTCTTCCAGAGGGATCAACTGCTACAGGATTCCTATAGGATGTCCTGTAGCTGCTTCTCCTCCTGGGATGTAGGCTAAAGGAGCAGGGCTATATTCGCTGATGAAGAGTCTAGATGGAGCTTGGATAGGTAGGGTGTGCGAGACTTTGCTGCTTGACTTGTCACTTGAAAATTTTTGCTGTCAATCTGAGGAAAACAGGGTTTCTTGTATGACTGTGCAGGAACACACAACTAGGTGGGTGATGGAGGCGTAAAGAGATGGAACAGGGTGCCATATGGTGATGGGTTGAATAGAGGGGTGGCTGCAGGCCTAACAAACAGGTTCCAAGCTTCAGATTCCCTTACAAAATTGAATTTGGCTCGCCCGAAGGTTCTACAGGAGGATGTTTCTTGTAGAAATACAGAACTTCCTGTAGAAAGCCTAGAACTTCCTGTAGAAGGTGGAATCTCGACCTGAATGTGATCAAATCCTAGGAGAGGTGAGTGGCCATGGAGGGAGTGTCTGTAGGGATGTCCTGTAGCCTGGTACGGACCCCTATCCTCATTTTGCGCGACCCTCCTTACCTGCAATGTATTCCCTGCAACCTGCAATTATTTCACAGAGATTAGGCTTTTTTCTTTTTTCTTTTCTTTTCTCTTTTTTTATTTTTTTTTATTTTGAGAGACAGCTGGGGCGCCTCCATGAGGTTTTCACCTCCACTATCTGCCCTGGGCGCCTCAAAGAGGTTTTCACCCAAGGATCTTTTTATTCCATTTTCTTATTTTTTTCGAGAGATAGCAGGGCGCCTCCATGAGGTTTTCACCCTCACTATCTGCCCTGGGCGCCTCGAAGAGGTTTTCACCCAAGGATCTTTTTTATTCTTGTTTTTTTTTCTTTGATGATTAAGTTGTGGGTGGAATAGGGGCAGGGCCCTGCTCCACTACCAGCACTGATTTGTCCAATGTTTCAATGAACTCCTGCCTAGAAAGGGGTTTTCTGTAGATTTTCAATCGATGCCCATTGATAAGCATGGGGATGGCTTCTTCATCAATGGTCTTGATAAGGACTGAACCATTGTCATTGCATTTCTCCACTGTATATGGTCCTAACCATCTTGTCCTCAGCTTCCCTTTGAAATCCTTGTATCTTGAGTCATACAGCAGCGCCCAATCTCCTGGCTAGAATTGCTTTTCATTAATGTGCCGGTCATGCCATATCTTCCTCTAGAGCTGGACTACTTCTAAGTGGGGGAGGGCTTGCATTCTCTGTTCATCTAATCCATTCAGCTGCAGTAATATTTCATGTTGAGCATGGCTGAGATCTAAGTCCAGTTGAGCTACCACCCTCAATGTGTTGTACTCAAACTCTATGGACAACAAAGCTTTCTTCCCGTAGATCAGCTCATAAGGTGTGAAACCTGTTGTAGTTTTCCAAGTGGTGTTGTAGGCCCAGGTGGCCTCAACCAGGCGATCTTCCCAATCCTTTCTGCTGCTACTCACCACCTTAGTCAAAATCTCTTCCAACGCTCTATTAGTGACTTCCACCTGCCCATTTGCTTGTGGATGATACGGGGTGGAAGTTTTGTGCTTGATCTTGTGATGAGCGAGCAGGTCTTCAATCAAGTTAGAGGTGAACTGGCTTCCTTGATCGGTGACTAACTCTCTTGGGTAGCCAAACTTGTAGAAGATATTTTCCCTTAAAAATTGAGCCACTTTCTCTTCTGTCGCTGCCTTGATTGCCTTTGTTTCTGCCCACTTTTTCAGGTAGTCGGTGCACACAATGATGTAAGACCTTTGCTTTGAAGGAGGATTGATAGGACCCACAAAATCCATGCCCCACTTCTCAAATGGCTCGAAGGTCACTTGAGGTTGGAGGGGCATTTCATCCATTGGAGTCGGTTTCCCCATCCTCTGACATCGGTCACACTGGCTGATGTATCTTCTGATATCTTAATGAAGAGTAGGCCAATAGTAGCCTGCCTGTAGGATTTTAAAGGCAGTCCTTTTTGCTGCAAAGTGGCCTCCACAGGGCCCATCGTGACAGGTTAGGAGGATGTCAAAGACTTCCTCATCCCTAACACAACGCCTCAAGATCTGATCTGGGCCAAGTTTAAACAGGTTTCCCCCGATCCAAGTGAATGGGGCACTCTTCCTCACAATTCTGCTCTTCTCCTTTGAGGATAGATGTGGAGGGAACTGTGCTGAGACCAAGTAATTTGCTATATCAGCAAACCATGGAGAGAGTACTGAGATAGCAAACAGGTGTTCATCCGGCATCTAGTCATCCACTGTCCCTTCTTCACCTGCAGGCAAATCCAATCTAGACAGGAAGTCAGCAACAACATTTTCCTTACCTGGCTTGTCAACAATAGTCAAATCAAATTGCTGCAACAAAAGTAACCATCTAATGATATGAGCATTTACATCAGGCTTATTCATTAAATATCTAATCGCAGCATGATCAGTGTGTACGAATGTTTGATAACCAGTGATGTAGTGTCTGAACTTGTTTAGGGAATGGACTACGGCAAGGAACTCTTTCTTGGTTACAATATAGTTCATTTCTGCCTTGGACAGGTTTTTGTTGACAAAGTATATGGCATATGGCAGTTTCTCCTCAACTTGTCCTAAGGCTGCCCCTATGGCTTTGTTCGAGGCATCAGTGTGGATGTGGAAAGGTAGGGCCCAGTTTGGACCTCTCAAGATCGGGGTGGATACCAGCTTAACTTTCAATTCATCCAAAGCCCCTTGGTGGTCGTTAGTCCATTTAAACTCAACATCTTTCCCTAAGAGGCTAAACAATGGCGAAGCTAGCTTACTGAAATCTTTAATGAATCTTATATAATATCCTGCCAAGCCTAGAAAACTCCGAACATCTCTGACCTTTTGAGGAGGTGGAACCTTTTGGATGATAGAAATTTTGTTAGGATCCACCTGTAATCCTTGCTGAGAAATGGTATGACCTAGCACAGTCCCTTCAGTCATTATAAATTCACATTTTTCGGGACTGAGGGACAGGTTCATCTCAATACACTTGGTTAAAACTTTTCCCAGGTTAGTCAATGCTTCTTGGAAGTTGGACCCATAAGGAGTAAAGTCATCCATAAAGATTTCCACCGAATCGTGAACCAGTTCAGCAAATATGCTCAATACTGCTCTCTGGAAAGTGGCAGGAGCGTTGCATACCCCAAAGGGAAGGACCTGGTAGGCAAAGGTACCCCATGGACAAGTGAAGGTGGTTTTATCTTGGTCTTCCGGGCTGATTTGGATCTGATTATACCCGCTGAACCCATCTAGGAAAGAGAAGAACTTCTTCCCTGCTAGTCCATCCAACACTTGATCTATGAAAGGCAAAGGGAAATGGTCCTTCTTGGTGGCTTTGTTAAGTTCTCGGTAATCTACACAGATTCTCCACTTCCCGTTTTTCTTGGGCACAAGCACTAGAGGTGAGACCCACTCACTATTAGAGATGGGGTAGATGAATCCTGCATCCAACAATTTTTGCAATTCTTTTTTGACGATGTCTTTAAGGGCTGGATTCATTCTCCTCTAAGGCTGCCTGACTGGTTTACAATCCTCTTTAATGTAAATGTGATGGGTATAGACCGAAGGGTGGACTCCTTTCATCTCCTTATAACTCCAAGCGAAAGCACCCAAATGATTATTCAATAAGCTACATAGCTCCTTCTCTTGGGAGGGAGATAGGGAGGATTTGATCTTTAAGGTTCTTTCCGGGCCAAATTCCACACTCTTAACTCTGAGAGAGGTTGGATCAGTCACACAGAGGTCCACTAAAGCACTGGCTTGGGTATCTTCCACCAACTCCTCTAATGACAGTGCACCGGGAGGTGGGTTTTGAATCAAATTCTCAATCAAGTCATCCTCGGTTTGAGGGCCTCCCCTGGTGGCTTCTACTGTGCACAAAGGTGCAGAGTAGACCTCATCCTCATCTCCCTCTTCCAACCAGAGTGGTAAGTCATGTTCTAGCAGAGGTTGGGCAGCAGGATAGAGTACTAGCTGCTTGGACATAGGCCCATTCTTGATGGTCATGCTCCCAGCTCGACAACTGATGTAAGCATCCGCAGTAGCTAACCAAGGCCTTCCCAAAATGAGGGGGTATCCAGTGAGTTTTACCTTTGGATGAAGGACCAAGAAGTCCGCAAGGTACTCCCAAGAGTCAACAGAGACCAGGACATCTTCCACAATCCCTTCGGGAGTCACGGTGGAGCGGTTTGCTAACTGCAGTACTGTCGAGGTCTTCCTTAAGGAACTCTGGAGGTTGCGTTTAAGCATAGTGTCCCTGGTCATCACATTAATGGCAACCCCTAGATCGATCAAGGTGTGGGGGATTATGGTGCCATTGATGTGGACATCAACTACAGGACTCCCAGGGTCCAAATATTTTTGATGGATTACTTGCCCCAACATTAGATCGGACAGTTGTCCTATGACATTGATAGTCAGGGCATCTCTCTTGCGCCTGCCTAGGTACCTGAAACACTTCTCCTTGATCAATTTTTTGTATATTGGTAGATCTTTTATGGCCTAGAGAAGTGGTATTTTCACACACAACTGCTTAAGTTCTCCCAGAATTTCAGTCTCCTCTGGGTTTGGTTGTGTGGTTACTATTAGTCGCTCAGGAAAGGGTGGAATGGCTTTGGGTTCACTTTCCTGTTTTTCTTCCTCATCCTCCGGGGGAGGAAGTTGGTCGTCTAGAAGGACCTTCCCAGATCACAGGTTGATCTCCTAGATATCCACAGCATAGGTAGGGCATGTTGTCTCCCCAGTGTATACCTGTTGGGCCTGTCTGTTGTTGGGGTTCGGGTTCGGTTGGGCAGGCATCTGGGGTTGTCTTGGAGGAGTAGGAGGTAATGGTTGTGGTTGAGCAGGTGGTGGAGGAAAAATGGCAGGAAGAGAGTTGTATTGGGGCCTCCACCCCTGCTGAGGTGCATTCCACTGAGGCTGTGGTTGGACATGTGAGGGAAACGAATGAGCAGTAGGTTGAGTATGGTATTGAGATGGATAAGACCACGGAGGAGGTGCGGACCAGGAAGGATGAGTAGGGGGACCCCAAGAAGGTATATGAGCAGATTGGTTGGGGCTATAATAAGCTTGGGATGTCCCTTGCATCCCCTGCTGGTAAGGTCTGGACCCATGCAGCCTCCTTTGGTTGAGGAGGTAGAGAGGTTCAGCGGTTGCCTCAGTCCCCTGGTACATGGCTTTAAATCTAGGTAAGGTTGGGCATTAGTTTGTGGGGTGGTCTTCCTCACAAACGAAACATACCTCTACTGAGTACAATGGACACTCGTTCTTAGGGTGCTTCCTCGTACATCTGGGACAGAAAATGGCCAAATCCCTCTCATCTTCCTCTTTCCTTTTTTGGATTCGGAAAGTATCAAGCTGCATGGAAATGGTCTGTCTCATCTCACTTTTGAGGTCTTCCATTTGATTAGCAAACTCATGCTTGGAGAAGGTGGTACTAGCTGAAAGTGGATTCCCCCTACCTCTTTTCCTGGCTGCCCTAGAATGGTTTCTAAACACAGTTTTTATGTCCTCGTAACGTAGTTTGTAGATGTCTCCTCCAGCTAGCAAATGAAGGGTATCTAAAAGGTCTTCAGGGACTCCTCGGAGCAGAACCAGCTTCAGAGATTCAGGGTCAAGTGTGCACCTGGCCCGTTTATAACTAAGTTGGAACCTTTCCTTGTAGTCTTCTAAAGACACATCATTTCCCATGGTCATTCGAAAGATCTCTCCCTTTGTTTCCTTTGACCTACAGTAGTCCCAATATTTGTTGTTAAAGGCTTGCTGCATCTGAGCCCAAGTGGTGATACTGTTTCCAGGTAACCCCATGAACCAGTGTAGTGCTGCATCCTTGAGGGTAGAAGGAAAGAGTTTCAACTTTTGCTTGTCCTCGGCATAGTCATAAGTTCGACAAAGGACAACAAACTCAAATAGGAAGGTATCAGGGTCTTCAGTGGTCAATCCATGGAAGTGAGGTAAGGCTGAGGGACTTATGTTCTTCATTTTCATGTCCCCATTGGTCTCTCGGATGGGAAAGGCACCTTCTATTCTCTCCTCATCTCCTATATCGTTTCTGTGTTCAGCCATGGTCTCAAGAGGGATGTTCTCTTGCTCTTCTTCTGTTATAGGATCTTCGTATATCTCAGGAGGTTCACCTATAGGTTCTTTTGGATCATTGCCACCAAAGAAGAGAGAAGGGTGACTCAGTGATGTGGTGGGGGTGTTGGGTGTTCATAATCCCTTGGGGTTTTAGTATTAATCCCTTAGTTTTATTATTCCTTTAGGTTTATAATATCAATCCCTTGGGTTTATTATTCGCTTAGGTTTATAATATCGATCATGGTCAACCATGGTTGAATGTCACATTGCGACAAGGCTTGTCTCATCATGAAAATAAACCATGTTTATTTTAGTTTTTCTAATATTTATATTAGGGTTTACTAATGTTGGGTTTATAATATTAGTCCCTTGGGTTTAATATTATTTCCTTGGGTTCATAATCCCTTGGGGTTTTAGTATTAATCATTTGGGTTTATTATTAACTTGGGTTTATAATATCAATCATGGTCATCTTTATTAATCTCTTGTATTTTTAATATCAATCCCTTGTGCTTCTTGATCCCTTAGGTTTTTAATATTTATCCATTGGGTTCACTAATTCCTTGGGTTTATAATATTAAACCATTGGGTTTATTAGTTCCTTGGGTTTATAATATTAGTCCCTTTTGTTTATCTTAGGTTTTATATACCTTGGGTTATACTATTAATCCTTTTGGTTTTTTAGGTTTTTAGTATTAATCCCTTGTTGTTATTAGTTCCTTAGGTTTATATGATTAATCCCTTGGGTTTATTAATCTAAGGGTTCATATTCCTAGCATATAATATTATTGATAGGGTTTATAATATTAACGAGTGTTTAATATAGATTCTTTGGGTTTATAATCCATTAGGTTTATGATATAAATTCCTCGGGTTTATAGTATTAATCATAGGTTTTATATTCATAGGGTTTGATATTAATCCTTGTGTTTACAATATTTATCCCTTGGGTTTGTTAATCATGGAGTTTAATATTCATCCTAGGGTTTAATATTTACATTGTTACATTACAAAACTTGAGTTTAATACAAGGCTTATAATATTAGGACTTTCTAATATTTAGTTTATAATACTAAATTTTAATATTGGCTTTATAATTTGTGATACTAGGGCTTATAATATTAATCATAGGGTTTAATATCAAACCCAAGAGACTAATATTATAAACCCAACATTGGTAAACCCTAATATAAATATTATGAAGACTAAAATAAACATGGTTTATTTTCATGGTGAGACAATCCTTGTCACAATGTGACATTTAACCATGGTTGTCTAATATTAGTTCCTTGGGTTTATAATATTAATCCCTTATGTTTAATATTATTCCCTTTGGTTCATAATCCATTGGGTTTTTAGTATTTATCTCTTGGGTAATAATAAACAAAACAGACTAATATTATAAACCCAATGTATACAAACCCTAAGATAAATATTAAAAATACTAAAATAAACATGGTTGAATTAATAAAGCCTAAAAATAATATTAATAATAGTAATAATAATTATTATTAATTAATTAATTAATTAATATTACTAATATTATTACGAGTTTATATTATTATAATAATATTAATATAATAATCATAAAGATATAAGAATATCATTGCTATTATTTATATAGTTATTAATTATCATAAATAATGGGTCTTTAAAAAATTACACATAATAATTCACTTATCACAATTTTAATTATTATTGGATCATGATTATTATTATGAGCTAATATTATTATTATACTAATTCAATATAATTGTGATTATTATTATTATTATTATTATTATTATTGTTATAATAATATAATAATAATCATAATATATTATTATTATATAGAGTAATATAATAGTTATTATTATTATTATTATTATATTAATTATATTATTATCATATTAATAATTATATTTGTATATTTTTATAATAATATAATAATAAGATGGAGCTCTGCAACCCTGCACCCGTCGCTAACCCTGGTTAATCCTTGCAGCAACCTGTAGCGGTCAACCCAACAGCCTCCAGCGCCGATCCTTGCCTGCACCTATTGTTTTTTGCGGTTAACCATGGATGGAATGGATCTCGATGTTGTGGATTATACGTCAGATCCATTCCCTGAACAGGTCATTTTCCATAACCCTTCTCAGAACCCAACCACCGTAACATCTGCCCCATCCAGCTCACAAATGGCACTGGTTGTCCCTCTGCCTAGGCATAACGACAACTCCCCCCGCATCGGATCCCTCTCCATTGACTCTCCCGGCCTTGACTGTCCGCCTCTATCACCCACTACACTCAACCTCCTCGCCTCCTACACGTCCCCGCTCTTTGATCCCACTCCTCCCGCCGACCTCTACTACGCACAAAACCCTAACCCTAGCTCTCGACCTGCTACGGATACAGCCACACCCTCGCAGCAAGCAGTTAATCCACAAGGAGCAAGTGGCTCATCACAGGAACTTGCGATCCCTTCGAGATGTTTCGATACACCTGTGGTTAGGGTAAGAGCAGCGAATCCACCCTCAGCGACAAGCAAACTGGCAGACCATTTGCAAGCACACCCACTGCGTCTCGGACAGGGAAAAAGAAAACCAAGTGTATCAAAGCATCAGGGAAAGATTACACTATCAAATTCGGCGAAGGCCTCACCATGGGGGATATTTTAGACAGTGCTAGCAAAGTATTGGTGGGTAGGGTTCGAGGTCGAACCTACTCTGCGGATCATTTAGGGCAATGGGTGAAGGAGATTTGGGGGCAGATTTTCCTGCAACTGCCAGAGGTGCAAACCCTTCCTTGCGAATGGTTTGCACTTCGTTTTTCCCACAAAGAATACACTAATTTGGCTTTGGCTTGATTTTGGCATATTGAAATGGCACCGGTTTTACTCAAGCGATGGAGTCCTCTATTCGACCCTGAGAGAGAGCAAATCGAAGCAGGGCCACTATGGGTGAGGCTGCCAATATTACCCTTGCAGTACTGGTCAGAAGAGGTGTTTATCAAAATCGGCAACACCCTTGGCACGTTCCTTGACTATGACAAAACCATTGTCCAATCCAAAAATCGTTCATTAGCCCGTATATTGGTGCACTTGGACACTCGGGAGGGATTGGAAGAAAGGATCACTCTACAATGGAGAAATTTCACCCGGGTACAAATCTTGGATTATGCAGTCATGCCATTTAGATGTCGCAGATGCCATAAGGTTGGGCATCTATTCAAAGAATGCCCTCTTGTAGCAAAACCACAAGAGACAGTTGCAGCGCAAGATACAAGAAAAGATAAAGGAACTCTTGCCATCAACAGAAAGATCACAGAGTTCGGTCCAGAACCTCCTCACAAGGCGACTTCGTCCAAGCCAGTGCAGCATGAAGCTAATACATCTTTTGGTCCTCCATCCCCTCCACTGAATCGAGCACGGGTAGCGGCAGAATCGGCTCGATCAGTAGGTACTCCTATTCCCTCATCTCCTTCTCTTTCTTATGTTACTACATCTAATGCACTGCATAATCATTATGCATCTCATCCACATGTCAGCACCATCCCGGCATCCATTTTCTGCTCCCCTCCCCCCCACCATCTGGTCGATTCTACCACCCCCAACCCTCTCCACCCACCCTGTGATTTGCCCCACTCCCCCCTCATCCCCCCGGCTCCCCCTCACTCCTATAACCTTTGATCAAGAACACCATCCAGGGATCCTCTTCCTTACACAGGCATGGGTCTAAATCTGCCTAAGTCTTTGGCCAGACCACCTAGAGGACGCAAATCATACCTCACCCACGCAATCCTTCATGTTGGGGCTGAGGTACTCTCGGGCAGACAATCATCAATTTACTGGGTTCTTAGAGCAAAGCAAAGCCTAGACACGGTTCCCCCATGAAATGCCTCTCCTTCAACTGTAGGGGATTGGCTAGTTCACCCAAAAAACTAGCCCTTCGTAGACTCTTCACTGTGGAATTGATCTAGGTGGATGTTGGTGGCCACCTACCTATCCCATTTGGACCCCTACAACTATCTCTTTCAGTTTTTCAATTTCCATAATTGTAGCACAATTTACTATATTTGGCAGTTTTTCGGGTCCTCAACTTCCGGAGCCGTTTCAAGGCCCTAAACGACATGTTTTTGGGAAATCTGGGAGAAACATGGGTCCACAGACTGATGTTTCTCTTCCCAAAGTTTTATTGCTCGAATAGATCTTTCTAACGAGCTATTGTACGCGTCAAACGAAGATCAGGTGCCAAAGTTATGACCCCGGGAAGTTGATGTACCAACTTACCCAAAACGAGGCCCACAATTTGGCATTTCATCTTCTAGGGTTAGGTTTTAGGATGTGAAGGGTTTTCCATTGTTTCTCAACAATAAATAGGCCTTCGAGCCTCATTGTAACACAGTTCAGAGGCATGTAGCCACCACATCTCTTCTCAGAGATAAGCTACCATCGCCCTAGCTAGTTTATTTCCATCGCTGTTTGTAAGCATATTTCAGTATTTTACATTAATGAAATGAAGTATTATTTCCGCTGCATCTCTGTGTTTATGGTTATCTTTGTAATTTGTTTTCTTACTGTTTAAATCTGGATCAGTGGTATCAGAGCGGTCTGTTTTTTCTCTGTTTTTCTTTGCATGTCCCCAACGAGGTTGGGATATAAGAAGTTAGGGCTTGAACTAGTCGAACCTTTACAAGACCAGCCTCGAAAATCCCGACGGCCTCCCATGGCGGATGAAAAGAAAGATGAGCGTGCAGGAGATCCTATCAAAATCTTGCTAGAAGAAGCCCTCGAGCAACAAAGGAACATGATGATGGACAGTTTTGTGCAGATCCTTCAGCGGCTACCCAGAGGTGACACATCGGCTTCCAGTAGCTACGCTGGAAATGCCACGCCCTTTAAGGTACAAGTTAACTTTGAAATCCCCATATTTGAGGGTCAGATAGATGTAGATGTCGTAGATAAATGGTTAAATCTGCTAGAGGGTTATTTTTCTGTTCATGAATTTTCGAGTCGAGAAAAGATTGTTTTCGCTCTTCTTAAAGCAGCCCCCCACGTCAAGGACTGGTGGGAAACCTACTGCGAGCAGCAGGATGAAAGTACGGTCTCACTGTTTTTAGCCACATCCACTTGGAATTCATTTTAGGATGCCATCAAGGAGCAGTACTACCCTGTCAAAAGCTATGAGGAGAAATACATAAAGTGGACCACACTACGACAGGGAAGAGACCAAGATGTGCCAAAGTTCACAAACATTTTTCATACCCTTCGCACACAGTTGGGTATCAAGGATTTTGAGTTGCATTTGGTATTCAAATACCGCGACTGCCCACATAGGTACATCCAGGAAGAAATGGAGTTCCTGAACATTTCCTTGCTTGGCATAGCATACCGATACGCTGTCAAGATTGAGCAGAAGTTTAAACAAAAGAAGCAAGACTTTGGATCTACGAATCAGAAGACCAAAGAACAAAGCCAAGGTGGGGTGACCCAAGACAACCCGTCGAAGCCGCAAGAAAAGAACAACATCCTGAAGTCGAAGAAGGACACAGAAAAGTGATGTGAGTTCCACAAGAGTCCCACTCATAACACAAGTGAGTGTCGGACCAAGCAGTCACTAGTGGCCAAGTTGAAGGCTTCAGAATCAGATGCATGTTCCGACCCTGAGTCAGAACCTGACAAGGGGAATGGCAAAGGGAAGTAGATCATTGATGAAGAACCCAACGTCACTGTTGCCACCGCCAATATCCAAAAGAATGAGCCCAAAGACCCAGCGGAAGGGGAGTGTCTTTCCCACTCACAGATGTGGGTGAAGGGTTCGCCGCTACAATTCATTGTCGACAGTGGTAGCCAAAAGAACCTCATTGCAGCCGAGTTCGTGAAGCGGTTGGGCCTACCGACTACACCACACCCGCAGTCGTACAGTATCGGGTGGCTTCATGAAGGACGAGATCTCAAAGTTCGCCAGCAGTGCCGCCTTCCCTACAACATCAAGCCCTTCACAGACGAGGTATTGTGTGATGTTACACATCTGGATGTTTGTGATGTACTATTAGGCCAACCATACTTGTGGAGGCGACATGCTTTGTATGAGTCAAGTTCTCGCGCTGTCATTATTTCTTTAAATAATTCATTATATAGGATACTGGAGGTAGCCCCACCTACCGCCATCTCTTTGATCACTTCCAAGAAAGGTAGCAAGCTCATCTCCCAGACTAGGAAATTCATTTTCTATCTAGTTTGCTCCCAAAGTAAGGGGAAGATCGTTGCTACATCCACGACCCCCACAAAGGGTTCCTCCACGCAGTAGCAGTAGAGGGATACGGTCATGAAAGAACACAGGAACAGCTTCTCCTCACCTACAGAGGTACCACACAAGCTTTAGGTGGGCAACAAAGTTTGGTTGCATATGCAGAAAGAACGCCTTACAAGAGCCCATCAGAAGCTCCGACCACACCGACATGGTCCTTACACCATTACTAAGGCTGTGGGAAATAGTGCTTTGGAGCACAACATTCTTCCATTCCTTCACCTGCACCAAGTGTTCAATGTGTACCGCACTCGACCATGCTTCCCACCATTACTGGACACATCCGAGATTGCAGAACAGCTCACCAGGGACCAAGTTCAGCAGATGGAGGAACTCAACGCAATGGGGACCATTGCTTCCTGAGGGGGGAGGAATGATCCAGGTGGATGTTGGTGGCCACCCACCTATCCCATTTGGATCCCCACAACTGTCTCTTTCAGTTTTTCAGTTTCCATAATTGTAGCACAATTTACTATATTTAGTAGTTTTTCGGGTCCTGAACTTCCAGAGCCATTTGAAGGCCCTAAACGACATTTTTTGGGAAATCTGGAAGCAACATGGGTCCATGGACCGATGTTGCTCTTCCTAAAGTTTTAGTGCTCAGATAGATATTCTAACGAGCTATTGTATGCGTCAAATGAAGATCGGGTGCCAAAGTTACGACCCTGGGAAGTTGATGTACCAACTTACCCAAAATAGGGCCCACAATTTGGTGTTTCATCTTCTAGGGTTAGGTTTTGAGATGTGAAGGGTTTTCCATTGTTTCTCAACAATAAATAGGCCTTCGAGCCTCATTGTAACATAGTTCAGAGGCATGTAGCCGCCACATCTCTTCTCAGAGATAAGCTACCATCGCCCTAGCTAGTTTATTTCCATTGATGTTTGTAAGCATATTTCAGTATTTTACATTAATGAAATGAAGTATTATTTCCACTACATCTTTGTGTTTATGGTTATCTCTATATTTTGTTGTGTTCCTGTTTAAATTCGGATCAGGAATTGATCGACTTAATCCTCCTTTAAGAAACCCTTGGAAAAGCACAGAATGTCACCAAAACATTACAGTCAATCTGCCTTGGATGGATTTTCACTGCACTTGATGCCACGGGACGTTCTGGAGGTCTGGCTATTGGATATAACCCCCTTGGAAACCTGGGGAGGCAAGGGTTATATGGGTATTGATTTCTTCTCTGCCGATTTGGGTATGGATCTCAGGGTCATGAATGTTTATGGGCCATGCCATGGAAGAGAGGCTTTCTGGAATCACCTCCTTAACCTATCCCTGTCCTTGGTTGACAACCTCATACTAGGAGGGGATCTAAACTTCTCTATTGGATTCAGCAAGTCTTGGGGCTCTGCGGCCCAGGTTGATCCTCTCTTAGAAGCCATGGAAACCCTTCTTGACCAGGCATAGCTCATTGATGTTCCTATGATAAAGCCTCTGCCTACTTAGAGGAATAGAAGAGTTGGGGAGGTAGCCCTAGCCAGAAGACTTGACAGGTTTGTCATCAAGAACCAGTTTTTGCAGCTCTTAACACATTATAGGCAATTGGTAGGGTCAGGAGGCATATCTGATCACTCTCCTATCTACCTAGAAGTTACCGATCCTCCTATCAAACCTCGGGCACCCTTCAAGTTCAACTATGTTTGGCTACAGGACCCCGGATATATTGAGATGGTCAAGAATCATTGGGTAGAAAACCCACCTTCTCAGCATCATTCTAAGGCTGAAGGTTTCTGCCAAAATCTTCTACAACTCAAGAAGCTCACTATCAAGTGGGCCAAAGACAAACAAAGGAAGGACAACCAGACTCTCTCCTCTGTGGAAGCTGACCTAGCTGACCTTACCGATGACAATAATAGGGGATTTATGAGTGCTGAAGGCAAAGGCCATTTGATTGATCTGGAGAACAAAAGAGCAAATATTTTAAAGGAATGGGAGGAAACCTGGAGGCTAAAGAGTCGGGCTATCTGGCTTAAAGCAGAAGATGACAATACTAAGTACTTCCAAAACTTTGCCAAAGGAAGGAAAGCTGCCAACACCATTTGGCAGATGCCCACTCCGGATGGAGGCTCTGCTCACACTTTCCACTAGCTCTCACAACTGGGCATAGCACACTTCCAACATCTCTTCAAGGAACCTCCTAGTTGTAATATGGCTGAGATCATCCGTGTAGTTGGGCACTTCCCTCGATTTGTTGATCAAGATACTGCAGACGAGATATCTACCCCTATCTCTAGAGAAGAGCTGGAAGGAACTCTCAAGTGGTTCCAAAAGGACAAGAGCCCTAGGTTGGATGGATGGCCTATCGAATTTTATCTTGCATTCTTTGACACCATTAGAAATGATCTCCTCAGTGTAGTAGAAGAGTGCAGATTGTCAGGGAGAATGTATGAGGCCATCAATACCACCTTCATAGCTCTTATCCCGAAATCAGACTCCCCGAACTCCTTCAATGATTTCCAACCTATCTCTCTCTACAATACTCTATACAAAGTCATTTCTAAAATCATAGCTAATCGGATTCGTCCCATACTATCCCACCATATCTCCCCTGAGTAGTTTTCTTTCCTCCATAATAGGCAGATTCATGAAGCTATTGGTACAGCTCAGGAAGCCATTCACTCTATAAAATCAAAAGCTCTGAAAAGCATTATACTCAAGATTGACCTCGCCAAGGCTTTTGATCATGTAAGTTGGCTCTTTATCAAGATGATTCTCATTCACTTAGGCTTTCCTATTGATTTCATCAATTGGATCATCTGATGTATCAATACAGTCAGCTATAGCATTCTGATCAATGGCTCGGCATCTCACTTCTTTCATGTTGAACAAGGATTGAGGCAAGGCTATCCCCTGTCTCCTCTTTTATTCCTTCTGGTGATGGAGGGCCTCAGAAGACTCATTGCCTCGGCAAAGAGGGCGGGCAGACTAAAAGGCCTTAAAATGTTTGATCTCTTCCACCTCACACACCCGCTCTTTGTAGATGATGTCCTCATATTCTTAGATGGCAGTGTCAAGGATTCAGCCACCTTCCATGAGATCCTCAACCTCTTTGAAAAAGCCACTGGAATGACAGCGAATCAAACCAAGTCCACCATCACTTTGTCTCATACTACCCCTCATGAAGCTAGATCTGCCAATCTACACTTTCAGTACTCTCCCCACAATCTTTCGGATGGACTCAAATATCTGGGGTTCTGGATAAAACCCAACAGCTATAGGATTGTTGACTGGATCTGGTTAGTAGTCAAGCTGGAAAAGAGGCTAAAAAGTTGGAATCGTAGGTTACTCTCTAGAGTAGGGCTACTTGTCCTGATCAAATCTGTTCTAGAAGCCACCCCTATATACTGGATGTTCCTCGCCTGGATCCCCCGAGGAATCCTCTGTCATATACGACAACTATGTACCTGATACCTTTGGAATGGGCACAAGGAAGGTAAAATACTTGCTTGGGTTTGCTGGAAAAACATTGCCCTCCCAAAGAAATGGGGGGATGGGGGATAAAAGATCTGCCTTATTTTGCAAAAGCACTAGCAACAAAGATGAGTTGGTCTCTCCTTACTGCTAGCAATCTCTGGACGACCGTGACATATCATAAGTACATCTAGCCACTCTAGATCCTGGACTGGCTTCGTCATCATACCTGGCCTAGTGGAGGAATATCCATTGTTTGGAAAATAATCTTATAGACTATGCCTTTCATTAGATCAGATCTGGCATGGCGCATAAACAATGGTTCTTCTGTGAGAATTGGTGTCGACTTGTGGATAGGTGGGGGAAACTGATACATTCTTCCTTTGGAGCTCATTCAATACCTTAATCACAGGGAGGTCAAGACGATTGCCCATATTGCAGATCAAGACCACCGATCCTTTCTTAGACAACACTGGAGATCAGCTCATGATCTGAATATCCCTGTACAATGGCAACAAACTTGGGATACATACATAGGGGCACTACATGAAGCACATATTATTCTTAATCAGGAACCAGATGTCTTAGCTTGGACCCCTGCTGAGCACAGGAAATATAACCCAAAGTTGGGATACATGCATCTAATACACACCCGAAAGCCCAATCATACCCATGATTGGTGGTAGCAGCTTTGGAAGCTTAAAGCTCCCCCTCGAGCTTGGTTATTCATGTGGTCTGTATTAAACAACAAAACCCCCACGGGAGAGGCGCTTATGCATAGATCTGTATACAGGCCAAGCTGGTGCGTCCTCTGCAAACAGGCATCCGAATCCAATGATCATTTATTTTTGCACTATTCACATGTCTCTCATTTCTTACAAGCCATCACTCAACAACTCTCAATTAGAAACACTTGCCAGGGACCTTCTCTTCTGCATGCCTGGAATAACTGGATCACTGATCATCAAAGGAAAAAAGACCAGTGCCTCCCTCTTATACTCTGCTGGTCCATCTGGCTTGGACACAACCGCCATATCTTCAAGAATCAGCCCGTCAACTGGCAATTGCTCACTGCAAAGGCAATGTCTGTTTACCATGATATCCCTGATGACGAACCACCTTGTACCTGCACTATATTAGGACCTGGTATTATCAAAAAATCCCAGCCATGGGCCTTCTTCGATAGGGCAGCACAAGCTCAAGGCTGTGGGGTGGGGGGGGGGTTGCCTATATATCTGTCAAGCTAGGACTGGGTGAAGGAACAAACAATTTCGTTGAGCTTATTACACTCAGACACCTGCTACATTTCACCCTCGCGCATAATTGCACTTCTGTTCAGATCTTTGGAGATTCTCAAATTATCATAAATTGGTTCAATGCAAAAAATCAATTTCATGCCATATCTCTTCAAAATATTCTAAATGATGTGCTTAATCTCAAATTAGGTTTTAATATGGTCTCTTGTCAACATATACACAGGGAATACAATGAGGATGCTGACAAGCTTTCCAAGGAGGGCTCGTTACTTCCCTGAGGCATGTGGTTAATCAACGAACAGCTGGGCATAGAGGTCTATCAATATCACCACAAACCATACATAGACCAGGACTACTTCAGGGTGGATCGGCCATAGACTACTTTGTAGCTACAGCTGATGTTTTTTTTGAGTTATAGATAGACTTTGAAAATGCATATATTATTATGACAAAAGAGACAATATTATTTTTTGAAAATGGATGGCAAGGCCATGTTTTTTGCTATCGCAAAATATGTACAAAGCACTATACTGATTATACAGGTATCGCATATGCCTCAAGCATCTACTACATGTAATTTTTCTCTCATAATGAAAGATTACGATTTTTCTCTTCGGAAAAAAATATAATAATAATATAATATTATTATTATATTATTATCTAATATTATTATTATTAATTATTATTATTATTATACAATATAATTGTTATTATTATTTATATAATTTTATAATATTATTATAATAATATGATAATAATTATATTATTTTATTTCTTTAATAATATAATGATAATCTAATTAATTAATATTACTAATATTATTATGAGTTTATATTATTATTATAATATTAATATAATATTCATATAATAATATATATAAATAATCTCGTTGTTAATATTTATATAGTTATTAATAATGATAAATAGTTGGTGTTTAAAAAAATACCCATAATAATTATTAATGTGGTTGATATAAGCTTATCCACGTATATCAATCACATTGAAAAATGTGATTGTATATATATTTCATATAAGCCTATCTGAGTTTATCAACTACATTGGTAAATGCACCCTTTGAACAGACCCTATTTTTTGCAGTCCCGTGGTCACTACACTATCGAACTATTTTTCATTCTAATACATGCTCCTTAATTTCTAAGCTGGTAGTTCACACCCTACTCTACCCGTTCACGCATACTTACAAGCTCACGCCAAGAATGTGCAGCATGGGCAAAATAAAACAACCGTTTTCATTTTATATGATAAAATCCTATAGCATAAATTGTAAATCTTCTTCAGGAAAAATGAGTGACCGGTTGAGAGAAAAACGAAGCCTAAAATGTAATCTAATTTCTCTATTTCAACGACTACAAAGAAAAAGAAGATTACCTAGAAACTGAAAATTTTCAAAACAATGAAAAATAATCATGTTAATCTTACTTCACACGCATGACACTGACACAGACACCGACATGACTGACCATTAATAAATTTAGCTTTCTAACAATTACTCAATCTACTATTTACAGGAACTCAAATAGTTTTAACAGGGTTGGAATTTCAAAACAGACTTATTCTTCAAATTTGCCTATTTTCACACTTCTCTATTTATTTTCATAAATTCAAAAAAAATTGATAGTTTTACAAAAATTTTAACTATATTTAATAAGCAAATGACCTAGTGACAGAGAATTTGCCCATCAAATTCTATTCCTACATCTCATTGACTTCAATTAACTAACTACACATCTAGGGGTAAGGAATCAAGACCATACCAAAAAAAAGTCCTTATGGCACAGGGAGAACAAATTCAACCATGACCCAAAAATCATGGTGAACACAAGGAAAACAAATTCAATACAAAGGACAAAAATTAAAACCAAGAGGCTAATTCCTAATGAGTTATACATACATGATTTCAAAACCAACAAGCTTATTGGTATAAACCTAGTGAGTTATCCATACATGATTTCCCATATAAACCTAGTGAGTTATCCATACATGATTTCCCATTTTTAGATAATTAGGTTAAAAAACGATATATAAAACATAAATTATTAATAAAGTAATAATAATTTTTTTGTTTTTAACACTTAGTTTATCTTTATTTCATATCATTTTGACTATGATAGGGTTATTACATTCATCATGTATTCAAAGCCATTCCAGCTCTATTTGTGATTGAATGGTTTTTTGGGTTAACATATCACAAATGAATTTATATATTTTGTAGTGTCACTACTAAGAGCAGTTTTTTTATTTGTAATATTTAATTGAATGAGTAACAAGGTTCTACTCTCCCGATGAAATGTTTTTTGGGTTAACTTATTCTAAATGAATTTACATATTTAGTTGTTTTAGTAATAATAACTGTTTTTTTATTTGCAATATTTAATTTAGTTATTGAGATGATCAAAATGTTAGCATTTCCCATTACACCATAATCAATTGGTTTTAGTAAATTTCCAAATCTTTACCATTATCTTGAATAGGTAATTAGTCTCAAATTCTCAAAGTGATAGCGAGTCCAATCAATTCAACACAAAAAAATAATAAATTCATAAAATAACAATATTTTACTAAATTAATAATAATAATAATAATTTCAAAATAATACTTTTTGTCACTAATTCTTTGAAATATACCTATGATATTGGTATTCCCATTAGTAGCTTGAATCCATATCATAAGATTCATGGTTAAGTTCTGTGCAATTATTCTAAAACCAACCCACATAAATTTAGTGCCCACCATGGTTTTATGAAATTTCAAAGTCTTTCATGTGATTAAAATCTTAAACCTAGTTTTAAGTAAGTTTGGGTGTCCACCATGGTTTCATGAAATTTCAAAGTTTACAATAGTTCTATTGGATCGAAATCTTGAACATAGTTTGAAGTGAATTTGGATGTCAATTATAGTTTAGCAAGATCAAATTTCGATGTCTTCCGTAGTTTCAAGGGATCAACATCTTGAAAATAGTTTTGTATGTTAAGGAATTTTAATCCTCCAAATTTATTCAAAATGTAGATTATGCGGGAAAACCATCATACAAACTAGAATTTAGAATTTTTTATTTAAAAAAATCCTATGGGAACAAAATTTATCATTGAATTTTATAATAAATGTGTTTAGAGGACAACTAGTACAATAACCTTTTAGTGAGAGGAATCCTGAAAATTTTCAATAAATTTTATAATAAATATAGACAACTAGTATAATTTTTCTACAGAACAAGATACAAATATCTTTATTCAAAATTTAAAATTTAAATTTTTATTTAATTTAATAATAAATTAAAAAAAAAAGCGTAAACTTTCATATGCATATTAAAATCCTCATTAAAACAATAAAACATTAATTGAGATAAATAATAGCAACTTCGCAATGTCCCTTCCCACTTTTGATAGATATTGCTACTACTAGTTTTGGAGTAATAAATGTGCATATACCATGATAGATTTCACTACTACTAGTTTTAGAGTAATAAATGTCTATATAGCTTTATATATAATGTGGGATAGGGTTTCATGTCAATATCGAGTCTTGTTAACAATGTTTTTGGTGTAGCAGATGTAACACCCTCTAAAATTTTGGCCTCCATTCAATTTCAGAGACTTCCTTGGGTTTTTCCTTGATGTTTGCAAGCACTTGGGCTCATCCTACAAGCCCATGTTGAGTCTTTGCACCCTCCTCACTTCACTGTTCATCAGACATATTTTTGCATGTTGGTCACAATGTCATGCTTGCAGTCATGTTCTGGCCATGCACAAGGTTCGCCTTTGTGTGTACAAGTTGTGTCCGCTATGTAAACATTCGTCGCACTCACACACGAAGTTGTATGCACTCTCGCTCAAGCGTCGTCGTGGTCGTTCAACGACCTATCACAAGTGTCACACTTGTTGCTCACACTGTCAGTCAGTCACACTGAGTGTATGTTGCCTTGATGATTCGAGGTGTCTTATCGTCAAGTCATGGTGAGTGTGTGTTCGTGAGGTCATGCATGTACGAAGTCACTCATTCACACACTTGGTCATTTTGTTGAAACTCTGTTGACCAGACCAACCTCCAACAGTTGGACATCCGCTAAGCTACATTGTGCAGTTTCAGCGTAGTGTTTATGTACTGCTACCTAGAAGTGCGCAGAGCTTAAGTCTACCCCCCATGAAGTCTACACTGTGCAATCCTGGAATCAACTCGACTGACTGTCACCCAAAACATCGCAGAAGTTTCCCAGTAGGCCATTTTAATCTGCTATACCCACAAGCACATCAACTAAGCCTCCAGATGGTCAACTAGAGAGTTTGACCGGGCAGTGACCCCGAGCCTCACTCCTCCAAAAAATTGCACAAAATCTGCCAAGCATGCCAGCTCTGTTGACTAAAGAAACTGCACAGACATGCTAGACAGAAACCCAGTGTCCATCACTATTTCCCTAAAAAAAATGTGCAGTTTTTCTAGCCAGTCACCCAATTAGCCGACCTTTTGCTCACCAGAAAACTATGTATTTTTCATGAGCAGTCACCAAGCTACCCAGCATCCCGTTCAGCTCAGAAATTGCGCAAGGATGTCCAGAGGCCAACCTCCCAGCAATTGCGCAGTTTTTTCGAGCAGCACTCCCGCAGCTCCCTAAAAAAATTGCCCATTTTTTCCAAGCAAGCCTCCTGTAGCCCACTGCCAGCTCCCTAGAGGAATTGTGCAGTTTTTGATGCCAACCCCCTCTGGTGCCTGCACTGCTTCCCTCCAGCCAAGCCAGATCTCGTGGATAGCCACTATTGATCCAAATTGTCCATCTTAGTCTCCAAGTGACTTCTGCGCAAGTTTCACCGGCAGTGCATGGAGCTCGCATCCCGACTTGAAATCTGCCGTGCACAGTCTCAAGAGCCTTGTCCTCTCTCCTAGTCACCTGCATCTCAAGGCAAAAGATAATGCATCATGGTAGACTAGGAGATTTCTGGATTTGATGTCATCTCGTCATGAGTGATTGCAGATAGGGGTACATGGATGAGACATGATGTGACGACGAACGATATGAACAAGGAGAGAACATGCAAGGAGATTTGTTCACGAATGGACGAACGAAGAATGCATGTGAGGAGATTTTTTTGCGAACGGACGAACATGTGAAACATGCCAAAGTACAATTGAAGGAGCGACGTGCACATGTGACATCAAGCGAACACCAAGACCATCGAAGACTCTACACACCTTTCCATGTGGAGGTGAAGCTATGATACACATAGAGCACATCCATCACTTAGTAGCACTGTAGCTCGACATGGACACCACCAGCAGCATGAACATACCAGCACTGTCGTGTCGAGTCGTGTCATGAGTCATCTTGGCCACATCACTAATGTGGGCCATACAGTTGTAAATCAATGTAATGTAAAGTGGAAGTCCAAGAGACCCACGTGTAATATGAAGAGTCATGTGAAGTTGAAGAGTCGAATATGTCAAACAATCATGAGGGAATTCGAACAGTCACAAGGGTCAGTTTTACCCTTGGCTATAAATACCCCTCATTTGTACATGTAAAGGACTTTTCACCTTGGCTCCTCCCACATAGCCTTAAGAGTCTGTAATCTTTTCTTTGAGGAGCGAGCAGTGGCTCCAATGCCCCACTATCGGGGTTAGTGATGTATGGTGTATCAATGTGTCTTGGAACTTTCGCTTAATTCAGATGCTTGATAACAGGCCATCATGTTTTCACACATGTATTGTATTTGTTTGTGAGACTATTCTTTAGACACTTGTAATGCATGTTGCTTTAACCTGTGTTAAAATAGTTGAACTATTTCGATTGTTCTAATACATATGCTTAGGAAAATGTGTTGTATAAGTTGTTAACGTTATCCCGCATGTGTGGGCTCTCCCACCGTACACTTGACAGAACCATTCTCAAAAACTTGTTATAACGACCGTCGCACTCGTGTGGACTACTCCACTAGGTTTTGTACGTGCTATCCATCCATTGTGTGTTTGTGACTGCCGCATCCATGTGGACTACTCTACTAGAAGTTGCACATGTCCTGTTGTGTTATGTGTCTCTAATAGAGTTGGGACTATTCCCTTTTGACTTGAGACTCACTTCCACCCTCTCCCTCTGCAGTGAAAGAACATTGACACAAGTAACACTAAGCACTCACCAGGAACGCGAACCTCGCTATTCAAAGACAAAGCAAATCACTCCCATGTGCTGACAAGCAAGAGCTAAGGCAAACCTTTAAGACAATGGCAACCAGGCCATCATACCGGATGTGACTCCTACACCAAACAGTGTGAGGACTAGTTGGGACTTCATACCCGGGAGATCCCCTAAATGTTGGTGGGTCTAGCACCGTCAACATTTCTGGTGCTAGAAGGAGGGTCGCCAGTTGTTTATGGCTGAATGTCCTCTCACCCCCATTCATCAATAATTTGGTCAAGGCAGTAACTCGCACACCCTCTCACCTACGCGCGACTATGAAGTTGGTTACTCCTCCCCTCCCATATGTGAACGTGAAATTTTGTATCGGCACCTTCGCTCCATCCATCCCATCACCCGTCTATTCGTGAAAGTAGTCGGACTGATCCTAGGAATACAACATCTTCCATATGCATCAAGAAAGCCCAAAACCACTCCCACTTGGGTTGTCGTATCATCGGTGGAAGAAGCAGTTCTTGCCACACTTGAATGTCTGGCAGAAGCTATTGAGAATGGAGAGGAACCTCTGGTCTTCCAATAGGGAGAATGATACACCCTCGTGATCTTGGGCTCAAATTCCGATACAAGAAGCGGAGGGGAAGACAGCGGAGGAGGCGAGGGCGGAGACGAACCAACAGACTCAGAGTTGGAACCATCAGACTCTGAAGAGGAGGAGGACGAAGAAGAAGAAGAAGACATGGCAGACCAAAACTTACAATGGATGCCAAAGCATTTGGAGAGAATGCTCACAAAGTACGACCCTGACAGAGCAGTGAAGGCAAAAGATCACTTGGTCAACTTCTACCTAGAGCTACAGACACTCGAGGTACAGTACGATGACGTTGCATGCAGACTATTCCTGTGTACCTTGGATGGTCACACAACAGTATGGTATCAAATCCTTCCTGTCAACTCCATCCATAACTAAGGTATGTTCAAACGCATGTTTTTGGAAAAAATTGTTGATGACAAGACCTCGACCATGTTTCTCAAAGAGTTGGGAAACCTGAAGATGGAGGCGAAAGAAAAGCTAAAAGATTTCAATCAGAGGTTTATGTGCATATTGAAAAAATTTGCAGCAAACACGAAACCCCATGACTCCATCACTGTTGATTACTACACATCCGCATTGCCAACCAGCATCGCGCAGTTTGTCAAGTGAGCTATGAAACCAACATTGTTAGAAAACTGCGAAGAGGCAATCTTTGTTGAGAAAGACCTGTGCGCGATTGGAGTCATCAAGGATGAAGAACCAATGAAGGAGTCCAGAGACGCAAGCAGGAAGCCCCAGGCTGCGGCAAGCAAGGGTAAAGACAAGGAAGCTAGTGATATTGAAACCCTTACTCGTCTTGTCAAGAACTTGACAACAAAAGTGTTTGAGCTCAAACAACAAACAATTGACACATCTGCGAGCAACCAACTACCCAGAAAAAGACAAGGAAGCATGTCATTAGGAAGAAATCACTTCCAAGCTAAAACTACACAGAGCTCCAGCTCAGTGTTCTATGTAGAACAGTGCACGAACAATGAATTTTTCTCATTTCATGAAGATAAGCACCCGGACGGGTCTTGTTCAAACTGGAAACAAGTTGTAGGTTCAGTATGTGACCATATGCCAAGTATAATGAGCAGTTCGCAGGGCTAGCCAGGAGACATAGACGATGACAAAGATGTTGCACCTGATGAGACATTAAGCACTAGGCAGGTGATCAACATGTATCAGTGCTCACGAGCCACACAAAAGACAAACACTGATAAGCATCCCCAAAAGAAAAATGTTTGATGCAACCTCAGAAGTCAAGGGGCTCCCCCTACAGTTGGGGAAATGCAACAAAGGCTCGAACTGTTGAGGAAGGTTGATCCACCAGCCCCCCAAAAGCAGAAAACACAAAGCAAGCCTGAGAAGACAGCGGCAGACAAGAGTACGTCCATGAGCAGCAAATTGCAAAACACTCCGCCGGACAACACGAACACTAGTCTAACCCTAGACATCTCGGTGAATCTACTCGCTCTAGATTACAATATTGTGGAAGACATGAAAAAAATCGTGCAAATGTCAGTTTGTTTGAGTTGGATAAGACTTAGAGACAGCAGGATATTTTGTTGCACGCACTGGGGTAGACATTTATGGACAGTGCAACCTCTAACAGCAAGGGAGCAAGCACATCTCTCAGTTCACTCACAACTATGCTAAACACACTCTGGGTGGAAGAATCAAACCCTTTTTTTCCCTCCATTCTTGCTTTCATTTGAAATTTTTAACTGCAATGTTCACAATTGTTTGGTTGATTCTGGCACGTCAGCTAACGTCATGCCTCTCTCCACTGCCAAGAAGATCAATGTGTTGGCATTATGATACAGGTGTTGTCCTTGATGGCAACTTGCTCAGAGGTATGATACAGGTGTTGTCCTTGGTGGCAACTCAATCAGAGGACAGATCTTAGTACAGTAGGTCAAGAGAGAGATATACGCATGTTAACCTTGATGAAAGTGCATATACACGTGGGTGAGAAGAAAAAAAGGAGCGTATACGTACACACGTAGGTTCACAGAAGGAAAGGCGCGTACATGTTGGAAAACTAAGTTTTGGTCCGTGGTATTTGGTCCATGGTATTTTGGTATTGGTCTGTGGTATTTGGTCCGAAATGTTGACCCCAGGTATTGGGTCCAAGGTATTGGTTCTACATGGTTTTGGACCATGGTATTGAGAGAAGCCTAAACCTATATAAGGAGAAGATCATTAGGCCAAGGGGGTAAGTGTGTGTGGTGACTATCTGATGAAGAGTGAGATCTAGTATACTGGTTATGGGTTTGAAATGCTTGGCTCGATCTGAATCAAGGAGGCTCCTATGCGGTTGATAAAGGTTGATGGTCCGGGATCTTGAAGACTAAAATGTATTATCATTATATGGTATGATCATGAGTAGATCTGAGTACTAATGCATGTTTTATATCTTATTGTCTGGGTATATCTGAAGTTGGAAATTGCAGCGAAGGTATAAGTAATTATCCTTAGATCTGTACGCAGGTTCTCTCTGGTGAAAGAGTGTATACATGCCGGTTTGACACAGTCAAGTAGTGTATACATTATGAGATTTGATGTTTCATGTTGCTATTGGTTCTAGTGGTTGTTGCAGAGTTCTGGGCTCTGGTATGTGTTCTGGTAACTATGTTTTGATGACAGGGTTTCAGTGATTCAGTATTGGGTGATTCAGAGATTGATGATGCAGGTATAGTTGATGATTGTATTGCAGTGGTGATTATTTTGTATTTATGGATCCAGTCTGAAAATTTATGAAACATGGTCCCTGAAAGAAAGAGAAGGTTGCAGCCTTCTATAGGTTAGCACCTATGTACTAGTACATCAGCTAGTACAAGAGCTAAGGGGGTTGTAGCTCCCTTCCAGGAGAGTTTGGAGAACGAGAGAAGGTTGTAGCCTTCTGCAGGTGGAAGCCTGCGTACTGGTATAACACTGCACCAATACATAACCATTGTAAAAAGAAGTTTCTAATTAAAAGAAGATAGAGACGAATTGCAGCAGGTGGTTTTCACCCACATTGGGTTTCCACCTTATATCATGGTGTTCATGTGTGCTTCTTGTGTGTGATGATCTGTTCTGTTTTACTGCTCTTGTTTACTGTTCATATGGCTAATAATGTTCTGATGCACTCATTAAGGATCAACTAACTGAATCATAAGTTTATTAGATATACGCTTGTTGCACTACACACAGTTGCGTATACATGCGGTTTTCCTTAACTGAAGTAGCGTATATGAATCTTAATATTGAAATGAAAAAATTATATTGATTTGATAATACTGATTCACACCCCCCCTCCTCTCGGTATTATTTCCAACACAATGCGCAATGGATCAAGACATCTGTGCAGATAATCCAACTCGATCAGACATGCGTGCCATCCATTGGTGAGCTTCGGGATGTGATCATCCGACTATCTCATGACGGTCGAGTTCACTAGTGCATAAACATTGTTGTTGTGGACATACTTGAAGCGTATGGCCTACTGCTCAGCAGAACTGGTCTAGCAAGTTGAATGGATACTTTCCTATAGACTGGCCACACTTGTGGCTTCCGTATTAGGGAAAACGCAATCAAATATGGGTGGTATCCGAGAGATACATGAGGCATAACATCACTCCCATCAATGACGAGAACGAACCGTTGGCCTTTGCAGAACTCATGTTTGACAACTGCCTCTTGAAAACAATGTTGGGGTGTTATCTCGCATAGCCAACTTCAACCCCACCAGACATGCAATTGGGTCTCCTTCCTTGCCCAACTGATGGAGATGAAACTCGTACAACACATTGTAACACTAGTAGCAGTAGTAGCATAAGTAGTAGTAGTACAAGCGCATCGAACGGTCTGTGTACAGATGAGCTATGCACCATGTATTTTGATGGATCAAAGACACAAGATGGCTTTAGAGCCGGGTGTGTCTTGATTGACTCAAAGAACAAGAAACACTTGATCTCAAGTCGCTTGGATTTCGAGTGCACAAACAACATTGTTGAATATGAAGCACTCGTGTTGGGCTTGCAAATCACCATTAGCCTCAATGTTGTTGCACTCAAAGTGGTAGGTAATGCAGATCTCGTGGTACGACGGGTACGTAATACCATACATTGTTTATTACCTCATCTCAAAAGTTACCAGCAAGAGGTATGGTGACTAATCCCTAACTTCCAAGCATTCAATATCATTGTTGTGCCAAGAACACGCAATGTAGCTGCCGATACCTTAGCAAACGCAACTGCTAGGATGTCACCGCTCAGGGATAGATTTACTGTTGAAATTTTGTATAAGCCCTCTATCCCTGATAACATAATTAATTTACATGCTTTTGACGATGATCAACAAATACTACACTTCATGGATAGCATTGGTGCCTTCAAGGACCAACAACTAATGAAGATGAGCACGATCAGTCCCTGCAAGCTGCAGTTGATGACAAGAAAGGCAACCTCATCCCCAAGGGTCTGGTTTCTCTCAATAAGGCTCTATGACTTGCAGAACTGTTGTCAAGGGTCAAGAAACAACAAACCCATAGTTCAACCATGATGAGCGAACAGATCAACTTGGGAATAGACCACGATCTGAAGTTCGTCAGTCTTGGTACGTGATGCACACTGCAGGAGCGACAAGCCTTTGTCCGCTTGTTCAAACAGTACCAGGATGTGTCCATGTGGGCATATGATGACCTGAGTACATACGACATGCGAATAATCCAACACGGGATTCCAATCAAAGAAGGAATTAAGCTATTGCAGCAAAAACTGGGTAAAACACATCTGTCGCTTGAACCCCTTATACAAAAAGAATTGACTAAGTTGTTGGATGCTCGTATCACTTACAAAGTTCATTATTTTACATGGGTTTCAAATTTAAGTTTTGTACATAAGAAATCTGGGGAAATTCTCTTATGCATTGATTTTAGAAACTTGAAATGTTCCCAGAAATAAAACAACTACCCTGTTTCATCATCGGAACCTATGTTACATGTTGTATCTGGAGCAGGAATCTTGTCTTTTCTTAATGGTATTTCGAGATACCACCAGGTTCCAGTTGCGAAACCTAATAGTCTGATACTGCTTCAAGAAAATCTTGGCCCACGCACATACTGTCTGTAATCACTTGACGAGAGGGTTGAAAACCTTCCTATCAACAACCAAGATCTCAAACTCTGTTTTTAGTAGGTCAGGCCACGCCCTGCACCATGTACATAGTTTGTTTACTTCTTGTTGTTTTTTCAATTTGATTTCTATTTTTTTATTTTTTTTTCTTGTTTAGTATCATGTTATTTCTGGTTTTGTAAATAAGTTTTTCCCATCACTGAGTTCTGGCTTCTGAATGAGTATGTCACTGAGATCTAAAGAGTCTTGTGACACTGCAACACTTGGCTAGTCCCGTGTCTGTCTTCTCTATGCTTGGTTGTAACCTTCAGCTGATGAAGTCTTGACAGAAAATACAAGTCGTCTGCAAGGGAAGCTTGGGTCCAACCATGAACCTGTGTCGACATTGGAAAACCCCATGCATCTACTCAACTTTCTGCTCTATGTGTTCAAGCTCAACCAACTAGTAGAAATGGAGAAGGGAAAAATCTAAATGAGAAAACCTATGTCAGAGGTCTTACATGCTTCTCTAAAGAAACAACCTTTTCTGCTCTTAATAAGTTGGGATCCCTCTTCTGCTCCAAAAATAAATAAGTGCCTATGCACAGTCCTCTTAAAAAAATACAAAGGCGAAAGAAGAGAAAGGATTCCTGTGCAAAGAGGTGAAGCATGCAACTCCATCGGGGTTTGACGAGGCTCGCTTGAAGTGGAGCAATGTGTGTGTTCCTCTGTGACTCCGTCGGGGTACTATCTAGGCCTACTAGCAGCGGAGCAACACCAAAGATGAAAACTTATACTTTGAATTTTTTTAACTTGCGAGCCAAACTACCCTTCCCGATTTCGAAACACTATGATCAAGCTGAAACTTGTTGTTGTGTTTAATTGAGTTGGCAAAAGGTGGACCATGTCTGTCCATGGGGTAAGTGAGGAATCTGAAGTAACTTGTGCAGCGATTCAATACTTCCTGAAAGACCAAGGCCATGTGCTAACTATGGACCAAAACAAAGAATCTCGAGTTCAACTAGTGTGTCGCCAAGTGTTGTAGCGGCTGCAACACCCTCCAAAATTTTGGCTTGCGTTTAATTTCATAGCCGTCTTTGGGTTTTTCCTTGATGTTTGCAAGCACTTGGGCTCATCCTGCAAGCCCATGTTGAGTCTTTGCACCCTCCTTGCTTGACCATTCATCGGACGTCTTTTTGCCTGTTGGTCAAAATGTCATGCTTGCAGTCATGTTCTGGACATGCACAAGGTCTACCTTCGTGTGTACAAATTGTTTCCGCTATGTAAACATTCGTTGCACTCACACATGAAGTTGTATGCACTATTGCGCAAGTGTCATCGCGGTCATTCAATGACCTTCCACAAGTGTCACACTTGTCGCTCACACCGTCGGCCAGTCACACTGAGTGTATGTTGTCATGATGGTTCGAGGTGTCTTGTCGTCAAGTCATGTTGAGTGTGTATTCGCGAGGTCATGCATGTACAAAGTCACTCATTCACACACTTGATCATTTTGTTTAAACTATGTCGACTGAACCAACCTCCAACAGCTGGACATCCGTTGAGCTGCATTGTGCAGTTTTAGCTCTCAGTGATTATGTACTACTGCCCAAAATTGTGCAAAGTTTGAGGCTGCCTTCCAGGCAGTCTGCACTATGCGACCCTAGAATCGACTCGACCGACTGTCACCTAGAATAGTGTAGAAATTTCCCGGCAAGCCATTTCAATCTGCGCTGCCTGTAAGCACATCAACTAAGCCTCCAGCTAGTCAACCAGAGAGTTTGACCGGGCAGTGACCTCGGGCCTCACTCCAAAAAATTGCGCAAAATTTGTCAAGCATGCCTGCTCCACTGATTGAAGAAACTGCGTGGACATGCGGGATAGACACCCAGTGTCTGTCACTGTCTCCCTTAAAATATTGCGCAGTTTTTCCAGCCAGTCAGCCGACCTGCTACTCACCCCAAATATTGCGCAGTTTTTCCAGCCAGTCAGCCGACCTGCTACTCACCCGAAAAACTGCGCAGTTTTCATGTGCAGTCACCAAGCTGCCCATCATCCTGTTCAGCACAGAAACTACGCAAGGATGTCGAGCAGGCCAGCCTCCCAACAATTGCACAGCTTTTGCTAGCAGCACTCCCACAGCTCGTTGTCGGCTCCCTAAAAAAATTGTGCATTTTTTCCAAGCAAGCCTCCTACAGCCCGTTGCCAGCTCCCCGGAGGAATTGTGCAGTTTTTGCTATCAACCCCCTCTACTATCTGCACTACTTCCCTCAAGAAATTTCATAGATCTGCCCTCCAGCTGAGCGAGATCCCGTCGATAGTCGCTTCTGATCCAGATTGTCCATCTTAGTCTCTCAGTGACTTCTCGCAATTTTCACCGGCAGTGCTCGGAGCCTGCATCCCGGCTTGAAATCTACCTTGCGTAGTCTCAAGAGCCTTGTCTTCTCTCCTAGTCACCTGCATTTGAAGGCGAAAGATAATACATCATGGTAGACTTGGAGATTTCTGGATTTGATGTTGTCTCGTCATGAGTGATTGCAGATACAGGTACATGGATGAGACATGACACGACGACGAACAGGATGAACAAGGAGAGCACATGCAAGGAGATTTGTTTGTGAATTGACGAACGAAGAATGCATGCAAGGAGATTTTTTCGTGAACGAACGAACATGTGAAGTGTGCCAAAGTACAAGCGAAGGTGCGATGTGCACATGCGACATCAAGCGAACACCAAGACCATCGAAGACTCCGCACACCTTGTCATGTAGAGGTGAAGCTATGATACACCAAGAGCACATCCATCACTCAGCAGCACTGCAGCTCGACATGGACACCACCAGCAACATGAACATACTAGCATTGTCATGTCAAGTCGTGTCATGAGTCATCTCAGCCACATCACTACTATGGGCCATACTATTGTAAATCAATGTAATGTAAATTGGAAGTCCAAGACACCCACATGTAATATGAAGAGTCATGTAAAGTTGAAGATTCAAATAAGTCAAATAGTCATGAGGGAATTTGAACAGTCACAAGGGCTAGTTTTACCCTTGGCTATAAATACCCCTCATTTGTACATGCAAAGGAATTTTCACCTTGGCTCCTCAAAGATTCCTTAAGAAACTTTCAAGATACAGAAAGCATAGATCATTGTTGGAGAGGTAAATCCCCTCTACGGATAGAGGCGATCCCTACTAGCCCAGCAGGGGTCTAGCAACAATCACACAATGCTGCTACGCATGTTCCTAATTACAATTAAACAAGGGGTAAAAAGCACCTACTTGGATTCCTGCGCCGTCGTTTGACGAAGAGATGTTGCCTTCGCTCCTCCGCTTCGGCTGGTCACAATCCTCCGCGATCTCCGCGAATAGATACCTGCACACACGAAGAGGAAACAAACACAAGCGTGAAATCTAGTAAAAGTAACCATACATCAGTCAGAAAAGATGTAATTCACACTTAACCATTGCATAGACAAATGAGAATGGAACAATAATAGCAGTCATCTATTATTAATCAGAATAGAGAAGAGTACAACCAAATGTTCTGACGTCGGTAACCTTCTCAGGAGGGGCCAGTCAGCATGTATCTCAAGCATTCACCTTTGAGGGTGATTCTCCCAAGACAAACAACTCTCTCTCTCACACAAATAGCACAAAACAACCTTCCCTAAGCAATCAATCACTTCCACACCTAGCACACCAAACCTATAGCAGCAATCTGAGCACTACAAGCTCTGTACAATCCAAGCTATTCCAAGCTAAGTCTAACTAGCTGCTCATGGTAATGGTGGAAGTTTATATAGGAGAAGGAGTCTCCTAAAAGGGTGGAAGGATGAGCTTATCCTTGAGGGAAACGGTTGCAAAGGGTCGAACAGTCATGCCATAGAAGGGAGTCGACATTCACAAAGCTAACAACCAAGCCTGGAGTTATCTGGAAGGCTGGTTGTTTGAACAAATTCGCCCAAACTGGATCAGCGCGGATAATGAGGAAACTGACGCGATGTCGCCGCGTCTACATAACTGGGACAGTCATGTCAGCGTGGAAGCACATGGGAAAGGCGCGCGGGCGACCAGCGCGGAAAAGTGATGTCCTTCCGAGCTGTCAGCGCATTGAATACACTATGGAGCGCCAGTAATCGCGGATATTTTTCAAACAGACGCGCTGATGCATAAAACTTTAGAAAAATGGGTTTCTGGGCTAGTTCAGAAGGCATGAAGCTTAGTGATTGACACAGCAGGGTGACTGACAGGAAGGCAGTGACAAATTACTGTGTAACAGATGCCCCCTAAAGCATGAAGACCAAGAGAGTGGGAGGGGTGAAATGCTTTACAACACACGCCGAACTGGAACACCACCAGGAAGGACCGAAATATCTCTGATAATCAAGTACATGCAGTCTAGGCATGGGCGCAGCCATCCACAAGGACATGCGAAAAGGTCTGTGGAATGGACGCAGCCACCCAGCTAAAGAGACCATAATAATGACAAGGTATGGTCGCAGCCATCCATGAAGACTCAGGTATGGGCACAGCCATCCATCAATGAGTCATGTAATGATCATCCACAAAATCGCAACCTGGCCCACAACAGACAGGGATCCAGGGTCTTGCGTTCCGTCCCGATCCGAACAAAGTACAAGTTCAAGCATGTGAATATATGAGTTGAAGTCGAACATGCATGAACATCGTCTGATTACCAGTCAATGATGAAAACTGTTAACAGACGCGAGAGGTACCACCAATAATGACAATGGCCCTCAAGGTACTATAGGTACAATCCGCGGCATGTGAATCAATGAGCTATTCTCGAACATCCACGGAATCATTCGATCGGAGGCCAGTAATGAAAACCTCTCGTCGAACACGAAGAACCTGCCATTGAGGCATGCAGGCTCTAAGGCACCTGAAGGGAGTCTCTAAGTCACCTTCCCGGATAATGAGCTGAAGTCGACAGGAAGGGACCTTGATCGAAGGTGGGCCATAATGTGTCCCACATCATCGACGCGAGACAGAGGAAAAATGATTTGTGTGAGATAGCAGACGAGGCTGTATTATCACAGAGGTCAACTTCTCTTGAACATATCGGCGGCACTATGGCGGGTTTGGCAGTATTTGACATCAAATGAGCAAAGGGTATAGTGATGATGGCAATGGGCAGATGAGAGGTCGAATAGGATAACCCAAACCCACGGAGGCCAGTGAAAAACAAGACGAGATGGTCCCACCCAGACACGAAGCAAAAGAGTGCCATGTTCAAGAGCGACATACTGCCGACACGACTACGATTACAGTTCCATTTTCCCCACCATTTCTGGCAGGTACCCCGGTTATTTTTGGATGACAAGCTTGACGGGGATAGCATATGCTTGAAGAGTGTCATCTCGACAATACCCGATGTCATCAAGTGTTTAACGAGCCTGACAAAGGAAAAACTCGGCGTCTTTTCTTGTTTAGAGAGCCTGAAAAGACAGCAGAAAAGAAGACTCCAGGGGGGTCCTTTTTCGTACAGTTGTGTCTCTCGAGCCCGAAAAAGTATAAAACAATGCTCGAAAGAACCGCCCGACCATTACGATCGAGGAGTACTTTTCGTAAATAGTGCTTTTGACCCGAAAAAGTAAAAAAGTGGTCGAAAACACGTCGTTTTAGGGCCTATAACGAGTGCGAAACGACAAACACCCGGCAATCTTTTTAAGTTACACGGTCCGAAAAAGAGCTTAAAATGACCGCCTCTCGTTCCTTTTAACGAGCTGAAAGGAGACTCGGCTATCTTCTCTTGTTTAATGTCGGAAAAGAGCTTAAAGACGACATATTTGGGACCAAGCGATTTCAGAACCATGATGATTTCCACCGTTTATACTAACCTGCACAAGAGCACTACCCGCATAAATCCATTCGATATGAGTAAAAAACATATTAAAACATGTATTTGACAAAACTAGGGCTAAATTTATGGCAAAAGATGGCAAAAAACCCAAAAATATGACAATTTTATGAGTTTTTGCTATAAATAGAAGAGGGTGAAAACTCATTTTTACCATTTTACCATTTCTGGATGTGAAGGACGTGGAGAAGCCAGAAAGTTGACGGAGTGATTTCCAGCCCGTACGGACACCATTTCTTGAACCGCTTCCTCCAGGTAGGTTATCGCTCCTTTGCCCTGCATTTTGGTTGTTTTTGGTAGAATTTTAGCGGTCGAATCTGCCCAATCGGGCGAATTCTCGGTGCATGGATGCGCTCTCGGTCAGCGCGGATATCCCACGCGGGTCCGCGCTGGCCGAATTAGGACAAAACGTGGCCAACTTCGGGTCAGCGCGGAAAACCCGTGTTCTTCCGCGCTGACCTCGAAAATTAACAAAGGGCTGTTATGGCCAGCGCGTCTGTTTTTAAAACAGCCGCGCTGGCGCGGAAAAATTATTTTATTTTAATTTGGACGTAAAAAATCCAATTCCAGCACTTCTAATTTCTTTTCATGGTTTCTGCAGGACGTAATGGCTTTCCAATGGCAGGAAAGAGTGCACGATGTCGAAGATATTGCTGCTTGGGCAAACGTGGATTGCTGCAATGCCATGCGGGCTTGCGGTTTTATGAAATTTTTCCTCACACCTCGCCTAAGAGCTCAGCATGATCTTCTCGAGCTACTGATCAGGGCATGGAACCCGGTGGATATGAAATTCACTATCCGGGGCCAGGATATCGAATTTGACCACATGGATATCTTCTTTTTGACCGGGCTGTCACGCCGAGGTGCGAGGCCCATCATAGAGGGGCAGCGACCTAGCGGCGGCACGCTAGATGATCTGATGGCTCGGGTATGTCCGGAGGCTGAGAAAGCGCGAAGTTGGAAAGTAGCAATCCCCACAGTGGGAAACATAGTGCTTCGCACCATTCTGTTCATGGTGACCCGGGCAGCGGGTAGTATGGCCAACCACGAGGCCTCAAAGACTCATCTCTTGTTAGCTCTCGATTGCCTTGAGCCTACAGTGTTTGATTGGTGCACAGCAGTGACCAATAACATGAAGAGGCAGCTGAGCAACTGTCGTCGCGGGGAGACGAAACAGTTCGGCTACGGGTCCATCTTAGTCCCGCTCATTCTAGAGCGAGTGCCAGCCATGCGACTGCAGACGATGGCCGTGGATGCTCCCAGGGATCCTCGGGAGACGAGGGCCTCACGATGGGCTCGAATCATGCCACGCGGAGGTGGCGGCCGGCCACATAGCTAGGGAGCATTTTTCCGAGACTGGCTGGATCAGCAGGAGATCTTTGTGGAGGACTGGCCATATGCGGGCATGGATTTCCACAATGACCCTGATCTGGCACTGCCCCCAGGCGAACAGTGGGATGATGCAGGTATAACACTTTGACTTTTGAATTTTTTAATGTTTTTTGGATTTTTTATGTACATGTCTTTAACAAATGTCATGGTATGCAGATGTGGGGCCTACTAGGCCGATTGGCCTGGCTGCCACGGCACGGAGAGAAGGACAAGGAGCTGGGGTCCTGGCCTTAGCCCCTCCAGGGGTTGATACGTCAGAGACTGTGGCTCGCAACCTTGAGGGGTTGCTGGAGGGGGTGCCTGACTACCAGGGGGTCGAGGAGGTCCCCATAGAGCATCAGATCCATACAGTGGGGGTGCAACCCAGGGTACACCGCCTTCTGAGGCGGGTGGCACGAGCAGCTGTGTACTACAGAGAGCATCATCCAGCCGAATAGTCGCCTAGGCTTTATTTCCACTGTTATTTTGAGACTCATGACTCAGACATACTGATTTTTGGACATATACACTTATTTTTGAGCGCCTTAGTGCACCACACGATATATATATATATATACATACCGGTTTTTGGATGGATCATTGTTACATGTGATGATGTTTTGTTTATGTTATGCATTTATTCAATACAATTGTGATCTTATGTATGAATTTGCACGACACATGACCCATGGATTTTACATTTTTTGATGCAAGCTAAAAAGCATCTATATGCAAACTATGCTTGAAATGATTTATTTACATATGCTTAACTTTATTATGCTTTCTATGTCTTCTTGCATGATGTTTACCTGTTACGCAAATGTCTATCTAACACATGATTGGCCAATGCGTCGGTCAACGTATTTAATCGTCTCGGAATGTGTTGATAAGTAATGTAATCAAAGTTCCGTTCCAACAATCTTACACGTAGGTACAACCTTAATATGCGCTGGTCTCTGACGGAATATCGCCCGTTGAGTTGATGGACAACTAGCTGGGAGTCCAGGTTCACCACTAGTTCGCGGATGCCGAGGTCAACCGCTTCGGCAAGTAATTCAATTACAGCGCTGTATTCGGCAACGTTGTTAGTGGTACGACCTAGGCAGACCCCCTGAAGGTCTAACAATTCTCCGTGAGGATCGTAGATCACCCACGCCACAGATGACAAATTGCAAGTACTACGGCAGGTGCCATCAGCGAAACCAACATAAGGTGCACTAGACATCTGCGCAAGAAGAAGAAAACACAATAAGAGGAAAACACGCTTGCACACCAAGGCAAAATGAAAACATGCACAACACACAAAACACACGTATATACAAAGTGAGTGCGCGAAGTTATGCATAATATTTCTTCAGATACAGCCCGTTGCGGGGCTTGTCAAGAGGATTTCCTTCATAATCAATCAACTCATATGCGCCCTTTTGTAAAACTCTTTTCACGATGTAGGGACCTAACCACATAGATTCGAGTTTCCCTGCCCCCAGCTTATCCTTAGCTTGATCGTAGAGCAGTACTAAATCTCCCTCAACAAAGGAACGCAGATGGATATTCTGGTCGAAGTGAGCCTTGACTCTCTTCTTCTATGCTTCGATAGCCAGAGAAGCCAAACGACGAGTCTCGTCTAACCGTTCTAGGTAAAGAAGCCGTTCCTCCACCGGAGTGGTGTTGGGGAGTAACTCGACAGCTAATTTTAATGAAGGAATCTCGCATTCGATGGGAAGGGTAGCCTCCAGTCCATAAACCAACTGGAAAGGGGTGAAACCGGTGGCATCCTTCACAGAAGTCCGGTAGGCCCACAAGGCTGGGAAAAGCATAAGGTGCCAGTTAGACTTGTGCGTATTGACGGTGCGCTGAAGCATAGTGATCAAGACTTTGTTCACGGCTTCAACTTGGCCGTTAGATTGTGGATAGTACGGTGACGAACTATCTTGGCGCAAGCCTAGCTGGGACGTTAGCTCCGTCATCATATGATTTCGGAAATGCTTTCCATGATCTGTAACAATAGCCTGAGGGACTCCGAAACGAGTGATAACATGATTGAATAAAAACTGCGCCGCGGTGTAACCGTCTTCGTTTAATGTAGGCATCGCTTCGGCCCACTTGGTGAAATAGTCCACAGCAACGATAATGTACCCATGCCCCCCGGCCGAACGAGGGTTACAGGACGTATAATCGATGCCCCATTTTGCAAATGGACCTACGGTTACGACAGGGTGCAGTGGTGCAACAGGTGCACGCATCTTCCGGTGGTAAACCTGGCATTCGTGACATGCACGTACAGCAAGGATGCAATCCTTGAAGATAGAAGGCTAGAAATAACCAGCGCGGAGGATCTTCTGAGCGGTAGCATATCCAGACATATGGCCGCCACAAGCGCCGGAGTGGCAGTCATTCAAGACTCGCTCAGCCTCCTCAAGGGTTAAGCATCGGCGAAGAACAGAATCGACGCCGAGGCGGTACAGGGTATCACCCAAAATGCGGTATGGTTGAGCTTGGTGACGAATTCGTCGTCGAGCATCTTTCGATGTGTTGGGATGAAACGAAGACGTTTGTAAATATACGATAATGTCCCCGTACCATGGGTCGAGAGTGCTGATGAGAAATAGTGTTTCATCCGGAATATGTTCCTCTGAACGAGATGGTGTAGACTGAGATGGTAAGGAGCAGAGTAGTTCGGCGAAGACCAGCGATTTCTTAGACTTGGCTGCAGTGAATTCCAAGTCGAACTCTTGGAGGATTACGATCCACTTTGAGTATTTTCCCCCCAGCAACTGACGTGACAAAATATAGGTCATGGGGTTGCAATCAGAGATCACGGTCGTCGTGCGCAACAGGATGTAATGACGGAAACGTTGGACGGCACAGACAGCTGCCAATGCCAACTTCTCGACGTATGCATAGCGAGTTTCCGTATCCAGAAGGTTGCGGCTGAGATAATATACAACATGCTCGGTGCCATCATCGTCGTCTTGCACTAAAACCATGCCGATGGTGGTATCGGCGGCGGCCAAATAAAGGGTGTAGTCACAGTGGTAATTTGGAGGTCTTAGGAGCGGAGCTGAGACCAGAAGGTCTTTAAGACGCTCAAAAGATTGCTGAGCGATAGCGTCCCAGCGAAAGGGCGTGTCTCGCTTCAATAATCACGTGAAACCCTTAGCCACCTCGGCATAATTTGGGATGAATCGTCTGAGAAAATTGGCTTTCCCCTGCAGGCTCTGTAACTGCTGTAGAGAGGCAGGGGGAGGAAGATTCAAAATGGCCTCGACCTTAAGGGGATCCAGACGGATACCTTCCCGGGAGACGATAAACCCGAGCAGTCGGCCAGATTCTACGCAGAAGACACACTTATGCGGATTGAGTCGAATACGGTAGTGTCGACAGCGGAGAAAGATTTCGCGTAAATGAGATGGATGGTCTTGACGTTTAGCTGAATGAGCTGGTAGGTCATCCAGGTAAGGTTGTACGATGTGTCGGATATCATGAAAAGCATACGACATCGCACGCTGGAAAGTGGCACCGGCATTTTTGAGACCGAAAGGTAGCTTCTTGTAAGCGAAGGTGCCCCAAGGACAAATGAAAGCAGTCTTGTGCTGGTCTGCGGGGGCTATGTTGATCTGGTTGTAACCAGAGAAGCCGTCCATAAATGAATAAATTTCGCTTCCTGCGCAATCGTCGATAAGCTGATCAATAAAAGGCGTAGGAAAGTTATCTTTTGGACAGGCGCGATTGATGTCGCAATAGTCAACACAAACCCGAATAGTACCCTGTTTTTTATTCACAGGGACTATATTAGATACCCATTCCGTGAGAGGAATGGCATAGATGAAACCAGCTCGAAGGAGTTTTTCAACTTCGGCCTTGATGGCTGCAGCCTTTCGAGGGTGCACTGGGCGTAAGCGTTGACGAACAGGCTTAGCGCCGGGATAAGTAGGGATTTCGTGCTCCACGATACTGGGGTCAATGCCGGGCATTTCCTCGTAAGACCATGCGAAAACGTCATGGAATTCACGAAATAAATCAGTGTAAAGTTGAATTTCCTCAGGAGTGCATGTGACTCCAATATGAATATTTTCGACAACCCCTGTTTTGACAGAGATGTCGATAGCCAGAGTTTGCGTAATGTTACCCATGTTTCCTTCCGAAGACACTTGATACAATTGAACAGGCGTTTGGAGAGGGATAGATGGGACACATGAAGCAAACCGCTCGAGACATGTGGCCATTTCCGAATGAGGAGGGAGAAACGAAGAGCGATGGTGGTAATCTGACCAAGGGAGCTCCTCGGGAGACATAGTCTCAATGATAGCCTCGTCGGAGGGAAATGATTCCTTCAGGGGATCCGAAGTGGCCTCTCCTCCCATCCAAGGGAAGCGGTCATATGAATCGGGAACGCTGCTTGGAAAAGCAGGTTCGGGAGGTGGAGCCGATGCAGCGACTATCTCGATGTAGTTGAGCTCGACGGGACTCAACGGCATCATCTCGCCCCAAGAGTCTTCCTGATTCAAGGGAGGGAGAACCCATGGATCGGAACGCACTGAGATCATGTTAACGGAGGCGAGATTTGGAGGTGGGAGGGGAAAGACTCCCATCAGGGAGGGATCTTTAAATAATCCAGCACCCACACTCACTAGCGATTTGGAGGTATGCTCTATGAATGGCACATTCCCTTCAGAAGAGGAAGCGAAAAAGGACAGCTGGTCCACTGTGACGATTTTCCCTTGATGGGGAAAGCGAACGACACGGAACAAAGAGGAAGCCACGGCATGCATGGCATATGTCCAACTTCGTCCAAGGAGGAGGTTGTAAGTGAGATTAGCGTCAACGACTTCAACCTCGACCTCTACCGTTTTCCCTTCTAAAGAGATAGGCAATCGCGGGAGGATACCATATGGACGAGATTCTCTTCCATCGAAAGCCTCTAGGGTGGTAGGAGACTGGCTCAGAGCAGGGGAACCAATAGCCTTCCAACAAGCAACCGACATGATGCAGGTTGAGGCACCTTCATCAATGACCGTACGATGGATCGTTTTGCCATTGATGAGAACCTGTATAAGGAAGGCCACCTGATGAGGCAATCTCTGCGTAAAACCCTCGAGATCAAAAGAGATTAAATCCGAATCTGCCGGGTCTATGCCACCAATCGCTGATAGCAGGGACTTCCTCTGGGAGGGGCAGCTCTGGAGGACTTCTAATGCAGACATAGCAGACGGAGCCTGAGCTAAGTCCTTGACAATGCTATAATGCTGTGCAGCACGAGCATTGGGGTTATAGGATGACTTCCTGAGTACACCTTTGGGAGGGGGTCGGGGGATCGTCTCGGTGCTGGGTCTTTCGATGTGAAGGGGACCAGAACTGGACGGAGGAGCGCTGGAGGGAACTTCCGGCTCCTTCCCGGCTGAAGATGGATAATCTTTCGCTCGAGTTGTAACATGGATGGGGATGGTTCCCGCCATGAACACCTGAGAACCGAAAGAGGAAGAGGATTGAGAAGGATCTGCCACCTGATGCGTCTGCTGGGACGGGAAAGGCTCTTTAAGCACGGCAGGGGACCCTGGAGCACCTTTCAAAAGCCGACTAACCTCGGATCGCCTGGGGCAATCCTTGGTGTAGTGATCCTCTTCGCAAATGAGACAAGGATACTTAGGCTTCCATTTGGCTCCTTCCTCGGAGGGAGGTTTAGGAGGGTTCTGCTTCGGCTGTCCAGATTTATCTTTGGCCTTCCCTTTCTTTTTGCCTTTCGAGGATTTGTCTGCCGCGGTGGACTGAACGGCATTTACCTCGGAGGTATTCCCAGAAATAGGTTGGCTCTGAGAAGCATTTTCGTTAGAGGCGTTTTGTTTCTGCTTCCCAGGGTTCGCGGCCGATTTCTTAGATGATGAGTTTACGGACCCAATGACTCCATCGACAGAAGGCTTGGGTGGAGCTTTGGGTTGTCCGGGCCTCGGGGCATCTGGCAAATACTCATACAAAGTACCTGACTGAGAATACACTAAATCCAGGTATTGAGCTCGCGCGATTGCTTGCTCCTCAGTTACACACGCCCCCATTGCGATATCCTTAGCAATTTTAGGGACAAAGGACGTGGTAAACCAGTCGGTCAGGAGTTGATCAGGGATCCAAAATTTAATCAAGCGACGGCGCCTTCTCCATTCATGTATATGATCGGAGATGTGCGTTGCCGTATCCTGTTTTAGAGACGTGAGAAGATGGGTCCCAGTCTCGTACCGAATGGGTAACTGAAAATGAGTTAAAAAGGCCATAGCCAACGAGTTAAAATCAGAAAACATGGCGCGATTGAGTTCGATGTACCATTTAGCAGCTGAACCAGTGAGGGTCCTCTGGAAGAGGCGAAGTCGGATAGAATCATCAAGCCATGAGTTAGATGAGCACCAAAGGTGATAAGTCATTACATGGGCCTGAGGATCCTCTTCGGCTTTGCCGTCGAACTTTGGACAGTCACCTGGTATTTTGGTTGGAACCGGTGGCCAATATGGATTATGCAAAATAGGGTCATTCGTTAACTTGGACACATCAGGTAGTTCCAATGTTGCCAAAAATGGTAGCTGCGGGTTGAAGGACATCTGTGGCTGCGGATTCGAGGCGACATTAGGGTTCCACCCAGATTGGGGTTGCCCCCACGAACTTTGTCCGGACGGGCCCGGCCCAAAAGGACCCGACACGTAGGAATTTTGTCCCGATGGACCTGGTCCAAAAGGACCTGGCGCATAGGGAGTTTGTCCGTAGGAGTTTTGTTCGTATGGATTTTGGCCATATGCGGACGACTGTCCCTGTGTCTGCCCCCCAGCTCCCCAAGTATTAGCAGCTTGTCCGACAGGTTGACCATATTGATAATTTTGATAAGGAGTGACCTGTGGTTGCTGATAATTTTGATAAGGAGCATACTGATTTTGCCCCTGGGGTGGCTGGTAGCCAGATGACTGCTGGGTCCCATACGGAGCCTGGTAGGCAGGCTGCGTTTGGTATGCGGGTTGATAACTTGTTTGAGTTTGAGGCCCAGAGTAATGTCCTTGAACCGGCTGGGGTTGAACCATATGTCCCGAAGGTTGACTTGGTCGGATTCGAGATGGACCTGGTTGGCCAGCAGGATAGCCTTGCTGGGCACCAGGTTGTCCATGTGCCACCAAGGGTTGTCTTTGCGGAACGGATGGTCGAATTGGTTGGGTAGCTGTTTGACGCCGAGGTTGGCCAGCTTGTCCAGTTTGACGATGAGGGTGGACACCGGGTTGATTTGGCTGTATAGACGGTTGGCCCGTTTGTCCCCCAGCGTAAGCAGATTGAGAAGAGGGCTGGGCTTGCTGTATGGCAGGATTCCCTCCTTGGTGTATGGGTTGAGCAGAGGGTTGGCCTTGCTGTATAGCAGGTTGGCCCCCTTGCCCAGAAGGATTCGTGATTTGAGGGGTGGGTTGGCCCTGTTGAACATAGGGTTGTCCACCCTGCCCAGGGAATTGACCAGACTGGGCGGTAGGTTGGCCCTGTTGTACATAGGGTTGTCCACCCTGTCCAAGAGGATACCCTTGCTGGACTACCGGTTGATTTGGAGGGTTGTAAACTGAGCCAGTTTGTCCAGGAGGGTACCCTTGCTGGAAACCGAGTTGGCCTTGTTGAAAAGAAGGTTGCTCTGGTTGTCCAGTGGGTTGATTTTGATATGGATATGGCGGACCTCCAATGCCCATGGGTTGTTCCTGGTAAGGTTGACCTTGTGGGCCCCCAGATTGTCCTGGGTCAGGCGGGCCATAAAGTGGTTTCCCCTGGGGGGTTTGCACGTAGAATGGCTGACCTTGATTGGGAGGTCCTATGGGCTGCCTGGGAGGATCCCGGTTCCCTTTGAACATATGAGTAGCGTAATCGTACGTGATATTCAAGGGTTCCTCGTTTTCTTCGAAAGGGCGATGAGGGAGGCCTGAGACGTTCTCAAGGAACTCACCGTTTTCATCATAGAAAAAGAAGGGACCTTCGTAATCCGGGTCCGTTATGGGTTCCCCATAAGCATCATACGGCCCTGATCCTGGAATTCCACCAACAAAGGAACCAGCTTGAGGGATTTCAGACGAGGAAACCGGTACAGCACTGACGACCGGAGTCGAACGTGCTACACAGACAGTAGGTTGAGTGGGAACTGAGGTGACGGGTGTGTTAAGCCCTGTCGTAAGGGGTGTACTAAGGGGCTGCGAAACAAAAGGCCCGGTGGAGGCAGCAAGACTAGGATCCCATATAGTTGTAGAAGTCGTTCTAGTGGCATACCTATCCCTCAGTGATTGATATCGTGGAGGGAGGGGAGAGGAAGCCGGGATCGGGGTCTCGATGTGTGTGACCACGGGTGTCTCACCGGTGCTGGAAGCTGTCTCATCCATGTGGGAAGAAGACATTGGAGACGACATACCGAGAGGGGTACGAGGGGTACGGGGGGTATAATCGGGCTCCCAGATGGGATTCCAATCCTCTATGTAATCTTCGTCGCCTGGGGCACGTACGTTGATAGGCCGGATACTCGGAACAATGGGAAGAGTACCGCTTACAACTGGTACCTCTGGAGCAACAGAGGACGGAGAACCTTGATCACTTAGACCGGGAGTTGATGGATCAGCCAGGATGACCAGACCCCTTAGAAAACCTAAAGGAAACTAACGATAAAACCCTACTCAAAACTATCGCACACAAGATCTAAAATAGGTGATGTTATCGTGGCCAAATTAATTTTAAGACACAAGAACCAAACTTGACCTTTTCATGTTTCAGGAGTCGAGAAAAGGACGAAAAGATGACTCCAGTCTCCTTCGAATGTTTAATGAGCACGAAGTGACAAGACGCTCACAGGCACCTTTTCGTTTAGGGAGTCCGAAAAGGATCAAAAGTGACTGCTCTGGAATTCTAGGTAGAGGGTGTGCCAAACTTTTCGCAAAACCACAGAATACTTTTTAGGGTACGGGTGGTCAATCTTCGTGAATGCTGTGTTCACTGCATTGCGAATCGTAGGGCGGCCGACTCGGCTTCCTATGGATAAAGGATAAAAGCCTAGTGGGGTCTCCCTATATACGCAACGGTACGTGGGAGCGCAGTCCGTGTTAGACCACTATCGAGTCACAGAAGGAGGAATCACCCAACCTAATGTGAAACAACAGTGACTATGTTTAAAGACGCCGGAACACGTCTCTAACCTAGACCTCTAGATATTTGCGTTTAGTTCCAATGCATTTTTAGATTCATTTGGTTCATTTTATAGTTGATCTTGAGATTAAGTTTCGGTTTCAAGCTCTATCGTATGTTCGCTCACAATTACCTAGATGCAATCTATATGCCAAAGAATTTCGTTTTGTTCGATGAATTCTAGCTACGAGAGGGCAAGGAATTTTTAACCAAACAAAACAAGTACAAGCAAACAAGCCACTTAATGCAACTAAAGCGGGGAAAGGAAACTTTTCTTTTGAAGATGCAAATCAACGAAATGTTCTTTTCCTTTTCAATTTTCAAAAGCAAAGCCACTAGTTTGATTTTCTTTCAGTGACACAAAGCATCTAAAATAATTTGGAGGAACCGGAACACCAAGTAAACTACTTAATGAAAGAACGCAAAGTTCCCGAAACACTCAACCAAAGCTTCCAAATCAAAGGAAAACAAAGGTCTGCACGAGCTATGTGATCTAAGCTCTGCAAGACAAGCAAGGATCGCAAGCAAGGAGGAAGTGAAAAGAAACCACTTGGAAACACAACCCAAAACACTCCAACAATCACTAAACAAGTGCATGAACAGATCTGAACTCGGCTGGTCGAACAAGCAAACAAGCTCCCTACGGCAGGATTGACACACACACGGCCTCTAGATGTCCTAGAGCTAGAGTGCGAAATCAATAGAAAAAAGCAAACACCCGAAGGACGAGAGTCACAACCAGTCGACTAGAGACACAACACAATCCAGCAATTGCAAAAGCGATGATGGGAACACAAACCAAGCAGCGAGAGCAAAAAAGGGAAGGTATTTGCAAACTTGAAACTGAGCAAAAACGAAACCTTATGGAAACAAGCTCCGCAATCAAGCATTTCAGAGTTCAAACAATGAAAAACAAGTCATCAGACAGGTGGAGAGAAGAAGGGAAAGTCACAGCAAGAGGTTCAGGAGGCCAATTTGGTCAAAAATGAGTTTTACAGGATCAGCGCGGGTAACCTTCAGCAACTCGGCGCTGACAAGGGGAGGCCTGCAGCAACTTTGCGACGTCAGCGCGGAAAGACAGGAATAAAGCGCGCTGTCTCAGAAAAACGAGGTCAGCGCGGAAAGAAAACACACAGACGCGATGACAAGAAACACAAAGAAGTGGCGGCGCGATGCCAGCGCGGAAGGACACGAATAAAGCGCGCTGTCTCTGAAAACGAGGTCAGCGCGACTGTTAGACGTACAGGCGCGATGGAAAGAAAACCCAAAAACAGGGTCGCGATGTCAGCGCGACTGTTTGGAATTAAAACGCGCTGAGCGCAAAAACAAGCAAGGCCAAACTAAAAACTTCCCAAACCAAAGGCAAGAGCTTTTTAACAATAAAGATGCTTCCCAGAAACGCCCAGAAAGTTCATAAGCAAAAGAGACAATCCCAAAAACTCGAAAAGAGATCAATCACAGCCAAACACAAAAGTGGACTCAAGAGACAAAAAGGCTGATCCCCAGCGGAGTCGCCAAATTGTTGGAGAGGTAAATCCCCTCTACGGATAGAGGCGATCCCTACTAGCCCAGCAGGGGTCTAGCAACAATCACACAATGCTGCTACGCATGTTCCTAATTACAATTAAAAAAGGGGTAAAAAGCACCTACTTGGATTCCTGCGCCGTCGTTTGACGAAGAGATGTTGCCTTCGCTCCTCCGCTTCGGCTGGTCACAATCCTCCGCGATCTCCGCGAATAGATACCTGCACATACGAAGAGGAAACAAACACAAGCGTGAAATCTAGTAAAAGTAACCATACATCAGTCAGAAAAGATGTAATTCACACTTAACCATTGCATAGACAAATGAGAATGGAACAATAATAGCAGTCATCTATTATTAATCAGAATAGAGAAGAGTACAACCAAATGTTCTGACGTCGGTAACCTTCTCAGGAGGGGCTAGTCAGCATGTATCTCAAGCATTCACCTTTGAGGGTGATTCTCCCAAGACAAACAACTCTCTCTCTCACACAAATAGCACAAAACAACCTTCCCTAAGCAATCAATCACTTCCACACCTAGCACACCAAACCTATAGCAGCAATCTGAGCACTACAAGCTCTGTACAATCCAAGCTATTCCAAGCTAAGTCTAACTAGCTGCTCATGGTAATGGTGGAAGTTTATATAGGAGAAGGAGTCTCCTAAAAGGGTGGAAGGATGAGCTTATCCTTGAGGGAAACGGTTGCAAAGGGTCGAACAGTCATGCCATAGAAGGGAGTCGACATTCACAAAGCTAACAACCAAGCCTGGAGTTATCTGGAAGGCTGGTTGTTTGAACAAATTCGCCCAAACTGGATCAGCGCGGATAATGAGGAAACTGACGCGATGTCGCCGCGTCTACATAACTGGGACAGTCATGTCAGCGCGGAAGCACATGGGAAAGGCGCGCTGGCGACCAGCGCGGAAAAGTGATGTCCTTCCGAGCTGTCAGCGCATTGAATACACTATGGAGCGCCAGTAATCGCGGATATTTTTCAAACAGACGCGCTGATGCATAAAACTTTAGAAAAATGGGTTTCTGGGCTAGTTCAGAAGGCATGAAGCTTAGTGATTGACACAGCAGGGTGACTGACAGGAAGGCAGTGACAAATTACTGTGTAACAATCATATCTTGTATCATCAAAGATTCCTTAAGCAACTTTCAAGATACAAAAAGCAAGCTATTTCAAAGGGGGATTTTGGGTATCGATCGAAGAGATAGAATAGAGGCATATAACAGAACAAGATACTTACTCAGCTCCTACGTATGGATATGGATCTACATATCCATCTCGATCATCTGTACCTGGACCAGTGACTTCTTCCTCTTTCTCTGTCGGTTGAAGCTTCACCTAGACTAGTTGCTTCTTCGTCTTTGTTTATCGGTTGAAGCTTCAAGAGAGGACACTCCCGCTGATGTTTGAATCAAACCTATTAGTATGCAGATTCCTTGGAAAGATAGGATGGGCAGACTCTCTCTGAATAGCTAAGGGAGTTCGGCCCTTGCTTTTGCTGGAAAAGGTTTGCATCATTTGATTGTGTTCATTTATGAGCCGTGCTGGAATTTAACAGAGGTTTGTCTTTCAAATGGGTGATAAAAGACGTATTTCAAATGGTTTGAGGAGACGTCTTTAAAATGAGTGGTTTGAGATTGCAGTTCTGGGAACCAAGTCAAATAATCTACCATGGAGACTCCCCTTGTGTGGAGCTTCACCTACTCTTTGTCAACTTTGCTTCCCCTCTATGCCGACTGCCTTGGATCACTTCCTGGTGTCATGTTGATCACTTCCTAGTGTCGTGCTCTTCCCAGCTGCATGGTGTTGTTTTGATCACTTCCAGTGTCGTGCTCTTCCCAGCTGCATGGTGTTGTTTTGATCACTGCCAGTGTCGTGCTCTTCCCAGCTACATGGTGTTGTTTTGATCACTTCGAGTGTCGTGCTCTTCCCAGCTGCATGGGTAGAAGCCAAGGTAGCAGGAGTAGCCGATCTAGAAGTTTATGGAGCAGCTGTTGAAGCCAAAAAACTCCAGAATGCAGTTTTTGATTTTCCCTTCTAACTTTGTTGACAAATAACTACCCCATATAAAATCATATTAGCATGCCACAACTTCATATGGCTTCATCCACGTAGTTCATGGCATGTTATGGAAAATAGAGTGCCGAGGCGAGTGGACTCATCGCATGTTGTGGAAAATTGAGCGGTGAGGCATATAAAATCATATTAGCATGCCACAACTTCATATGGCTTCATCCACGTATTTCATGGCATGTTATGGAAAATAGAGTGGCGAGGCAAGTGGACTCATTGCATGTTGTGGAAAATAGAGCGGTGAGGCAAGTGTATCCATGCAGGCCCAAATGGACCAGAGGTAGTAATTTAAATGTTTGGTTCAAAATTATTTTACAAATCACTTTGCAAGGGTTTGTTGGGGTAGTATAATGTTATAATATCTGAATGGATTGCAGGTGTGTTAAGAAAATGAGATGGTGTTCCTTGTACAAGCCCATTCATTCAATGTCCATCCACAAACATTTCTGTAGAAGTGGTGTTTGTCAACTATGGTACATAAGAGGACTACACCACTCTCAGGCACATGGGATTGGACGCTAAAGGTGCCACTGTTATTGCAAAATATGGCAAAATTTTCAGAGGAGATATCATAGAGATTGTTGTCGGAGCTGGAGCAGTTGGAGTGCTTCTATATTATGTTTCTCAAGACTTTGGAGGGAACATAACACAAGGATACTATCAAGATTCTAGATGGTTGCCTCCATATGGAGTTCAACGAGGTTCTATTTTTCAGGGAATTGGTATCCTCTAATGCCTGGTTGGCCTAGTGTGCATGATTCCGAACACTTGTCAGTAGATGATCCCATGACTGAACTACCTATGATTCCATGGATTCCAATATCAATAGAGGATGTCACAACCATAATGATGTCGTTCAATCGCCTTGTTGCTCCTGGAGAGTGGCATGGTGCTCTGGACTTACCTGCTGATCGCCTTGGTCAAGGACCAAGCATTCTCAATCTTCACTACAAGGTAAGCATGCCCACCTTTATTTAATCCAACCCTGCATCCATGGACCATTATGTATCCCCAAAATCATACATCTTAGTCATCTACAATAAGGATTTTACCGAACTTCTTGCTTCAAACCCCCTAAAAATCTAAGAACTGATTTTGGTTGAATCTAAAGACGTGATTTTAAGGTTTAATTAGATAATAATTAAAAAATTTGAAGTCATACTATGAAATATTTATAATTGCCACTTTCAAGAATATTAAAATTTGTCAAATATATATGTATCTTTCAAATTTTACATAATTTCCAAGACTTTTTCTCAAAACTTCTAACATTCAGGAGGAGCCTATTTGAATCTAATACCAGGTTGAAAAGTGGATAAACTAAGAATTAAACATAGGACTTGCTCTTACTCTATCACTGATCTATATGCCCCTTTCATCATTAACTTTAACAGTTCATCTAATTTAAAGGTGTGGATAGCTAGCGTGCTGTAACTCAAGCACAATATCAGGCTATTGTTTCATCGAGGAGCTTCCTATTTTTTCTAAGACATGGTGTGGCTAGTTAGCTTTTTGTTGCACCCAAGCATAATATTAGGCTATGGTTTTGTAGAAGGGCTACTTGTTTTTCTGAAAAGTGTCTTCTGAGAAAGATTTCGGACTAGCTAGGCTGCGAAAGACATTACTGTGCCCGTGTGATTATGCAAAAAACCTGCTCAAGGGCGGCAAAAATTGCCCGAAATAAGAGAAAAAACTGTGAGGTTATCAACATCTCCGAAGTAAGAAGAGAATAAAATTTTCATGAGATATAAATTCCATTTACTCATGAAAGGCTTAGTTATTTGCCTCCATGAGACTGTCTTCTCCACACAGGAATTGAAGGTTAAGCCCCCTCAGCAGAACCATTAGTTTAGGACACATCTAGTGATATATGCTTCATGGCCAGTTAGACACATGGGGTTCTTACAATACATTTTATATTTGGGTGAGAAGCTATAAAATCTATACTTATTTTTCTTTAATGGGAATATTACATTCTCGTGATTTCAGATCAAATTCACACTCTATAACAGTTGTTTTTCCTCTCATGTAAAGGTTTTTACAATTAATCTGAATATTGTTTGTAGTTCTGATAAAAGGCAGAGATTCTTACGTATTGATGTTTGATTGCAATTACAGTCAAAGCATACCATTGCCAAAATTCGAGATGTATTTGGACTCATAAAAGGTTTGGAGGAGCCTAACAGGTATAGATCACCTTTTGGGACTTTGACTTCATTAATTCATGTCAATTCATGGAGCGTATTTTAATGCTGAAGCGATGGTTAATATCATCTAACTCCTGATTATTTGGTGCAAGTCTTCACTAAATAAATCTAGCTATTGATATAAGGAAAAATATATTTAGTGATAAGCAGGTATGTTTTGCTGGGTAACCACCACGATGCATGGACCTTTGGTGCCAGTGACCCAAATAGCGGAACTGCAACCCTTCTGGAAGTCTGAATCATTGCGAGCTTAATCCCCCTTGTTTCTAACCTATTTCTATTCGTAAATATATCCAAGTTAATCGCTCTGTGTCTTGTTCAGATATCTCAGAGACCAGGGAAGTTGCTAAAACAAGGTTGGCAGCCAAAGAGAAGTATACTACACTATGTAACTGGGATGCAGAGGAATATGCAATGGTAAGAACTTGTATTTACTTTAGGAGGAGTGGAGAAATATGATGTTCTGGCAATTAGTATTTCATCCCCATTGTGTTCTGGGGTACTGTCTTTGACAGTTATCTGATCTATGAATAAATATGGTAGTTTAGATTAAGATAAAGGAGATACTTGTCAAGGATTTATTTTTTTCAGCATGAAAAAAAGCTATATATTAATCATATGGATCAAGTACATAATATTTCACATAAACACCAGGAGATAACCCAGTTATTCTTATGTGAATGGGTAAAATAACCAATACCACATAGAAAACCATGGATAGTCATATACAGTCTTAATGGAGGAACTGATAAATACTACATGGAAGTAATAAACATATATGAAAAAAGTTATTTCGAAGCAGCTAACTTCCATTGTAAGCTGATATAAAAACCATATTGATCCATTTTGGGGATAATATATAATGTTTTGTGTTTCCACCATATGTCAATACCTGTTGCATGCAAAAAATCAAAACCTATTATACAAAAAAGGAAAAATATCATATACAGTGTGTTCCAGGAAATGTATATTCCATTGAGCTGATCCTCTTGTCCTCCGTAATAATATCCATCTGCACTTCACCGATTGGACCATGAAGACCATTTTTTGATATCTCATCAGTGATCTGATTATATTCTTTTCCAATATGGCAGATTGTGGGCTACCCCAGTGGATTCCAAAGACCTTGTATTCTCCTTAACCAGCCATGCAATTCCTTTTTTTTAATCTGTGCCTTCCCTTTGACATGATCCAAGATGATCTTTGAGTCCCCATATATATGGATCTCCAGAATACTAAGGAAATTTATTAACCACAACATTCCCCATAATGCCATAGGCTCGGCCTTGTTGTTTGTACCTAGGCCAGCATTCCAATGAGCCTTATATTGTAAATCCTTTGATATGTTTATCCAAAAACTGCAACCACATATACTATTTTGTCTCTTGGGATACCATCTTGTGAAGGATATAAAGCATGTAAAGAAATAATTTTTTCATGCATCAGCTCAAAGTCCTCTGACCTGTTCTAAAAAATATACATATTTCTCCATTTCCAAATGGACCAGAAAAGAAATAGAGGGATGGCCTGCTAGGTTATTTTCTGTTTACTCCGCCGCCCCATACAATTTGCAATATTATGGTGAAATATATATATAAATCTAAAATATTTTGCTAATTTTTTCCATACTTGTTGCACCTTTTGGCATTTGAGAAATATATGTTCGTTGTCCTCCACATCTTTTTTTACAAATAGTACAATAACTGGGGCCATAACCATTTCGACTTTGAAGATTCTCCCAGGTAAGATTCTTGTTTTGATATACCAGCCATGCAACACAGATAATTTTAATAGGAATATGGTTACTCCAGAGAGCCTTGAGGATGGGATCCTCCCTATTGATATCATTGCCGTCACGCAAAATAGCATAAACATCAGCAGCACATATGTTGCCATCCTTCATTTTCCCTGCCCATACCATTTTATCACGTTGATCTTCTCGGCATTTTCCCAAAGCTTTAAGAGCCTCACAAACATGTTTCCATTCCAGTGCTAGGTTATCAGCCATCCCCAGTTCATTTGCGGTTTTCCAAATGGGATATCTATCCTTCCAATAGCTGATCAATTGGTTCCATAAGAAAATACCGTTATCACATAGAAAATGCAATAAATTGTCAGGAAGACAACAATCCTGACCAACACCTAGAAACTTGTCCAGTCCAATGATTATGGAATGCCCTGATCCCATACACCAAACCAAATGTTGTAAGAAAATATAAGACACCTTGTGCACGTTGTTCCAAATGGTCGATCCACTTGGTAAACCAATGCTTTGACTGCAGAACCAATATATGAAATCCCAATTTTTCATATACTTCTGTTTGATCACCATACTCCATAAGCCAGAGCCAAAAATGGCACGCCAGAGTGATTTCACCCAAAGTGAGATACCAAAGAGATTCATATCCATAATGCCCCATCCCCCCTTGTTTCTTAGTCAAGTAATATGAGTCCTTTTGGCCAAGTGAATTTTATGGCTATCATTACAACTCGACCATATGATGTTAGCAATGATATGGTTGATGCTTTTTAGTATAGCCATTGGAATCTGATATAAATGAGCCCAGTATACCCCAAGTTGAGTGACCACAGCCCGTGTGAGGATCACACGGCTCCCCAGAGATAGACAACAAAATTCCCATCCAGCAACCCTCTTGAAGAAACGATCAGCCAACCATTGCCAATCGGAGTTTCTATAACAGTTTGGTTTTATTTGGTAACCACGATATTGCATACTAGGCAACATTTGTTTTGCTTCAATACCAAAAATATTTCTGATATATTCAATCACCTCCAAGTCACCAGCGTCATGATATACTATGGATTTATGTAGATTCATACTTAGTCCAGATATAATAGCAAATTTGTTAAATATATGAAATAGGTACAACCAAGTGAACCGATTTAACATTGCCATTATAAGAACGTCATCAACAAAAAGACTGTGAGAGATTTTGATGTTCATACCCATTTCCAAAGCTTGTATATGACCATCCACCACCGCTTTATTGATTTGCAAGCTCAATCCCTCCATGACTAGTATGAACAGTAAGGGAGATAATGAGCAGCCCTGACACAGTCCACGACCGACCCAAAAGAAATGAGTGGGAATGTCATTTATAATCACTGCATAATTGATGTTCAATACGCAAGCCATGACCCAATTTACACCGCTGGGTTGCAGACCAATTTTAAACAAAACCATTCTCAAATTTCCCCAATCAACACGGTCATACGCTTTCTGTAGATCCACTTTCATAATGCCGGCATTGATATGCTTTGTGTGAATAGAGTGCATGCACTCCTGTGCAATGGCGACAACATCATGAATTTTACGATCTGGTAAAAAACCAAATTGTTTTGGCGATATAAACTTTGACAAAGTCCCCCACATACAAACAACAATAATTTTGGATATAATCTTATAAATAATATTACAGAGCGATATAGGTCTATAATCATAAAATGTCAGGGGTGGAGATTTCTTTGGAATAAGTGCTATATAAGTTGAATTGATTTGTGGATGAATATTACATCTGGTTCTTGACTCCTCCACCATCTCCAAGAGATCGGTTTTAAATATTTCATAGAAGTGTATGAATATCTCAGCCGACCACCCATCCGGGCCAGGATTTTTATCCTGCTTAAAAGATTTAAGTACTGCCAGAATTTCTTCAACAGTGACTTCTTTAATAAAATTTTCATTGTCCTCCGCGTTAAACATGGTAGGAAATAGCTCCAACACCCATACCATTGCTTCCCCATCAGCCACACCTTTGCGGTCATAAGCCTTTTGAAAATATTCAACAATAGCTCCACTAATGGCTTCCCGTGACTCGAAAACTCTGCCCTCTGCATCATGTATTTCACAAATAGAATTTATATTGCGCCGATGATTCGCATATCTATGAAATTTTTTTGAATTGTTGTCACCTTCCTTAATCCAAATAGCCCGACTCTTCAAACGCCTAGTAGCTTCAATAGTAGACAAGATACTCTTTTTCTTGCTTTCAAGAGCGTGAATACGAGTCCTGATATCCTCATGTAGTGATTGCGAGGACATCCAAGGAAGGAGAGATTCCAGTTCCAGTTCGATCTCCTTAAGGTCCTTCTGTTGAGCCAGTGTTTTTTGTCTTTGCCATTTCTTTACATTCCGCTTGAGAATATCCAACTTAGCCAATATGTGTTCCATTGGGGAAGCCACCTGTTGAATAGGCCGGGTCCATATTTTCCTTACAAAATCATTAAACTCAAGGTCTTTGAGCCAAGTATGATTGAATTTGAATGGCATACCATACCTGTGGATCCCTGCCAGCCAATACAATACAACAGGCCGATGGTCTGAAAGAAAATTACTAATGACCTCTGAATTTACATTACCCAGGCGATCCATCAAGGTCTCATGTAGGATGAATCGATCCAGCCTTTTCACAATATATGCCTCCCCTTTCCTGCCATTATCCCATGTAGGGAGGATCGATTGTGGACATATATCAATGAAATTATGTTCTATGATAGCGTCGCGAATCATTCCCGCAATAAGATCTTCTTTGGCAGTGCTCCCCCACACTTCATCCATACCGATTGTACAATTAAGGTGCCCCACGACAATCAGTGAAGCCAAGTTTATAATACCAGAGTCGAACAGTTCCTTCCAAAAGGATGTCATGTTCCTATATGGACCATATAGGTTTAGAATATGTATACATTCCGGTTGCCCACGAAAGTAAGCCTCAATCAGAATGTCGCCTGAGCATGAGAAAGCTTTTACCTGCACCCAGAGCGAATCCCATATGACCACAAGCCCACCTGATAGACCAGCAGGAGCTGTGGCAGAAATATACCAATGCGGGAACATTTTCCGGAAATAAACAACAACATTAGAAACTGAATGCATGGTTTCTTGTAATAAAATAATACAGGGATGAACAGAGTGAAATAATTGCCTAAGAGCTAGGAACTTTGAGGATGTTCCCAAACCTCGGATGTTGAGAGATAATATAGCAGTCATGGCACATCCCTTCTAGGCATAAGTTCTCCAAGGGCCTGAGTAGATGGAATGTCAACAATCGGTACATCAACAAGGAAGTTTTCAATAGGGGAGTGTGAAATTATCTTTCTGGCATGACCCCTAAAATGACGGCTACCACGGTTACTTTTTCGCCGAACAGTGATGTTCCCCGCTGAGGTAGGACTGATTTATGGGGAAGAAAGATTGTCCGGCTTATGGATAGTAAGTGACCAGAGATTAAAGGTTTTCCGGTTTAGTAGCAATTCCAAGTCACTACCGACAGTTGGTAGGTGAGTGCCGAGGAGTAACCGGAGGGTTGCTGCTGATGCTAGGACTCTGAGTTTTAGGCACACGAGGGGGACATGGAATATGGGTTACATATGAGGTGGATGGGATGTCATGTGCCTGATATAACTTGGGATTAATATTGACAGGGGGAGAAAAATCCGGGAAAGTTGTGTAAGAAGGCGGAGCCGGACAGTGAATGGTGATGGGTTTTGATTTCTCATAAGAATGGGAAGTTGATGGAATATAAACTGGGGAAATACTGTCACGAGGAGAAAAACCATCACATGAAGATCCATGAGTAGAGTATTTTTGAGAGTGAGATCTATGAAAAATACTGGATTGACTGCGAGTATCATGACCTCGAGAATATGCAGCAGTCGGATGAAACTTGTTTGGTGCCCCCAAATGACTATGTCCATGATATCACCCACCCCTGCATCGAGGACAATTAGCCACCATGTGCCTCGTATGGTGATAGGAGCAGCGGAACGAGATGCCCCAGTAATCCAGCATCTGGGTAAGGTGTGTCTCCCCCCAGTGGAGGCCAATATGGTCCGGGAAGCCACCCTAATATTCTTTTTCGATTAAAATCCATGCGACCCGCTTATCAAGTGCCCCCAAACACCGAGGATCAACATATTTAAACTTCCCTATTGCATTCCCAATGTCCTCCAAGGCCTGCTTCGTCCAGAGTTCGATCGGCAAACTGGGTAGCTTCACCTAAATTAGTTTATTTTGCGGGGTATTATTCAGGGAATTGAACCCAATAAACCAGGAATGTAGTTCCAGGAAACTACGTCCATCAATCTATGGGATGGCCTTGGTCTTTTGTAAGTCTTCCTGACTCAGAAAATGGAAGTTGTACCATCCCAACAACAACCTCACAACTGTTGGCATATAGCCAAGCATAGTCTTCCACTTTTGTTCAATCCAGGACTGCATATCAGAGTCAGATTTATCAGAGAAATGCCAATGCCTCACAAGCGCTCGTTTTTGCAGGCTGGTGATACGATCACTAAGTCGATCAAGGTCAAAAACCAGTGCAGGAGGGGGAGATGTTGTTTTTATAGATTGGGCCTTATCACTAGTGCGTCGATCATGACGAGAATGGATAACAACCCAGCATATTAGAGCAGGCATGTCCACCACTTGGCACATAGCCATCCCCTAGAATGATGTGCCAACCATCTAGAGATTTCATGCTATTACAACGGCCACCTCCCAGACTATTAAACCTGTTTGACTCAGCCGCCAGGGTGTCTTGAATGAACCTCCTTGGCTGATGTGTTAGAGTCTAATATATCCATAACACCTGATATGAAGACCCCACAAAAAAAGACCCCACCCAATTTGGGGTCCCGTCAGATAGCCGTGTGCCCAAAACAATATATGCGACAGATAGTGACAATGGAGAGAAAAAGCATCATGCACTAGGAATTAAACCATATGTCACAGCCTAGTACCTTCTGACAGTGAACTCCGACTTCAAGAGATAGACGCAGTATTTGAAACCCACCCCAATTGGAAATGTCGGCGGATGACAACTCCCAAGTAATTCAATAAAGAGGAATGTCAGATAGTAATAAATCCAGAAAAGGAAATGTATTACTGAGGAATAAGTAATACCCAGAGATCATATAAGGCAGTACTGACGCCGACAAATCACACTTGAGAATAAACTAGTAGTAGAATGTAAGAACTAATAACTCCAGATCGGGGAGTTATTAAATCCAAGACAGACTATAGTTCGATGTAAGGCAGATCTGAGAAGAGGAAAGATCTATAGGACATGTGTCAATTGAATGTGATAGTAAATAGCCACCTACTGCCATGGAACAACGTGATACTGGGAGAGTACCAGAATAGTTTGCCAGAAAACACAGGGCAAGCAGGCCGAGTGCAACTGCCTAGCAGTGGAGTGAATTGGAGTGAATTACCAGAGTATCAAGTGCAGACAGAACAAAAACATGGAAAAACCTACACACCATCACAACAACAAAGGCAAAAACAACGCTTGCAAGTCCACCATATATCCCCAGACGAAAACTAAACTGCTTACACGGCTGTGAGATATAGAAAGGATTAATGAAATGAAGACAGTTCAAATTCCCTCCAGACACCAAATCAGAACAGCTATCAAGTGAGAAAAGAAAACTATGGCGAAAAGAAGTCTCAATCTCGGAATGCATGTAAGCGCCGGTGGGAGGTCCAGAAATGGATGGTAAATGTACGGATTAAGATATAAATGGATATAACAATAAGCACCAGAATATGAACAAGCTCGGACCACAAAAACCACGCACAAAAATTAAGGAACATTCCCATAACAAGGCGTAAAAGGCAGTATAGTTGTTAATCAGTCGCCCAGACAAACCTAACCAGTCAAAAACACAAACAATCTTCCAGGTACCAGTGACATTCAAAATCTCCACAACCGATAAAAAAACCAGTGAGAAATAGGCATACCGGCAGATTGTGACCGGTAGGAATTCTGGGTCGATTTTAAAACAGCAATGTGATCAAAACAACGCTTCTGAACCGAGACAAACCAGTAGGGAGCGTTCACAAATCAGTATATAATAGCCTGAGATAGAACAAATGCAAAGAAAACACCATCTGCGGGAAGACATACGGTGTGGAGCCGGTAAAATAAGGCAAATGTTCAATGTCAATCCCCATAGAGGACACTGTAAGCCCAGACCTTCCAACCTACTCTTTTTTTTTCTCTGCAGCAGAACCAAGAATGGACTCCAGAAACCTACAAGATCTACCTCTTCAAGGTTCTGAAGCAATGGGTATTTCCAGCAATGCCATGGGAATCATGAACAGTTTTATCAATGATTCTTTTCAGAAATTGGCGACCGAGGCATCTAGGGTTTACTTTTTCTGTGACCTAGCTCCCGAGGGTATTCCTACCTTTCTTGCCTCTCCGAACGGGGAAGAGCTCCTAGAAAAGGAAGAAGAGAGATAGGTTCTATTGAAAGATCGGGATTCGTTCTCTTGGAAAGGAGGGATGGACTCTCTCGCTACAGCAAGAAGCCAACTGTTACTTCCCGGGAGATCCAGACAGCCGCAAGACTCGTTCTTCCACGGGAGCTCCTCCCATCTTCGAAGCTTATGCGCACAGTTAGTAGATGTACCTGTTGCTACTTTGTGGCCACAATGTGTCGGACAGTACAAGGTTGAGGCCTCATGACAACACTTTTCCCTTCCAGCTGATTTAGGGTGATGTATCTCAACAAATTGGGATTCTTCAAAAGCGGAACCATTTCAATCCGGTGTGCTTGTCAAGGCTCTATGCGAAGGAAAGTTGTTCATATCTCATATTTGAGTAGCAGGCACCATTGAAACTTATCCTAATGTCACCTGCTCTGCACAGCAAGTTTTTCTCCCATTTCTTTCAGCAGCGTCATGCTACATTTCTAGTTCTGTGTCAAGGATATACATTCAGGAGTCCAAAAATATAATTATAGTTACTCAAGTCTCATTGTACCAAGAGAAAAGTCTACATCAATGGGTAAGTTTAACCAGTCTCTCGTATTAGTAATATTACTCTTACTAAATATTTGTTTAATATGTATTGGCAGTAGGTATCCTGTTCCCTTTACTCTTTTAAATTTCCCACAAAGTTCACTTTGAAAAAAAATATAAATATCCAGCTTAATCCAAAAAGGTTTTGAAAAAATTATTACTTATCTCTTTTCATGTTTAATAAATGTGATTAACACAAAACTTAGAATCATTAAGGAGATATATCCTATTTATCAACCTATAAAAATTGCAGATTGGATCGACAGAATGGGTGGAGCAGAACTATGATTTACTGTTCTCATCCGCGGTGGCATATCTCAATGTTGATGTGGCTGTCAAGGGCCCAGGGTTTTCGCTTCAATCAACACCCCAACTTGACGATTTTATTCAAGATATAGCTAAAGAGGTCAGTTGGATATTTTATTCAAGTGGGTCTATTCTACTTTCCACTGCCAGTAAAAAACTGATTGTTATACTTTGAATTGATTATTATACTCTGATTTGCAAAGGTGGAAGATCCAGACAATCCTGGAAAGACAATCTATGAATCATGGGCTTCTTCCAGCCAAGATTCCCGTCCTTCTGTAAGTGTTCATGTTTTGTTTCATTACCTTATCCTTCAATTAATGATAAGGATAAGTAAGATTACATCTCACTGGTTTTAAATTAATATGATTAATCTGATTCCAATCAGAAGGAAATATTGCAAATATTAACTACCACATAATAAGCTAACGATCGGCTTATTAATTTTTTTATCTAGTCAAATTCAATATCACGTTATTCTCATCGGATGAAATTACCATATGGTGTTTAATATTCGCCAAAAGGAAATTGGGGATTGCTGTAAAGAGCTTATTAAATTTCCATCTCAGATTAACAGGTTAGGTGGAAAGGGATCCGATTTTGCCCCTTTTGTACAGCATGCCGGAATTCCAGGCACTGACTTCAGCTTTGGAAAAGGTAACGAAATCACAGTCATAGAATACATGAAATTGAAATTAAATACAAATAGAGAGATCAACAAGTTACTGTACTTATTTCTACAATGTATTGATGATAGACTTTCCTGCCTATCATTCTCTGTATGACGATTACATGTGGATGGAAAAATATGGCGACCCGCTTTTCCATAGGCATGTTGCACGTAAGTACACGGTCAACATTCCATACATTGTCCTCTGGCAAGGAATATTAGCCATGCACAAGTTTGTGTGAATCGAACGTCGGTGAGAAATAGTAATTACTTTTACACGTGGAGTTGGATAAATATAGAGTCAGTTAACTTGAATGTTGATTCAAGTTGAGTTAAGTGATAGATACTTAGAGTGTGTGGTTGCAGATACTTTGAGTGTATGGTTGCATGTGGGTGCATGTCAAAATATTTTAGGCGAGTCTCTAGTTGGAAAATGATAAATACTTTTCACTTGGTTCATTGTAAGTATCGTGTTTTATGTGTGAATTATTTATGCTTTATTTCCTCCACCTTTCACTTGGTTCATTGTAAGTATCGTGTTTTATGTGTGAATTATTTATGCTTTATTTCCTCCACCTTTCTAACACATCTTACAGGTTGCACCAATTATAAACAATTTTACATTCCATAGCAAAACTTGTAAATGCTGGCCAATATTAAATACTATGCATTGACTTTTTCATTTTCAATATTGGATATTGTTTTTTTCTTATCCAACCACCGAAATGAAAAAACACTAAATCAATTAGTAACTCAGTGCTTGATATTTCTCCTAGGTATCTGTGCAATTTGTGCATGGCAGACATCCCTGCCCCCGAGAGTCAGATTTAATGATTATAATCAAACATCTTATTGTCTACCTATTGTCCAGTGGGAGCAATATGGGGTGTAACAAAGCTCAAGCTATTTTGTAGACAAAATTTCGGATATTTTTGAGTTGATTCGTCCATGTGAAAGCTTGACCACGATTTTTATTTTATTTTATTTTATTTATTTATTTACTTTTTTTTTTTTTCAGGGCGAAAAAAGCATAATTGTATTATATAAGATATATAAAGAGACAGATTAGTACATTGCATATTCTGTATATGGCCAATTTATAGGTCTGAACCATTTGAAGAACTAAATGAGATGGGAAGCATAATCCCAGCAGAAAGACAAAAATCTCAAGGATAAACGACAGACCAAGAGTTGTCAGCCAAATGCAAATATTTACATATCTCATAGAGAGGACATAGAAAAAAAGTTTTCAGAAGATGGGACGCACTAAATAGGAAATTTACATTATACTTCATCCCTTCATGAACAAAATTTGGAAGGACCATAGGACAAAAAGAGGAACAAAAGACAGTGCATACCCGAGATTCAGCTAATATGAAATTAGAAACCTGGAAGGGAAAATTCTTGGATATAGAAAATTTCCCCTTCAGACGTTACCTTCATAAACCAAGAGCCTGGAACCGATTGAAGACCTTCCTTTGACAACAAGTCTGCTTGCTGGTTCTGAGTCCTGTTGATATGGTGAATAGTACATCCTTCCATCCTTCTCCAGAAAAACCTGATCCTATCCATCCATCCTAGAAGGTGAGGCTTGTAAATGTTATTTTTCCCTGATACATAATCCACCATTACTTTGGAATCTCCAAAAATTGAGACTGCCTGAATGTTTAGAAATAAGCAAAAATTTAAAAGGCCAGCAAGAGCCATCGCCTCAGCTTTGCTGTTGGATCCCATTCCCCCATTCCAGTGGATGAGATATTGAACATTTTCATTCATTATAATGTGCACTCCACAACCACAGGAGCCATTCTGCTCAGCTCCATCAAAAAACGCTCTTGGCAACATTGTGAGAGCCTGTGCATGTTCTTTGCAGACCTCCTTTCTTTGCTTGTGAGGCATTTCCGGTAAAGAGTCATAGAGTGATACAATATTAGGCAAAATTTCCAAGAATGGCACTTTTCTGTCATTGAAAATAACATTGTTTCTCCATTTCCAAATGCACCAGAGTGTGATAATAATTATCGGCCTCCAGGATTCCTTCTGCCCACGCTTCTTTTATGGAGGCATGTGAAATGTGTGGGATTCCATAAATATTTTCCAGAGAGTGCCACAACTGCTGAGTTCTTTTGCAATTTAAAAACATGTGACAGTGGTTCTCCTCAGCTGATTTGCAAATTAAACAGATACTTGGTCCTTGCCATCCCCTCTTTTTCAAGTTTTCCAAAGATAAATTTTTGTTGTGGAAGGCCACCCATGAAAAATAAATCATTTTGGAAGGAACTCTGGATTTCCAAAAGACAATTGGGAATATAGGATCGGGAGGAGCATCCTTTAGGCCAATCATATTCTGATAAATATCCTTAACACGAACCAGGTTAATACCTTTTGAATTCTTCCAAATAAGACAATCAGATTCCAATGAGCGGTATATGCCGCAGTTTCTCAGACATGTCCTGATGTTCTCCCATTGTCAAGCTATAGAAACTAGCATCTCCATGTTTTCTGCCTCTTTCCATAGAGGGATCGATCCCTGCCAATCAGAAATCAATTTGTCCCAATAGAAAAAACATTTTCTATGGAAAAAATTTATTAGTGTTTCAGGCATAATGATCTCCTCGACACGGCTCAGAAAATGGTCTATTCCAATAAGGATCTTGCTGCCAAATTGAAAGCGCCATGTTAAATTCTTCAGGAAATAACTTTCTATCTTGCAGAAACTCAACCATATTGTTGACCCATATGAGGAACCAATCCTTCCCACCCTGAACCAATGTGAGATATCCTTACTGCCCATGTATTTCTTCTGAATTGTGTTACTCCATGGGCCCTCTGCATAAATCCCTCTCCACAATGACTTACATAAAAGTGCCTTTCCGCAAGTCCGCAAGTCCAGCAGGCCCCATCCTCCCATGCTTTTCGGAAAAGAAATATCAGATAATTTGGAGAGGTGAAATTTTCTTTTTTCCGATTGGCCGCCCCTTATAAAATTCACAGTTAGCTTATTCATTTTTTGTATGATACTTGCAGGTAGAAGAAATAAATGAGCCCAGTATACTGCGAGTTGAGTTAAAACTGATTGAGCCAAGGTCACTCTTCCTGCCAATGATAGGCATCTGTATTCCCAAACTGATATCTTTTTGTAGTATCTATCTAAAATCCATTGCCAGTCCATCTTTGAATATCCATTTGCTTTTAGCTGGAAACCCAAGTATTTTATTCCATGCTTAATGGGTTGTGCCTCTATTCCAAAAAGTGAGGATAACCATTCTACTGCTTCCTGATTGACATCATTATGGTAGATTACTGACTTTGATTTGTTTATTTGCAATCTTGTAGCTTTTTGAAAATTTTTAAGGATGTCATAAAAACATAACCAGGTGAGTCTGCACAGCATTCCAAACATAAGAATATCATCTACAAATAAGTTATGCGAGATGAAATTGTTCCTGCAGAATTTCAATGGGTGACACCTATTTTCCTTGACTACCTTATTGATGTGGAGGCTTAGTGAATTCATTGCCAAGATGAATAAAAGGGGCAACAGGGGGCAGCCTTGGCGAAGCCCTTTGGCAACTATAAAATAAGAAGATGGAATCACGTTAACAATGATAGCATAGTTCACCTTCTCAACACATGCCATGATCCAGTTTATCATGCTGGCCCTTAATCCAATCTTTGCAAGTAAACACTTGATGAAACCCAAATCAAGGCACTTGTATGCCTTGCGGAGGTCGATCTTGAAAATGATAGCATCACTTTTTTTAGTGTGCATGGAAAACAGACTTTCTTGTGTGTTTGCAACTGCGTCCAGTATATTTCTCCCCTTTAAAAAACCGTGCTAATCCTTTGTTAAGAACCTTGAAAGAGTTTCTTTGATTCTTTCTGCAATAATTTTCGAAATGATTTTGAAAGAAATGTTACAAAGGGATATCGGTCTAAAGTCTTGGAAGGATTCTACTTCTCCTTTTTTTGGAATGAGAGCTATATGAGTGGAGGAAATTATCTGATTGATACTACCTGATATCCTAGATCCTTCTACCATTCTTAACAGATCAGTTTTGATAAGATCAAAAAAGTGGATCAAGAATTCTATCGTCCAGCCATCTGGACTTGGACACTTATCCCTTTTAAAAGATTTCATTGTTTCTAACAGCTCCTCCTTAGTTACCGGCTGGAAAAGTCGATCATTTAGTTCATCATCGAACATCTGTGGAAATAAATCAATGCCCCATAAAATGTCCTGAATCCTCCAGTCCTCAGCTCTCTTATACTGATTTTCAAAATATCTTACGGCCTCGTTTGAAATGCCCTGTTGAGAGTATAGGAAACCTCCTCTTCCATCACTTATTTTCCATATAGAATTTTTTTCACATCTGGAGCTCGCAAACTTGTGAAAAAATTTTGTGTTCTTGTCCCCCTCTTTAAGCCAGATCGCCCTACTCTTTAATCTCCAAAAAGCTTCCTCCTGTTCTAAGATTTTTAATTTTTTCTTTTGAAGTTCCTTTATACGGCATCTCATTTTGAAAGTGAGTAGATTAGAAGCCAGGGTTCTCGAGACGCTGTCCAATTCCCTTTGAATTTCCCGAAGGGTTGTTCTATTCATTTGCCTTTTCTTGAATTGCCATTCCTTAACCACCTTTCTAATGGAGTCCATTTTGTCCCTGAAGGTCAAGAAAGGAGGTATATTCTCTGTTGATGACAACTCTCTCCAGGTTCTTATTATAATATCATTAAACTCAGATTCTTCCAAACATGTCCTGTTAAATTTGAATGAATAGCCTTTTCTAAAACCCTTTTCTCTCCATCCTAGAAGTATCGGTCTATGATCTGATATGAAAACATTCTCAATTGTTGAGAACGGCATGCCCATTCTATCAATTATACTAGCATGAAGGATAAATCTATCGAGTCTTTTTGCTATATAAGCCTCTTCGATCCTTCCATTTTCCCAAGTCGGAAGCATTTTGAGAGGGTTTATATCAACAAGATTCCTGCTTAGTAGCTCATATTTTATGCGATCTGCATGAGGATCCTTTTTCCTGCTAATGCCCCATATTTCATCCAAGTTTAAAGTGACATTTAGGTCTCCTGCAATCATCAAAGATTCAATGTCAAAAATTTCTGAAGCAAATAATTTCTCCCAGAATGACAATCTGCTTTTGTAAGGAGCGTATATATTCAGAATGTTGATCGGACAGGAATTCCCCCTGATTTGAGTGGAGATGAGAATGCCTGCCAAACATCTATATGCCTTTGCTTTGATCCAATCAGGATCCCATAAAACCGCTAGGCCTCCAGAAAGTCCATTAGCTTCCGAAGCGGTTATATGCCAGGAGGGAAACATTTTCCTGAAATAGGAAATTGATACAGAAGTGTTATGCATGATCTCTTGAATTAATATGATTTTAGGTCTTGCTGAAAGGAAAAGATTCTTTAGGGCCAAAAATTTATGGTCTGCCCCCAGACCTCTTACATTCATGGATATGATGAATGTCATTGGGGATTCTTTTCGGCCATGCTTGCTCTAAGAGGCCTTTCTTCAGTCATATCAATGATAGGGACGTCTATAAGAGAGATTACGAACCCCTCTGCCTGCTCCATTGACCCTCCCCCTGAAGTGTCTACTTCCCCTGTTGTTTTTTCTTCTCACCGTAATGTTCTTTGCAGAATTTGGGCTTATTTGAAGAGAAGATTGTCTTCCCAGCTTGTGAATAGTGAGGGGTCTAAGTTCCAGCAATTTTTTTGTTTAGAAGGTAGTCCAAGTCGCTGCCAATTGAGTTTGTGGGAGAGGAGATTGGGGAGTTTAAAGGGGTAGCCGTAATCAAAAGTTCTTTTCCTTTTCCAGATGGAGTCTTTTTCTTTTTTGGAGACAGAGAGGAGGATGGGATGAGGGTAATATGGACCTCCCTGTTGGGATCTTTAAAGGACTGAGGGACTGGGGGAGGGAGAGGGATCTCATGATCAGAGGCTGGTTCCAGAGGAGGCATTGAAGGAGAGATAATATCCAAAGGATTTGGGATCTTGAGAGGAGGTGGAGTTTGTTGTGAGACTTCAAGATTACTACCCCTTCGCTGATCATCGAACTCTGATGGAGATAGGCTTTCTGAAGTTGTTAACTTCTCTATTCCCGGGGATAGGGACTTTGTCCTATAAGTCCTTGCTGCAAACTGGGAGAAGCCATGATGCTTTCGGCTTTTTAAGACAGGACGGCGAGAGCAATTCTTGATTAAGTGTCCCGTCCAGTGGCATGCTGAGCATCTGAAGGGGACTCCCCAAAAGTCCAACCTCTGATTTATTTTCAGCTCCCTCTAGAATATATCAATGTGGTCAGGGAACCCTCCTTTGTAGGCTTTTTCTATGAGAATCCAGGCCACACGTTTATCTTTTTCTCCCAGGCATCTAAGATCAACATATACACATCTTCCTATGGAATTTCCTATCTCTGTTAAGGTTTCCTTTGACCATAACTCCAGGGGCAGCCCTGGTAGCTTTACCCATATCAAGTTATTGGTAGGAGTATTCTTCAACGGGTTATAACCCATATACCACTTACGTAACGCCAGGAAACTCCTTCCATAAACCCATGGCTGATTCTGAATGGTTTCCAGGTCGCTAGTGCTCAGGAAATGAAAGCAATACCATTCCTTCAACAGTCTGGCCACAATAGGAATATAGCCTATCAGAGGTTTCCATTGCAGTTCGAGCCAGTTTCTCATCATGGAATCATCCATCTCTGGAAAGTACCATCGGCCAACCAGAGCATTATCCTGAAGGCTTTCTATGCAGTCCGACAAGCAAACACTTTCAAGCTTGATTGCCGCGGGCAGGGGGATAGTTTTGACAAGCTTCAGATTCTTTTTAGAATAGGTCTTAGACTCGCCATAAGCCTTTTCCTTTTGATAGACATCGGATTGTCTGCCATCTCAGATAGGTCTTGCCTTTGCCCGACCATTTCCATCCATGTCATCATAGGGGTCTGAGGGATGGATAAGCATATCATCCAGCGTGGATTGCCATTCATTTGACAACTTGGCAGCACCCCGGTAGGATTCTGCCTGAATGGCAGCATGGACCATGGCCTCCATGGTTGATGTGTCAGACGTGAAGTCCATTCTTAAAAAGTCCACCTACTGACTTAACTGAAGAGTACTAATAAATAGAAAAGAAGATATGTCGGATTAGGCATTTAAACTGCAGAATGAGTGGACTGTCGCTCTCTGAATATAATACCCAGAGAAGATAGGATCAACGGAGCAAAATCGAGGCTTTTCTGACAAAAGGACTGACAAGAGGAAGTCTCGAGAATAAAGGGGCACCCTTTCCAAAAGGAGAGTAGTAATGAAAAGGCCAGTTGTCCTTCGAATATGAATGAGAGTGACGCTACCACGAGGTAAGATATGGCAGATAGGGAGGAATTTTTGAAAAACGGCGGCTTCTCTTGTTCCCGGGTATCTAATCTCGTCCCTTGTAATATTAATTGTCCCTTAATATCATAAGGTTTGAATCTAAAGAAACTCTGCCCGAGACTATCCTGAGAAGCAGGGATGTGATCGGGAGGAAAATCCGGTACCCCAAACGATTTTCAGGTACCCAGAAGAAGGATCCGGCCCGGAAAAACCAGAAGACCAAACGGTGTCGAAAGAAATGCCAGAAACTCGACCAGTCCTCCAAAGGTCTTTTCTACCTGGGATTGCTAGGGAGAAAAAGGGAGAATCCCCCTCAAGGATTTCATGGTCCTCCCATACAAAAACCTGAAGGGTGGTCAGTTCGGACCGAGAAAAATGAATTCTATGATGCCATAGAGATATAGGTTTTTGTTATGGATAAGTTTTAGGATAAGGAATTAGGGAAATAGAGAAAAAGAAAAAATATTGGGAGAGTTAAATTTTTTTGTTTAATTTTTATTAATTAGTTGTGAAACAGGGTGTTAGAAAAGGTTAAAAAAATGTGAGAAGAAAGAGTATGTATTTTTTTTCTTCCTGAAAAATGGAAACAGAAAAGCATTTCATTTTAAAATGCAAACTCTTCAAAAACAATCAGAACAATTATGAAAATATGCCCAAATTTTGAAATAATAACTAAAATTAAAATGTGAAAACAAAAAACACTTCATTTTAAAATGCAAGCCCTTCAAAAACAACCCACAATTATGAAAATATGCTGAAATTCTAAAATAATAATTAGAATTAAAATAAAAAGTATTAAACAACCTAATAAATTTGAAATTGCAAGTGTGTCCATGTGAAAAGATGACCACGCTTTAAGACTCTGCACATGTCCATCTATCACTCCTAGACATGTCCAGATCGGTACTATTGTCAGCAGAAGAAAACAAATTCCATAACCAAAAATTTCAATCACTTCTAGACCTGTCCAGATCGGTACTGTTGTCCGCAGAAGAAAACAAATTCCATACCCCAAAAATTCAATGTTATTGACAAAATCACTTGGTAAAACGATTTTCATACCCAAAAACTTCAATGTTACTCACAAAATCACATAGTAGGTAGGACCATTAAATAAATAAATATATATATATATATATATATATATATATATATATATATATATATATATATATATATATATATATATATATATATATATATATATATATATATATATATATATATATATATATATATATAGATATAAAGATTTGATTAATAATTTATATTAATTTAATCATATATTATATTAATTAAACTAAATCATTGTATAATAAAATTAGTAATTGTACTTAAAGGTGCAGAGATACATCAAAAGAATAAAAAATTAGGAAGATCATTTTAATAAATTAATTCACTAAATATAAAAACTCTTATTTCTAATAAAATAAATTTAACAATTGTTTTAAAGGTGCAAAGACAGGTCAAAGGAATAAAAATATGGAAACCCTGTAGGCATCTTTGTAATTATTGTAATCAAAATCCGTCAAAATAATTTTTAGTACCTTCATATCAAGCGCACCTACCTAAATCAACATGGCTTATGTTGTAACATTCCTTTCATCGAGAAGAGAAGAGTTGGACATGGGCAAGTCGATGAGATCTCTGATCATCGTTTGGGAACTCAAGAGAGGCTCCAACTTCCCCTGGGAGATCTCTGCCTAGTAAATCTTTTGTCTACCTCTTTGAAGGAGCAATTTGAGTTGTATTGACTTGATTAAACTCACCCATTCCCCATCTTCCCCATCTTCCCAAACCTTCTATTACTTCTGTGTATCTTTGCACCTTTAGGGGAAATTGCTAGTTATATTTTTAAGAATAAACCACATACATCCTTTTTTCTAGCCTATAAAACCCTTTTGTTATGTGTTTTAATATTTTTAATTTGAAGGTTTTTCCTTTTTCTTTTTATATTTTCATTTTAACATTTTAATACCTAGTTATATGTTATTCTGCTTCAATATTTGATTTATCTTAATGAAACTATGAAAATAATTAATTTGAGAAGTGTAAGCAAACAAAAATTCTTACAAGAATGCAATTGTCGATCTGTTGTTCCTAATATTTGTGTAGGGCATCAAAACTTCTTCCACTTGTAAATTTCTGAAGTTTCCCAAAGCAGTAACCCTTATGCCAGAAAACTTTCACCATACTGCAATTGATTGTCCTCTGTATATGTTTGTTACCAAAATAATATGAATTAAAAGAAAACAAGTACGCACTCATCTACGAAGGTAGGTAATATTTGAAACACTGACACCAATGGGAGAGGCACCAATAGGAAAAAGTGCCTGCTACAGCCCTATTGACAACAAAGAAAAAATAGAAATCATTAAAAAAGTTTAGACTCATTTGCAAGCACACTCACAAAGGCAAGGTCTTGGATTTTTCTCACACACAAACCCTCACATAGCATCTGGGAATCCTAAATATAATACACATATTACAACTTTAGTTGTATCTCAAGAATCTTACCAGATTGACAGATCAAATCCCTTACTGATATTGTACAATGATCAAAAAATGTTGTTCAAACCAGATCTATTAAAGTCATGACCCAATATTCATGTGTAATAAGCGAAGGATCAAAATATTAAAAAAACATCATACTTCATTAAAAACAAGATCCGCAAGCGGCGATAGTCCCTGTCGGGCCTGAAATCAGATAATAAACTAATTATAGCTTTGGAATTGATGAAAAGAGATGTGGTAGCACTAGTACTTTGCGGTGCAGGATCAATCGTTTTTACTCGAGCAAATACTAAGATTTCTCACAAAAAGATGTCTCTTTTTTAATAAAAGGCTCTGCATTTGAGTGATAGTCACTTGTCAGCAACGTTAATGATGCTTAGATCCGTTACCATTGTGCACCCTTTTTTTTACTATTTTGGCTCAAGGCTGTCTTGGTCGAGCATTCAAACCCTATATGATAAATCTGAATTGTGAGAACATCATAAGATTACCTGCCCATAGTGTGAAGAGAGAAAATAAGAGGTGAATGACAAATGAACTTCCGATAGTGCACGCAAAAAACATCAAACCACATGCTTGTATATAACATAGTTACTTCAAATGCTAGTTTAACACATAGAAGGATGTGAACAAGTATTTAGTAAGTCAGTAAGGTAGGTAGCCAGTTTCGGGATGAGTTTCGAGATGACAAAACCCTAGACACATTTGCTAAAGTCAATGCCTCTGATAACCCGCACGTCTTAGTGCGACCACTTTTCTTTATGGCGTCCGGTAGCCCAACAACGCGATTAGGAGATCTCAAACTTGCTGATCCCAGTAGCAGGAAAATCCACTGGCTGATCCCAGTAGCAAGAAAATCCAGTGGCAGGCAAATTCACAATAAAAGCTATGTTAATTCTGAATTAAGTCATTATTTTTAAATCTATGAAATAAAAAAATAAAATAAAATTCCTTAAAGTTTTGTAATCGAAGCAAGTAAATACGAACAAATGTGAAGATGATAATATCACGCTTCAAAAAGACAATGCCACATTTCTTATATCTGTCAAAAGGACTCTGCCACATTTCATATATTTTTCATGCAGTTCGACGTAAAAGAGCATGTTGTTCACTTTTATTCGAGACTGGTTCATAAATCTCTCTCCTTATGCATAAGCACTGTCGTTTGTTGCACTTCATCCCTGCTTTATTGTTATCTGTCTGTAAATGGACTCCATCAACGCCCCTCACCTTCCCAAGGTTAGCTTATGGTGGCTACAGAGGCCGAAGTTAGAGAGGTTGCATATCCAGTTTACCGAGTGAAGGAAGAAGGCATAAGGAGGGGTGCGACGGTTAACCCACCACCGCAGAGACAGGGACAGATATAGAGGTGGGAGCGGATTCACCTAAAATTGCTTAAACCTGGTAAACGATGAATTCTTGGTCTATCTTATACCTATAGTGTGTGGTCTAGTTGACGCCAGTAAAAGGTTGGGTATTGTGCGATCTCCATTGTCTCGCTGAAAGACTGTTCTCATGTGGTGAGGACTCTTGGAAATGGAAATTTCTCTGCTACACTCTGCCCAACTACTCATGAAATGTGAAAAGGAATTCTCGTCTGCAATGACATGATGAAAATTGGCTCCAATGCAAAATCCGCCTCCCTGAAAATCGGTGACCTGCAATACCCATGATCGTTACTTTTGAAACATCATCCATATGTTCACCAAATGGGAAGCGGGAGATGGTTATGAATAACATTCAAATTTTGAATTTGAAACTAAACCAAACCCTCCCATCGCATTAATCATGCCCTTTCATCGTTATCCGCCATCCACGAGTACAAAATGGACCCATGCATGCATACATCCAATAGACGAAGTGGCCATAACCGGAAAAAGGGAAGTCGGATTTCCTCGTTGGCCTAGAATATGTACTGTATGGTACTGTCTTAGAAGCATTAAATACCAAATAGCATAGGAAATATTGGTTGCCATGTCCAGATTGGTACTGTTGTCGGCAGAGAAAGCCAAAACAAATTCCATACCCAAAAAATAATACTAATTAGAGATGTATACCAACCATCTTCGGTTCATAGGGGTTTGGTTTTCTAATAAATAGGAGCATAAATACAATGTTAAAATTCTCACCAATCTATTGACATAAATTTAATGTAATGTACTAAAATTTGTAAGTATAGTTGAATGAGGTATTATAATATTCATAATAGATCTCATGAAATGGGAGACCCGATCTCCTAATATCCCAATAGCATGGGTCACGATACTAAAATAGATAATTGTTTAGTGAATATTTTATCAATATATAATTATTTGACATATGTAACTACAAAATATAATAATATTGGGTTTCCCTTATATGAGTCATTCACTTCCATCTTCCATCATTCGTCCAATGGTTCCATCAACTTGTTTTATCTAGATAAATCATATAAAGGTATTATGGAACTATAATATTGATTAAGTATGTTTTTTTAAGGGTGGTTCATGGACACTGAGTGACCACTACATCCACGGGAAAATCAAGGTAGATCAACTCGAGAACTTGTTGTCGAGATAAAACTTGTGCCAAAATAGAGAGAAGAATAGAGATACCAAATAGGATGGAATCTTTCACCTCCGAAATTGACAAGAAGTAAAGGGGTATTAAAACCCTCAAACCTAATGCTCAAGAACAATTGAATTGATCCACCTTGATGCTCAAAATGAATCCAACCCTCCTCTATTTATAGGTTTCCTTGACGGGTTTCATCTTCATAAATGGTTGATTAAATCTTACTCAAAACCCCAATTCTGGGATTTTTTGCCCAGCTGCTCGAAAACTTGCCCAACAATGGGTAATTTTTGGTGTTTTCCCCTTTTTAGATGGATTATAGATGATCCATGTGGATATTGGTGGCCACCCACCTACTCCACCTATAACTTCAGTCAATTTCATCTATTTCCTTGTTTATTTCAGCATTTACTACTATCAGCAGTTTCTCGGGTCCTAAACTTCTGGAGCAGTTTTGACCCCCTAAATGACATTTTTTTGAGGTCCTCTATAGGCCAAAAACCATAGGAAAGGGTTTGACGCAAATATTGTAGTACTCGGGGAGACATTTCCAACAAGGTATCATACGCGCCAAACAAAGATAATATGACCAAGTTACGACCCCAGGAAGTTGGTTGCCCAACTAACCCCAACGGGCCCCACAAACTCGTGGCATTACTTCTCCTGGGGTAAGGGTTTTGGTTGTTTAGGGTTTTCTCTTGTTGTTCAATAATAAATAGGCCCTTGAGCCTCATTGTAACATTCAGAGGCATGTAGCCACCACATCTCTTCTCAAAGATAAGCTACCATCACCCAAGCTAGTTTATTTCCATTTCTTTTGTAAGCATATTTTAATATTCTGAGATTAATGAAATGAAGTGTTACTTCTACTGCGTCATTGTATTTATGGCTATATATGTAATTTTTTATGTTCTTGTTTAATTTCAGATCAGTGGTATCAAAGCAGTCTTCTCGTTCTCTGTTTTTCTTTACATGTCCCCAACGAGGGTAGGGTATAAGGAGTTAGGACTCGATCTAGTTGAACCCTTGCAAGACCAACCTCACAAACCCCGATGACCTCCCATGGCGGAAGAAAATAAAGATGAGGGGGCAGGAGATCCTTTCAAAACATTACTTGAGGAAGCCCTCAAGCGACAAAGGAACAGAGTGATCACGGAGCTGAGGGCCCACGAACACCGTGCTTTGTAGGTGATCAGTGAGAAGAATATTAATAATGAACAGATGGCCCTATAGTGAGACACCGCCCTCACTTCCATGGTGGAACTTACTAACACAAATATGCGCATGATTAAGGCCGTGAGGGAAGCTTGCCGAATGGTCCCCAAATTGGCCATTCCTGAGGAGGCGGAGGCAGATGAACAGATCTACAAGCTTGCTACAGGGGTACGCGATGCTCGCATAGAGTTGGCTAAGGTTCAGCTAGAGATGAACCTACAGATTGCAGATTTACAGTTGAAGGCCCAGCCTTCAACTCCGCCAGAAGTAAAGGAGCAGCGTGCAACCGCTGTCATCGAGGCAATAGCGACGGTAGATAGTGCAGTAGCAGACTGCACACAGTTGTTTGAACAATCGTTCGAGGTCCTAACGAGCCTGCAGGAGGACCCTAATGTACAGCGGCTGGAGACAGAGGTGTGAGAACTGCAGCACCACTATCAAACAATGGACATATTGGAATCTATTAGCATTGGAGGGTTTGTGTAAGGGTTACTCAATGGTACATAAGAATTTCCTAAAAGCCAAATATTGACATCTATAAAGTTGAATAAACCTTTACCAAAGGAAATGGGTTATCGTAATTTATATTAGAAGGTTAGGAATGTGTTTATTCAAACCACAATGTGAGTGTTGTTTAAATGTTGGTTTGGTATTTAAGATTACAAGCTAGGATCACTATAGAAGGTGAAGTCTTTGTAAGAAGATGAGATCCTCGTATGAGTATAAATAACATTTAGAAGATAAATTTGATCCATAAGAGGTTAGAGTTAAGAGTTATTACAGTAATCAATTGTAGAGGTTATGGATTTGTTAGATTTGTTATAATATGGAAGATTCATATTCTAATTATTTATGTAAGACATCAGGAATGGATTGAAGTGTGTGGCTAGGACAAACAAAGGCCAAAACTATGTTGAATTAGGCCAAGAGAGTGGTCAAGATAAACCAGTGAATTTAATCTCGAAAAGGACGAGGAGTAGATATTAATGGTAGACAAATATTACAGAGAAATTCTATGTACATATGTAATGATGTAGTGTATTTATGCCTTTGAGTAATGTATGCCCCACTTTGATTGATGTGTTTTTATTTGAGTTAATACATAGTACAATTCTGAGTGAGATCCTTTGTTCTTCACATGCTTTGATATTACAAGATTGGACTATCTCCCAACTCATGGTCACATGTGTATTTATTTCTCTATAGATTGAATTCTAAGTAATTTATGCATTATTGTGTAATATTGAGGTCGATTTAAGAAACTAAGTAGAAGGAGCATTCTAGCATAGGTCATTGATTAGACAAAGGTTTCCAGTGTTGCAAGGTTCTCCAGATAAGGTCAAATATAGGGTTGGGTCATTTGAATTGTGTTTAATGTTTAAATTTTAAAATTTGACAACTCAACACCCAAGTCCCAAAATGTTAAGTGACAAGTAATAGGTGTATCGCTTAACGTTTTTGCTAGATTCAGGATAGAAACACATCAGTTATTTTAATTCAAAGTTGTTTTTCCTAGTCTCTTAAAACTCTGAAGCCCCGACCAATCGATACTTGAACACCCCATCACCAGATATCTCAATCTCTTGAAATTCCTATATTTCAAGGTTCCATTAGCAAGGTTCCACATATTATATCAGGATGAGATTCTGTTAAGAGTAGTGCATTAAGAAATCCCTGATAATTAATACCCTGATCTCTCGACACTCGATATCCCGGTATCCCTTGGAAAAAAATTTAGTTAAAGGGAATATTTTCTTTCTACCAGGGTTTGAAATTGTTTGCCTACTGAGACAACTCTTATTAGAAAATTTGTAATGTGTTTCATGAATGTGTTTAACCTCTAAATTTTTAATATGCCAAAATTCAGTATTTGGTAATGTTAACTAATATAAAAGAGTATCTATCAATTGACATTCTATCTATGCTATGACAGAAATGTACCAGAGAAATTTTTGAGGTGCATGGATCTGTGATATTCCAATGAGCCAACATTCTGATATGTCCTATAATAGAGATGAAAGTAATTTCAAATGTTAGGAATTAGTTCCAGTGGGTTGATGAAAAACATTTTAGATGTCATGAAGCATGCTAAGGAGAAATAGATGATAGATAGTTGAAGGGCATGAGGAAAAATTACTAACAGCTACATCACTCGATAGATCTCATGACACGGGAGACCCGATCTCCTAATATCCCAATAGCATGGGTCATGATACTAAAATATATAATTGTTTAGTGAATATTTTATCAATATATAATTATTTGACATACGTAACTACAAAATATAATAATCTTGGGTTTCCAAGATATGAGTCATTCACTTCCATCTTCCATCATTGGTCCAATGGTTGCATCAACTTGTTTTACCTAAATAAGTCATATGTAGGTATTATGGAACTATAATATTGATTAAGTATGTTTTTTTTAAGGGTGGTTCATAGATATTGAGTGACCACTACATCCACGGGAAAATCAAGGTAGATCAACCCGAAAGGATCTACCCATAGGCCAAACTAGCAAGGCCTAACCCCAAGGGCGTCAGGGAGATTTGACCCCGGGATCTCATAATAAGCGAAGTACTTAGCAATGGGAACTTGAAAAACTGAGCCATCCCTTGGGGCTTTATTGATTAAGTATGTTATTTAAATCCTTTTATGTTTTCCTTTATTGTTTTGTATGTTCATATAAATATGTCCAAACATATTTATATAAAGTATACTTTAAATGTAGGAAAGAATTCTTAACATAAAGCTTCTATTAAATTCATAGAGAACTTCATGATATATTCAATTCAATAACAATATAAATGACCTCGATTATTTTTTTTTAATGAAATTTTACTTTTTACGCAACAATATTTATTGACCCTTTGCACCCTCATATAGTCATCAAGTATGACCTTGCTCTTAAAACGTTATGCGTGTGTAATCTAGATATATATGCAAGAACAAATTCCTTTAGTGTTTCACTTGTCCGTGGTCATTTCAACCTCAAAAATTGTTCCAAAGCTCCATTTGATGATAATAATCCAATTGCAACTTTAACCATCCTAAAGAAAAAATAACTCCTACCAAATCGTGTTGTATGTGAGATTGAATTATATCTAATAATTATGATATCAACTTCTTGGAAAATCTAAATAAAGAACGAAGCACATAACAAATTATTAAAGCTAAAAGGAAAGATACATTAATGAAAAGCAACTTAATATATATAAATATTATCTCAATCTAGAATCCTTAGATTCCATTGGAGAGACGTGTTGAATTCCGATTTCAGGATGCAGTTCCCTTCAACCTAAATTCTTGTTTATTCACATGACAAATCAACTAGTCGTAAACATGGCATATGTGCAGCGAGAAAGAAGAGGTGCACACTAATAAAGAACGAAGCATCATCAATAAATCGCGGGGACGACCATGAGTAACTATTCAGAGTTTCCATCAGATGGCGAGTGAGTTTTGTGGACACATCAATACTTTGTCCCCCTTCTCTTCCGGGGAACAACTTCATCCTTCTAATTTCTTTCAAGGAAGCAGCCTGTACATTCAGTGGCATTCCCCATCTGTGGTCTATCTCGTAAACACGAAATTTCGGAGACATGAATGTCATTACAATGTAATCATTACATAAATTTCCAAGAATTGGGTCTATGTTTTCGCTTCCAAGACGAGATTCGACGAAGTCTGCAACTCTGTGGCATAGGAAGAGATGAGCTCTTGGATGAGAGTCGCAACAAAGACAATATCCTGCGCCAATAACTGCTTCGTCGTAGTCCCGACAATATCGCTGCATACGCAGTTCCCAAAATATGTTGGAGGCAATGGCAGTTTTACCGGCTCTGTGAAGTCAATAGGCACTCTAAAATAAACTGGCTTGTTCTCTGTAACTTGTTGAGCTTTCATTACGCATCTCCAAAACTGCGCGGAAACTGCTACAAATGAAGTTGAAGAGCCTGATCGTTCCTTCAAACCTTGAATTATTTTTTCGCTGAAATGAAATGTTGATATTTCCAGATTTGTTTCATCTTTGACAGAATTCTGGACAAAACTAATGTCAATGTTTTCCACTGAGTGATCACCAGCACTTGCATTGATTTCTGAAAATTTTAAGGGCAACAAATTATCTGGGACAAACTTGAAAATTTGCGCCTCTCTAATCAAATCAGTGACAACTTCTTCAGCCCTCAAATAAAGGTTGGGTATTGCGTGATCTCCATTGTCTCGCTGAAAGACTGTTCTCATGTGGTGAAAACTCTTGGAAATGGAATATTTCTGCTACACTCTGCCCAACTGCTCATGAAATGCGAAAAGGAATTCCCGTCTACAATGACGTGATGAAAATTGGCTCCGATGCAAAATCCGCCTCCCTGAAAAGCAGTGACCTGCAATACCCATGATCGTTACTTTTGAAACATCGTCCATAGATTCACCAAATGGGAAGCAGGAGATGGTTATGAATAACATTCAAATTTTGAATTTGAAACTAAACCAAACCCTCCCATCGCATTAATCATGCCCTTTCATCATTATCTGCCATCCATGAGTACAAAATGGACCCATGCATGCATACATCCAACAGACGAAGTGGCCATAACTGGAAAAGGGGAAGTCGGATTTCCTGGTTGGCCTAGCATATGTACTGTATGGTACTGTCTTAGAAGCATTAAATACCGAATAGCATAGGAAATATTGGTTGCCATGTCCAAATTGGTATTGTTGTCAGCAGAGAAAGCCAAAACAAATTCCATACCCAAAAAATAATACTAATTAGATATGTATACCAACCATCTTCGGTTCATAGGGGTTTGGTTTTCTAATAAATAGGAGCATAAATACAGTGTTAAAATTCTCACCAATCTATTGACATAAATTTAATGTAATGTACTAAAATGTGTAAGTATAGTTGAATGAGGTATTATAATATTCATAATAGATCTCATGACATGGGAGACCCGATCTCCTAATATCCCAATAGCATGGGTCACGATACTAAAATAGATAATTGTTTAGTGAATATTTTATCAATATATAATTATTTGACATATTTAACTACAAAATATAATAATCTTGGGTTTCCCTTATATGAGTCATTCACTTCCATCTTCCATCATTCGTCCAATGGTTCCATCAACTTGTTTTATCTAGATAAATCATATAAAGGTATTATGGAACTATAATATTGATTAAGTATGTTTTTTTAAGGGTGGTTCTTCGACACTGAGTGACCACTACATCCACGGGAAAATCAAGGTATATCAACTCGAGAACTTGTTGTCGAGATAAAACTTGTGCCAAAATAGAGAGAAGAATAGAGATACCGAATAGGATGGAATCTTTCACCTCCAAAATTGACAAGAAGTAAAGGGGTACTAAAACCCTCAAACCTAATGCTCAAGAACAATTGAATTGATCCACCTTGATGCTCAAAATGAATCCAACCCTCCTCTATTTATAGGCTTCCTTGAGGGGTTTCATCTTCATAAATGGTTGATTAAATCTTACTCAAAACCCCAATTCTGGGATTTTTTGCCCAGCTGCTCGAAAACTTGCCCAACAATGGGTAATTTTGGTGTTTTCCCCTTTTTAGATGGATTATAGATGATCCATGTGGATATTGGTGGCCACCCGCCTACTCCACCTATACCTTCAGTCAGTTTCATCTATTTCCTTGTTTATTTCAGCTTTTACTACTATTAGCATTTTCTCGAGTCCTAAACTTCTGGAGCAGTTTTGACCCCCTAAACGACATTTTTTTGAGGTCCTCTACAGGCCAAAAACCATAGGAAAGGGTTTGACGCAAATATTGTAGTACTCAGGGAGACATTTCCAACAAGGTATCATACGCGCCAAACAAAGATAATATGACCAAGTTACGACCCCGGGAAGTTGGTTGCCCAACTAACCGAACGGGCCCCACAAACTCATGGCATTACTTCTCCTGGGGTAAGGGTTTTGGTTGTTTAGGGTTTTCTCTTGTTGTTCAATAATAAATAGGCCCTTGAGCCTCATTGTAACATTCAGAGGCATGTAGCCACCATGTCTCTTCTCAAAGATAAGCTACCATCGCCCAAGCTAGTTTATTTCCATTTCTTTTGTAAGCATATTTTAATATTCTGAGATTAATGAAATGAAGTGTTACTTCTACTGCATCATTGTATTTATGGCTATATATGTAATTTTTTACGTTCTTGTTTAAGTTCAGATCAGTGGTATCAAAGCAGTCTTCTCGTTCTCTGTTTTTCTTTACATGTCCCCAACGAGGTTAGGGTATAAGGAGTTAGGACTCGATCTGGTTGAACCCTTGCAAGACCAACCTCACAAACCCCAATGACCTCCCATGGCGGAAGAAAATAAAGATGAGGGGGCAGGAGATCCTTTCAAAACATTACTTAAGGAAGCCCTCGAGCGACAAAGGAAAGGAGTGATCGTGAAGCTGAGGGCCCGCGAACACCGCGCATTGTAGGTGATCAGTGAGAAGAATATTAATAATGAACAGATGGCCCTACAGTGAAACACCGCCCTCACTTCCATGGTGGAACTTACTAACACAAATACGCGCATGATTAAGGCCGTGAGGGAAGCTTGCTGAATGGTCCCCAAATTGGCCATTCCTGAGGAGGCGGAGGCAGATGAACAGGTCTACAAGCTTGCTACAGGGGTGCGCGATACTCGCACAGAGTTGGCTAAGGTTTAGCTGGAGATGAACCTACAGATTGCAGATTTATAGTTGAAGGCCCAGCCTGCAACTCCGCAAGAAGTAAAGAAGCAGCGTGCAACCGCTGTCACCGAGGCGATAGCGATGGTAGACAGTGCAGTAGCAGACTGCACACAGTTGTTTGAACAGTCGTTTGAGGTCCTAACAAGCCTACAGGAGGACCCTAATGTACAGTGGCTGGAGACAGAGGCATGAGAACTGCAGCACCACTATGACGAAGTAAAAGGTACAACACGCACCGTCGCTTTCACGCAGAGACTAGCGAAGCTGCAGGAGGCCAAAACACTGAAAGAATAGGTAGATGCAACGCAACACAAAGAGGCAGTGTTGAAGGCATGCTTGAAGCCCTAGTTGGATGAGGCTTATTCAGTCACGACCTCTATTGAAGGCAGGCTTGCTAATCTGCAAGCGACTCAGTAGAAGCTTCAGGCTGATCGTTCAGGAGCAGTGACAGAGCAGATGGTTGACGAAGCGAAGTAGGCGGCCGCACAGTGCACTGCCGAGGTTGTCATCATACAAGTCGAGCTCGGAGGTCTTCTCGCCAAGATCTCCATGCCCGCAAAGTGACTCGAGGACTAGTCACCAAGTTTGTGTTTGGGGCCTCTTGGGAACGGGTTCCCCCAAGGACGGTTTTGGGGCTAAAATCCCATGTTTTGGGACAATTTTGTAATAAAGTTGTAAATTCTCCACATTTTGTGGTCACGGAGTGCGAAGGTATCAAGAGTCATAAAGGGTTGTCCGCCCTTATTTTGTAAAATGTAAAGTCGGCTGTAAAGATCCACCCATGGTCTGCAGACCATGGGATTGTATAAAAAGGAACTAAGTAAGTAAGCTCTAAGTAGTTTTGGAGTAGCGAGTCAAAAGTAAGAATGGATAGCAAAGAATAGGAGTTTTGGGAGAGAAGTCTAAGTGTTTCGGGTCTTAGCGTAAGTAGAGGCTCTGCAGCTGAGTGCACAGAGGACTAGGGTGGAAGTCCGCAGCTGAGTGCGCGGACCCTTGCAGCTCTGTGCGCAAGGCAGATAGAGTCTGTATTAATCAAAAGATATCAATAAAGAGAAGTATTCCGCAAATTATGTGTATTTATTTCTTTTTAATGCCTCTGGTTATATTGCGTTTTCGGTTTAATTTACAATGTTCATGTGATACGCGAATGTATGTGACTGTATTGGTTAATTGAACACAAGTAAGAATATATGTTTACATGGCGCTAACTGTGGTTGATTAGTAAGATAAGTAAAACACTTAAGATAACTTGGGAACCTATACAATACGCTGTCAGAACAGCGCGAAAGTACCTGGATTGCAGGTTAAGGCTGCGCGAAGGTCAATCGGACACCTTCGCGAAGGTACCAAAGAGCGGAATAAACAATAGACTGTCAGAGCCCTAAAGCTTAGTGACCTACGCGAAATTAGGAACAGAGGGTATAAACCGACATCACGACCATATCAGGGTGCGGAAACTTGGTACCAACATCCCCCCATACTGCTTCGGGTGAGACTTCGATCTGCGCTCTGCGGGCTGATGCGGAAAGGGCCAGTAGTGTAGGGATTTGTTTTGCTAACTAACGTTGAACCTGGGTCAGGCCCCACGAAGCCAACACCATCTTCGTTGACGTTCATTTACAAAAAAACGATAAACCCATCAGGGAGTTGAATTTAGACAATCCAAAGCCTCCTCCCGCCTTGTGTCTTTTCAGTGTACTCCACAGCCTGTATCTGTACCTTGTCCTTTGTTCTTGGAAGCATGGAAGATCTTGTAACAAAAATTTGGTGCAAGGGGGAGTGACATGCAACAACATGTTATGTCACAAGCAAAAAAGTCAACCACAGATCTGAGAGTAGATGAGCAAGACTCTAAGAGGAAAATAGAGCTTGGAGAATCCCACTCAAAAGTGGATGATGGTTGTCAAGACCATAAAATTGAAACTCATTATGCAAGCATGCATATGGATGAAGAATATGCAACAAATATTGTAGAGAGAGAAGCAAGAACCTTTGTATGTGAAGTAAAGCAAGAGCATATAAATGCTCAAGGAATCCATTGTAATGTGCATGATGCAAATGATGGTGAATCCCACTGTGACAAAACAAATGTGGATGATGATACAAAGTGAGATGTGAATTGGTGCAACCAACCGTAGTTGATGGATTTTACATTGTTTTTTAATATGCATGTGTTCCGAATAGCATGGTCGAAAAAGTTGAAAACAAGGTTCTTAATAAATTTGATGCAGATTTGAAACTCATTGAAGAATGGATTCAGAAACCAATAGAACAAATTGAAGTGAGTCTTAAGGTAACAACTGGAATAAAATAATTGAATGAAATGGTGAATAATGATCTTCAGTGTGTAGATTACATGAAAAAAGTAGTAGTACCTGATGATGAAAGTGAAAAGAATGATATGAAAGACAAAGATTAATGCATTGAAACCATTTTTCTATAATGGAGTCCATAAGAGATGAGATTATGTTATTCAGAAATATGGTAGAAAAAAAGTCAAGAATGTAAAGCAAAAGAAGAAGAGAAAAGAAGACAATTTAAAGATGTAATGTTTTGGCAGCAGTCCATGGTTGAACGAATATTTGTAGAGGAAGGTGTAGTAGAGGAGATCAGATTGTGTTTCAACACAAATTCAAAAAAAGTCAAAGAAAAATTACAACAGCAGCAGCAGCAAGTAAAAAAATATGGAGCCTACAACAAGAACCTGCAACAGAGAATGAAGCAATTTTGAGAATTTAAAATTTGGAAGAAGAGAAAATGAAAATGAAAAATTGTGAAAGTCTTGAGTCATTGTAATCCTAGCTGAGACATAGACCAGCAGGCATGTTCGGGTGATGATTGAATCAATTTCTATTGTAAGCCTGGCAGGTATAATTGAGTCAAGTTGAGTCATGTTTGAGTTATGTTGAGTCATACGGTCATAATTAAGGGGGTGTTAGAAATTGTTGGCATACTAACCTATAGCTTAGAGTGGTTTTTGAGCACGGGTAACCCTAACCTAGGGTTTGGCTTCTCGTCTGTGATTTTGGCTTTTGATTTTTCCAACATTTTCTTTCATCGATTCTCACATAATTAATATTTATGAGTGTGCGTACTGTCGTGCACTATTCCGACTGTGGAAGCAGGGTTTTGTAACCCACATTTGTTAAGGCTTGGTTGCCCGCACGGCCTCTGTTACAGTTAGGGCATGCATAGTCTCTTCTGTTTATTTTCTTTGGTGGAAAATAGTATGTGTGATGTGCATTTAGCTGTTGAAATTACAAATAAGAACTAGAGTACATATTTCTGTAATTTATGCCAAAGCTCTTGAAGGAGGGGATCTTACATTAATAGTTTTTTTTTAAATATATGTCAATATTACTTAATTTTATATATTAAAATATTCTATTGATGATCCATATTGAAATTTTTTATTATTATAAATATTTGTAAATATTAAATATTAATTTTACATAGAAAATTGAATGAATTACACATATTACACATATTAATTGTGATAATAACAATTACTCTATAAAAAATAATAAAAATGAAATAATCAATATTTTTAATTTTATATATCTATATATATAATTAAATAAAAAATATTTTATTTTTATTTTAAAAATACCAAACACTAAGAAAATCACACATTACTGTCAACTGAACTGTGAAGAATAACTAAGATCGATGAAACCTGCAATATGCATAACTGTGAAGAATAAGTAAGATCGATGAAACCTGCAATATGCATATATATTGGAAAAGTAGATGTAGATGGAAACATAAGTGGCCATGCATTCCGTGGAGCCGCGGAAGCGGTTCTTTATTTTAGCTTACTAGTAGAGTGCACGGCCCATGATAACGGATAGCTTAACCACAGGAACAGGGATACATTGTTAAGATGTCCTTCAAGGAGTAGAAACTTTCAGTGATCTTCTTTGGTCCTTGAATAATGTAATCCTTTGTGCTGCCAGGACCAAAATTAATGAGAGCATAGGTGTCACCTTTAAATATACAAGCCTCATTTTTTCGAGAAGAAGAAAACGCTGCATCCAACCCATTCTCGAAAATCGTACCTTTGAGACTGTAAAAACTGTCAATAATATTTTTGGGTCCTTGAATTATGTAGTCATCTGTTGTGCCGGGTGCGAAATTGATAAGGGCGTATTGATTACCTCTGAATAGATAGGCCTCATTTTTGGTGGAAGAGGTAAAGGAGTAGAAGCTATCAGTGATGAGCTTGGGTCCTTGAATAATGTAGCCCTCATCAAAGTTGATAAGTGCGTAGATATTACTCCTGAAAATATAGGCCTCATTTTTTTCGGAAGCAGTAAAGGCGGCGTCAATACCACTTGCAAAAATAGTATCTTTTAGGTAGGGAAAGCCATGGCCAATAGTCTCGGGTCCCTTGATAATGTGGTCATCGGTCGTGCCCGGAGCATAGTTGATTAGCAGGTACCGGTCGGCGACGAACAGGTAAACCTCTTCTTTTTCGCTGAAGTTAAATGCATTATTGATTTAACAACATCTCCGCAGGCGGGACATATAGGATTTCTTAGACGGTAAAAAAATTCCATAGGAGGCCACCCGTCAGGATTTGGATTCGGGTTAAACAGAGCATTGTTGTAAAGGTTATGGTCCACTACCGTATAATTTGGGTATCGCCATCCAGGCGTTACTGTAACTGTATATTCACGTGCTATTCGAATATACTGAGGGCTAATGCCACCTGCAAAAGAAATTTCCTGCTGGTTTCGATAGCGATTTCAGTCGCCCAGTGTTAGCACCGCGTCGATGCCCCCAGGGGCAAATATCTCATACCGATAAAGGATGCAATCTGCTGTGACCGCTGGTCGCCACGAAGTTAATTTAGTCATGCTGTCTACCATTGTGTAGATGCAATCCTTCCCTTGCACTTTGGGTAACCCTTTGGTGAAATCCATAAGATGCTCTCGCATTTTTGTTCTGGGATTGGTAGGGGCTGGAGAAAACATATAGGATGTGTATGCTAAACCATATTTTGTTGGCTTGTCATGAATTCCCTGATGTATTTCGTCACATCTTCCTTGATCCCTCTGCAAGAGAATTGTCCCTGAATCTTTCGATATATCTTGAAGAATCCTTGATGCCCAACCAAGGAAATATCATGTGTAGCCTTCAAAATATTTTCCCTGATTGTAGATTCAGAAACCAGATATACCATGTATTTATAATAAATGACTCTATGAATTATTTTACACCTATCATCCAGGATGATCTCGTCAATTAGTGCACAGGTAAACTGGTTCTTGGCATACTTTGTTGCAAGGTGTGCCTTCCAATCTTTTGTGAGTTCCATAGGGCACATGTTGTTGGTTTCCTAGAAAGTGCATCAGCCACAACATTCTTTTTTCCCTTCACATACTCAATATCAAATTCATAAGCTTGGATCTTTCTTACCAATTTATGTTTCCACTCATTAACATCCTTTTGCCCCAAGAAATGACACAAGTTGTTGTGGTCTATCCTAACTATGAACCTATTTCCAACCAAATAGTGTCTAAAATTTGCCAAATCATGCATGATAGCCAACATCTCCTTCTCATATATGGATTAAAGCTTCTTTGTGTCCTGAAGCTTCCAACTTTCGAATGTGATAGGGTGACCCTTTTACTTTAAGACAACCTCTATTCCTTCCCTTGATGCATCACATTCCAATATGAATGGTTGACCAAAGTCGAGAAGAGCCCAAAATCGAGATGAGCTCATTATTTCTTTGAACTTGTTAAACGTTTTATCGGATTCCTCTATCCCCCTGAATTCTCCCTTTTTAGTTAAGTTTGTCAAAGGTGCACTTAACTAAGAGAAACCCTTAACCTATCGTCAGTAATAGGTGCAGATCTTGAGGAACCCACATAATTTTCTTAGGGTTTTAGGTGTAGGGGAGTCCAATATTACCTGAGTTTTCTCTTGATGAACCTATATCCCCTTTGTGTTGATTATGTGTACTAAATAAAGAACATATGTCAGCCAAAACTCACATTCCATGTTTTTTTGTAAATGAGAAGGTCATAAAAAACACTAATAAAAACTTCCTTAGCTTCTTGTTGAAGACAATTTTCATACAAAATTGGAAGGTAGTAGAGGCATTGGTTAGCCCAAACAACTCGGCCAAAAATTCAAAATGTCCATAATGACATCGAAATGTCGTTTTCGGCACGTCCTCTTCTCGAACTTGGATTTGATGGTACCCTGAACATAAATCAATTTTTGAAAAGTAAACTGCTCCATGAATTTCGTCTAGTAATTCACCAATCCTGGGGACACGATACCTATTTTGGATAGTTTTCATGTTGAACCTTCGGTAATCAATGCATATTTTCCACGCATCATCCTTCTTCTTTACCATGACCATGGATGAGGCAAATGGACTCAAGTTAGGTCTAATGTGGCAAATTTCTAACAGTTGGATGGTATTTTCTATTTCATCCTTGAATTTCTTTGGGTGTAACTAAGCATGGTGATCACAGGATTAGCTCCTTCTTCCGGTTTTGTAGTGTGCACGAATCCTCTCTTAAGAGGCAATCCTGGAGGAATATCACCAAACATTGAAGCATGCTTGTCAATTATTTGTTGAATATTTGTGTTGTACTATGGTTTATCACTGCAAGGTACCTTTTGACTCATGATTCTGCAATTTATTTCATATGTGACATCGTCGTGCTTGAAGTAGCTTACATTCTTCTAGCTAAAACAACCTGTGGCCCACCATTTTCAATACCTCTCAAGACTACCCTACTACATTTTGGTGCTTTAAATTCCATCTCCAGTGCTTTAAATTGGTAGTCCTTTATGAGCTTACCCAATGAATACAACCATTATACCCCTAATACCATATTGATATCTACAAGATTTGTTATATATAATTCACTATTAAAAGTATAGTTAGTGAGAGTTACGCTCAAACCTAGGATCATTTCAGTGAAATCCAAGTTGTATGCACCCACAAATACTACATCCAAGCCTTCGAATTCTTCAGTGGGAAGTCCTCTCCTAGGCACCAGCGATGCATCAATGAAATTGTGTGTGGCTCCTCCATCAGTTAGTGTTGTGATGCATTGTACCTTGACAACTCCCATGACCTTAAAGGTGTAATACTTTGGTGTGCCGGAAAGGGTTGCAATCTTGACTCGGGGACGAAACTTCTTTTCTCCACTGGCCCTTTCTTCACCTTTTGCTTCTTCTGGTGATTCTTCCTTGTGATTGTTAGGTTTTTCTTCTTCTTTTTCTTCCTTGTGAGGTGGCTCTTCTTCAGTACTTAGAGTGGTATCTTCTTATTCTTCATCGATAGAGAGCACTTAAATGTAGTGAATCTTCCCCTTTCCCAAACAGTGATGTCTAGGTTCCCATGGTTCCCAACAAATAAAATGTAGCTTTTTCCTCCTTATTTCAGTTCAGGTCTCCACATCTAACCTGTCCCTTTAGGGACAATCATGTTGAGGGGCCTTCTTCTCCTTATATTTGGGAAGAATGAAAGGTTTGGGAGGGGATTTAGACTTGACTGTTGCATTCCCCATATCACGAGTTTTCTTAATAGCCTCTTGGAGGGACGTGGGGTTGAATGCCTTTACCCAACCTTGTATTGGTTCAGATAAAGCTTCCGTAATAAACATGACTAATATTTCTTCAGATATATATGTGACCATGATAGTGGTACATTCAAATTCAGAAATGACTTCTTCATTCGAGCCCATCTACTTTAGAAGTGCCAATTCTATGAAGTGGATGTCTTCGTTCTTTCGGCCAAATATTTCTATTATCCTTTGCATAAAATATTCACAGGAAGAAATGTTGGCATGCCCCAATGTTACTAAACCATGATACCACCATTCATATGCTTCCCCTTCTATATGCAAAGTGGCAAATTGGATCGCGTTTGCATATGGCATACGATTGAACTTGAAGTAGGTGTCCAATTTTTGCACCCAAGCTCTTGTTGTATAATTAGATGATCCATCAAATGAGGGAAGGGAAATTTTACTTACCTTGCATATTAGATTTGAATTAGGTTGTCCCCTGGGTCTATTTCTCAATCTAAAATAATGGTATTAATTGAAGTTCATAGCAGCTCACGTGTTTTCTTCTACCACTGCCGTATTCCCGAAAATAACCATCCAACAGTGTGTTTGGTTCAACAACATCATGGTTTGACATGGCTTGATTGTTTGTGAATTGAGGAAGCAATGGTCAGTGACTCCTTCTATTGGTTTTCGTGGTGTTAGGAGGACTAGGGTTATGATTCCTACTCCCTTCCATGTTAGTTTTGTTGTTGCAAGAAACATTTTCATTACCTATGAGATGAGTCATCACTTAAGCAAGTTGTTGCTAGCCCTGGGCCAAGGTGTGCATTATCTATTGTCCTTGTTGTTGCCCCTATAATATTAAATTTGAGATTTTTGTCTATCCATGTATCAATACATGTAAGAGATCCTTGGTGTTTGGATCTCCTCGTTCCTCCTTACCCTCCATGATTTCCCTACGGTTACCCTGACTGTAAGATTACTTGTATTTCCTAGAAACATGCACAAAACTCACAGGTTGGTAGGATTCTAGTGCTTTGATACCATTGTAATATACTAAGGTGATTTCCTCCATAGGCTTCCAATAGAAATAGACTTTTTGTTAAATTTATTTAACAATAAAATTCAACACAACAATTTATTTCATCCCAAACGATATGATAACATTAGTGTGTATGATTCAAAAATATAAAACCCAATACTAAAATAAATATCAACGACAATTTTCAACGGTACCATATATGTATTCAACCATTCATCAATGATAAGTCATGCCCGATAGTTCGGTCAAAGAAGCCCATGCGACATATGACCAAGACACTGTAATATTTAGTTCTATTCCATAGATATGACTATGATCATCAATAATAGACTAGAGACAAAATTTAATGAAATACCCTAACCAATTGTTGGATCAATTGATAGTGAAGAAACTTGTGCGATATTCATCCAATCAAGCTACCTCAGGCCTGCATAAGGATTATTCTGACTCTTGTCACATTCTTCAGTCCTTCTCAAGTTACAAGAATCTGCAAGAGCTTCTTTGTGTCTACTACAATATGTCCTCACTTATACATAGACATAATTTTCCTCCCAGATTGGAATGAATTGTTGTCACAAGAGCCACAATTTTCTTCCTTCATCACCTCTCTACCTCACATCGACAACGTGGGTATGAACCTATGAGAATAGTTGAAAAGATCTCACTTCCCAATTAATATCTTGATGTTTGTCTAAAAAATTCCTTGGATGTCACAACTCCAATTCAGACGTCCCTTTCAATGTTCAATCACTAGATCTGCGATCAACTTAGGAAACCACAACAGTCATAGAGAGTTCAGGGTTCCAAATCCTGATGTTTGATATCACCCACAGAACTATGAAAGGTCCTTAAAAGGATCCCTAATCCGATGCGTAGTTAGCAGACATTTTTTTCTTTGCTTTGACATCCACTTTACTCCATGATACTTCTATAATTGAATGTTTATCCCTTCACTATGCCAAAATACGATTTTAGGGTGACAATGCTCTACTACTTTTTGATGAAAAACTCAGAACAATGATCCCAGTCGAACACATAAAATTTCATTGTCACTAAAATAAATCGAACCCTCAATGTTCTTCATATTCTTCCTGCACCATATAAAATACCAATACCCACAGAACTTGTTGTCGAGATAAAACTTGTGCCAAAATAGAGAGAAGAATAGAGATACCAAATAGGGTGGAATCTTTCACCTCCGAAATTGACGAGAAGTAAAGGGGTATTAAAACCCTCAAACCTAATGCTCAAGAACAATTGAATTGATCCACCTTGATGCTCAAAATCAATCCAACCCTCCTCTATTTATAGGATTCCTTGAGGGGTTTCATCTTCATAAATGGTTAATTAAATCTTACTCAAAACCCCAATTCTGGGATTTTTTGCCCAGTTGCTCGAAAACTTGCCCAACAATGGGTAATTTTGGTGTTTTCCCCTTTTTAGGTGGATTATAGATGATCCATGTGGATATTGGTGGCCACCCGCCTACTCCACCTAAACCTTCAGTCAGTTTCATCTATTTCCTTGTTTATTTCGGCATTTACTACTGTTAGCAGTTTTTCGGGTCCTAAACTTCGGAGCAGTTTTAATCCCCTAAATGACATTTTTTTGAGGTCCGCTACAGGCCAAAAACCATAGGCAAGGGTTTGACGCAAATATTTTAGTACTTGGGGAGACATTTCCAACAAGGTATCATACGCGCCAAACAAAGATAATATGACCAAGTTACGACCCCGGGAAGTTGGTTGCCCAACTAACCCCAACGGGCCCTACAAACTCTTGGCATTATGTCTCCTGGGGTAAGGGTTTTGGTTGTTTGAACAATCGTTCGAGGTCCTAATGAGCCTGTAAGAGGACCCTAATGTACAACGGCTGGAGACAGAGACGCAAGAACTGCAGCAGCACTATGACGAAGTAAAAGGTACAGCGCGCACCGTCGCTCTCACGCAAAGACTAACAAAGCTGCAGGAGGCCAAAACACTGAAAGAACAGGTAGATGCAGCGCAACACAAAGAGGCGGTGTTGAAGGCGCACTTGAAGCCCTGGTTGGATGAGGTTTATTCGGTCATGACCTCTATTGAGGGAAAGCTTGCTAATCTGCAAGCGACTCAGCAGAAGCTTCAGGCTGATCGTTAAGGAGCAGTGACAAAGCAGATGGTTGACGAAGCGAAGCAGGCGGCCGCACAGTGCACTGCCGAGGTTGTCGTCATACAGGTCGAGTTGGGAGGTCTTCGCGCCAAGATCTCCACGCCCGCAAAGTGACTCGAGGACGAGTCACCAAGTTTGTGTTGGGGGCCTCTTGGGAACGGATTCCCCCAAGGACAGTTTTGGGGCTAAAATCCAATGTTTTGGGACAATTTTGTAATAAAGTTGTAAATTCTCCACATTTTGTGGTGGCAGAGTGCGAAGGTGTCAAGAGTCATAAAGGGTTGTCTGCCCTTATTTTGTAAAATGTAAAGTCGGTTGTAAAGATCCACCCATGATCCGCAGACCATGGGATTGTATAAAAAGGAACTAAGTAAGTAAGCTCTAAGTAGTTTTGGAGTAGCGAGTCAGAAGTAAGAATGGATAGCAAAGAATAGGAGTTTTGGGAGAGAAGTCTAAGAGTAGCAGTTTCCACGTAGTTTTGGAGATGTGTAATGAAAGCTCGACAAGTTCTAGAGAATGAGCCCATTTATTTTAGAGTGCCTATTGACTTCAGAGGGCGGGTAAAACCGCCATTGCCTCCAACATATTTTGGGAACTGCGTATGCAGCGATATTGTCGAGACTATGGCGAAGCAATTATTGGTGCGGGATTTCATCTTTGTTGCGACTCTCATCCAAGAGCTCGTCTCTTCCTGTGTCGCAGAGTTGCAGACTTCGTCGAATCTCGTCTTGGCAGCGGAAAAATAGACCCAATTATTGGAAATTTATGTAATTATTACATTGTGATGACATTCATGTCTCCGAAATTTTGTTTTTACGAGATAGACCATGGATGGGTAAGGCCACTGAGTGTACAGGCTGCTTCCTTGAAAGAAATTTGAAGGATGAAGTTGTTCCCCGGAAGAGAAAGGAGAAAGAGTATTGATGTGTCCACAAAACTCCCTCGCCATCAGATGGAAACTCTGAAACAGTTACTCATGGTCATCCCCGCGATTTATTGATGATGCTTCGTTCTTTATTAGTGTGCACCTCTTCTTTCTCGCTGCACATATGCCATGTTTGCGACTAGTTGATTTGTCATGTGAATAAACAAGAATTTAGGTGGAAGGGAATTGCATCCTGAAAACGGAATTCGACACGTCTCTGCAATGGAATCTAAGGATTCTGGTTTAAAATATTATTTAATTCTTTGACATGATCTGTGTCTTAATCTGGTTGTGTTGATGAACCACACTTGTTAGTTAGAAACGCGCCAGCCAAAAAAATTCTCTCATATAATTTTTACCGAAAGACTTTGTTTAATATTTATATATATTAACTTGCTTTTTGTTAACATATCTTTCCTTTTAGCTTTAATAATTTGTTCTATGCTTCGTTCTTTATTTAGATTTCCAAGAAGTTGATATCATAATTATTAGATATAATTCAATCTCACAAGACGATTTGGTGGGAGTTATTTTTTCTTTAGTATGGTTAAAGTTGGAATTGGATTATTATCATCAAATGGAGCTTAGGAACAATTTTTGAGGTTGAAATGACCATGGATAAGTGAAACACTAAAGGAATTTGTTCTAGCATATATATCTAGATTACACAGGCATAACGTTTTAAGAGCAAGGCCATACTTGATGACTATATGAGGGTGCGAAGGGTCGATAAATATTGTTGTGTAAAAAATAAAATTTCATAAAAAAAAATGTTATAAAAAAAATGTCATTTATATTGTTATTGAATTGATTATATCATGAAGGTCTCTATGAATTTAATTGAGGCTTTATGTCAAGAATTTTTTCCTACATTTAAAGTAGACTTCATATAAATATGTTTGGACATATTTATATAAACATACAAAACAATAAAGGAAAACATAAAAGGACCTAAATAAGATACTTAATCAATAAAGCCCCAAGGGATAGCTCAATTTTTTGAGTTCTCGTTGCTAAGTACCTTGCTTATTATGAGGTCACAGGGTCAAATCTCCTCGATGCCCTTGGGGTTAGGCCTTGCTAGTTTGGCCGATGGGTAGATCCTTTCGGGTTGATCTACCTTGATTTTCCCGTGGATGTAGTGGTCACTCAGTGTCTGTGAACCACCCTTAAAAAAAACATACTTAATCAATATTATAGTTCCATAACACCTATATATGATTTATCTAGATAAAACAAGTTGATGCAACCATTGCACGAATGATGGAAGATGGAAGTGAATGACTCATATAAGGGAAACCCAAGATTATTATATTTTGTAGTTACATATGTCAAATAATTATATATTGATAAAATATTCACTAAACAATTATATATTTTAGTATCGTGACCCATGCTATTGGGATATTAGGAGATCGGGTCTCCCGTGTCATGAGATCTATTGAGTGATGTAGCTGCTAGCAATTTTTCCTCATGCCCTTCAACTCTCTATCATCTATTTCTCCTTAGCATGCTTCATGACATCTAAAATGTTTTTCATCAACCCACTAGAACTAATTCCTAACATTTGAAATTACCTTCATCTCTATTATAGGACATATCGGAATGTTGGCTCACTGGAATATCACAGATCCATGCACCTCAAAAATTTCTCTGGTACATTTCTATCCTAGTATAGATAGAATGTCAATTGATAGATACTCTTTTATATTAGTTAACATTACCAAATATTGAATTTTGGCATATTAAAAATTTAGAGGTTAAACACATTCATGAAACACATTACAAGTTCTCTAATATGAGTTGTCTCAGTAGGCAAACAATTTCAAATCCTGATAGAAAGAAAATATTCCCTTTAACTAAATTTTGTTCCAAGGGATACCGGGATATCGAGTGTCGAGAGATCAGGGTATTAATTATCAGGGATTTCTTAATGCACTACTCTTAACAGAGTCTCATCCCGATCTAATATGTGGAACCTTGCTAATGGAACCTTGAAATATGGGGATTTCAAGAGATTGAGATATCAGGTGATGGGGTGTTCAAGTATCGATTGATCGGGGCTTCAGAGTTTCAAGAGACTAGGAAAAACAACTTTGAATTAAAATAACTGATGTGTTTCTATCCTGAATCTAGCAAAAACGTTATGCAATACACCTACTACTTGTCAATTAACATTTATTTTGGGAGTTGGGTATTGAGTTGTTAGATTTTAAAATTTAAACATTAAACACAATTCAAATGACCTAACCCTATATTTGATCTTATCTTTAGAACCTTGCAACACTAGAAACCTTTGTCTAATCAACTAGAAAATTTGTAATGTGTTTCATGAATGTGTTTAACCTCTAAATTTTTAATATGCCAAAGTTCAATATTTGGTAATGTTAACTAATTTAAAAGAGTATCTATCAATTGACATTCTATCTATACTATGATAGAAATGTACCAGAAAATTTTTTGAGGTGCATGGATCTGTGATATTCCAATGAGCCAACATTCTGATATGTCCTATAATGGAGATGAAAGTAATTTCAAATGTTAGGAATTAGTTCCAGTGGGTTGATGAAAAACATTTTAGATGTCATGAAGCATGCTAAGGAGAAATAGATGATAGATAGTTGAAGGGCATGAGGAAAAATTACTAACAGCTACATCACCCGATAGATCTCATGACACGGGAGACCCGATCTCCTAATATCCCAATAGCATGGGTCACGATACTAAAATATATAATTGTTTAGTGAATATTTTATCAATATATAATTATTTGACATATGTAACTACAAAATATAATAATATTGGGTTTCCAAGATATGAGTCATTCACTTCCATCTTCCATCATTGGTCCAATGGTTGCATCAACTTGTTTTATCCAAATAAATCATATGTAGGTATTATGGAACTATAATATTGATTAAGTATGTTTTTTTTAAGGGTGGTTCACAGACATTGAGTGACCACTACATCCACGGGAAAATCCAGGTAGATCAACCCGAAAGGATCTACCCATAGGCCAAACTAGCAAGGCCTAACCCCAAGAGCGTCAGGGAGATTTGACCCCGGGATCTCATAATAAGCAAAGTACTTAGCAATGGGAACTTGAAAAACTGAGCTATCCCTTGGGGCTTTATTGATTAAGTATGTTATTTAATTCCTTTTATGTTTTCCTTTATTGTTTTGTATGTTCATATAAATATGTCCAAACATATTTATATAAAGTCTACTTTAAATGTAGGAAAGAATTCTTAACATAAAGCTTCTATTAAATTCATAGAGAACTTCATGATATATTCAATTCAATAACAATATAAATGACCTCAATTATTTTTTTTTAATGAAATTTTACTTTTTACGCAACAATATTTATTTTCCCTTTGCACCCTCATATAGTCATCAAGTATGACCTTGCTCTTAAAACGTTATGCGTGTGTAATCTAGATATATATGCAAGAACAAATTCCTTTAGTGTTTCACTTATCCATGGTCATTTCAACCTCAAAAATTGTTCCAAAGCTCCATTTGATGATAATAATCCAATTGCAACTTTAACCATCCTAAAGAAAAAATAACTCCCACCAAATCGTGTTGTATGTGAGATTGAATTATATCTAATAATTATGATATCAACTTCTTGGAAAATCTAAATAAAGAACGAAGCATAGAACAAATTATTAAAGCTAAAAGGAAAGATACGTTAACAAAAATCAAGTTAATATATATAAATATTATCTCAATCCAAAATCCTTAGATTCCATTGTAGAGACGTGTCGAATTCCGATTTCAGGATGCAGTTCCCTTCAACATAAATTCTTGTTTATTCACATGACAAATCAAATAGTCGCAAACATGGCATATGTGCAACGAGAAAGAAGAGGTGCACGCTAATAAAGAACGAAGCATCATCAATAAATTTCGGGGATGACCATGAGTAACTGTTTCAGAGTTTCCATCTGATGGTGAGGGAGTTTTGTGGACACATCAATACTCTTTCCCCCTTCTCTTCCGGGGAACAACTTCATCCTTCCAATTTCTTTCAAGGAAGCTGCCTGTACATTCAGTGGCCTTCCCCATCCGTGGTCTATCTCGTAAGCATGAAATTTCGGAGACATGAATGTCATTACAATGTAATCATTACATAAATTTCCAAGAATTGGGTCTATGTTTCCACTTCCAAGACGAGATTCAACGAAGTTTGCAACTCTGTGGCACAGGAAGAGACGAGCTCTTGGATGAGAGTCACAACAAAGACGATATCATGCACCAATAACTGCTTCGCTGTAGTCCCGACAATACCGCTGCATACGCAGTTCCCAAAATATGTTGGAGGCAATGGCGGTTTTACCTGCCCTGTGAAGTCAATAGGCAATCTAAAATAAATGGGCTCGTTCTATGGAACTTGTTGAGCTTTCATTACGCATCTCCAAAATTGCGTGGAAACTGCTACAAATGAAGTTGAAGAGCCCGATCGTTCCTTCAAACCTTGAATTATTTTTTCGTTGAAATGAAATGTTGATATTTCCAGATTTGTTTCATCTTCGACAGAATTCTAGACAATATTGATGTCAATGTTTTCCACTGAGTGATCACCAGCACTTGCATTGATTTCTGAATATTTTAAGGGTAGCGAATTATCTGGGACAAACTTGAAAATTTGTGCTTCTCTAATCAAATCAGTGACAACTTCTTCAGCCCTCAAATAAAGGTTGGGTATTGCGCGATCTCCATTGTCCCGCTGAAAGACTGTTCTCATGTGGTGAGGACTCTTGGAAATGGAAATTTCTCTGCTACACTTTGCCCAACTGCTCATGAAATGCAAAAAGGAATTCCTGACTGCAATGACGTGATGCAAATTGGCTCCGATGCAAAATCCGCCTCCCTGAAAGCAGTGACCTGCAATACCCATGATCATTACTTTTGAAACATCGTCCATAGGTTCACCAAATGGGAAGCAGGAGATGGTTATGAATAACATTCAAATTTTGAATTTGAAACTAAACCAAACCCTCCCATCGCATTAATCATGCCCTTTCATCATTATCCGCCATCCACGAGTACGAAATGGACCCATGCATGCATACAACCAATAGACGAAGTGGCCATAACCAGAAAAGTGGAAGTCGGATTTCCTGGTTGGCCTGGCATATGTACTGTATGGTACTATCTTAGAAGCATTAAATACCGAATAGCATAGGAAATATTGGTTGCCATGTCCAGATCGGTACTGTTGTCGGCAGAGAAAGCCAAAACAAATTCCATACCCAAAAAATAATACTAATTAGAGATGTATACCAACCATCTTCGGTTCATAGGGATTTGGTTTTCTAATAAATAGGAGCATAAATACAGTGTTAAAATTCTCACCAATCTATTGACATAAAGTTAATGTAATGTACTAAAATTTGTAAGTATAGTTGAATGAGGTATTCTAATATTTATAATAGATCTCATGACCTTGGAGACCCGATCACCTAATATCCCAATAGCATGGGTCATGATACTAAAATATATGATCGTTTAGTGAATATTTTATCAATATATAATTATTTGACATATGTAACTACAAAATATAATAATCTTGGGTTTCCCTTATATGAGTCATTCACTTCCATCTTCCATCATTCGTCCAATGGTTGCATCAACTTGTTTTATCTAGATAAATCATATAAAGGTATTATGGAACTATAATATTGATTAAGTATGTTTTTTTTAAGGTGGTTCATGGACACTAAGTGACCACTACATCCATGGGAAAATCAAGGTAGATCAACCCAAGAACTTGTTGTCGAGATAAAACTTGTGCCAAAATAGAGAGAAGAATAGAGATACCAAATAAGATGGAATCTTTCACCTCCAAAATTAACGAGAAGCAAAGGGGTATTAAAACCCTCAAACCTAATGCTCAAGAACAATTGAATTGATCCACCTTGATGCTCAAAATGAATCCAACCCTCCTCTATTTATAGGCTTCCTTGAGGGGTTTCATCTTCATAAATGGTTGATTAAATCTTACTCAAAACCCGAATTCTGGGATTTTTTTGCTCAGCTGCTCGAAAACTTGCCCAACAATGGGTAATTTTGGTGTTTTCCCCTTTTTAGGTGGATTATAGATGATCCATGTGGATATTGGTGGCCACCAGCCTACTCCACCTAGACCTTCAGTCAGTTTCATCTATTTCCTTGTTTATTTCAGCATTTACTACTATTAGCAGTTTCTCGGGTCCTAAACTTCCGGAGCAGTTTTGACCCCCTAAACGACATTTTTTTGAGGTCCACTACAAGCCAAAAACCATAGGCAAGGGTTTGACACAAATATTGTGGTACTTGGGGAGACATTTCCAACAAGGTATCATACGCACCAAACAAAGATAATATGACCAAGTTACGATCCCGGGAAGTTGGTTGCCCAACTAACCCCAACGGGCCCCACAAACTCGTGGCATTACTTCTCCTGGGGTAAGGGTTTTGGTTGTTTAGGGTTTTCTCTTGTTTTTCAATAATAAATAGGCCCTTGAGCCTCATTGTAACATTCAGAAGCATGTAGCCACCACATCTCTTCTCAAAGATAAGCTACCATCGCCCAAGCTAGTTTATTTCCATTTCTTTTATAAGCATATTTTAGTATTTTGAGATTAATGAAACGAAGTGTTACTTCTACTGCATCTTTGTATCTATGGCTATATATGCAATTTTTTACGTTCTTGTTTAATTTCAGATCAGTGGTATCAGAGCAGTCTTCTCGTTCTCTGTTTTTCTTTACATGTCCCCAATGAGGTTGGGGTATAAGGAGTTAGGACTCGATCTGGTTGAACCCTTGCAAGACCAACCTCACAAACCCCGATGACCTCCCATGGCAGAAGAAAATAAAGATGAGGGGGTAGGAGATCCTTTCAAAACATTACTTGAGGAAGCCCTCGAGCGACAACAGAACGTAGTGATTGTGGAGCTGAGGGCCCGTGAACACTGCGCTTTGTAGGTGATTAGTGAGAAGAAGATTAATAATGAACAGATGGCCCTACAGTGAGACACCGCCCTCACTTCCATGGTGGAACTTACTAACACAAATACGCGCATGATTAAGGCCGTGAGGGAAGCTTGCCAAATGGTCCCCAAATTGGCCATTCATGAGGAGGCGGAGGCAGACGAACAGGTCTACAAGCTTGCTACAGGGGTGCGCGATGCTCACGCAGAGTTGGCTAAGGTTCAGTTGGAGATGAACCTACATATTGCAGATTTACAGTTGAAGGCCCAGCCTTCAACTCCGCCAGAAGTAAAGGAGCAGTGTGCAACCGCTGACACCGAGGCAATAGCAGCGGTAGACAGTGCAGTAACATACTGCACACAGTTGTTTGAATAGTCGTTCGAGGTCCTAACGAGCCTGCAGGAGGACCCTAATGTACAACGGCTGGAGACAGAGGCGTGACAACTGCAACACCACTATGACAAAGTAAAAGGTACAGTGTGCACCGTTGCTTTCACGCAGAGACTAGCGAAGCTGCAGGAGGCCAAAACACTGAAAGAATAGGTAGATGCAGTGCAACACAAAGAGGTAGTGTTGAAGCGCGCTTGAGGCCCTGGTTGGATGAGGCTTATTCAGTCATGACCTCTATTGAAGGCAACCTTGCTAATCTCCAAGCGACTCAGCAGAAGCTTCAGGCTAATTGTTCAGGAGCAGTGACAGAGCAGATGGTTGACGAAGCGAAGCAGGCGACCGCACAGTGCACTACCGAGGTTGTCGTCATACAGGTTGAGCTAGGAGGTCTTCTCGCCAGGATCTCCATGCCCGCAAAGTGACTCGAGGATGAGTCACCAAGTTTGTGTTGGGGGCCTGTTCGGAACGGGTTCCTCCAAGGACGATTTTGGGGCTAAAATCCCATGTTTTGGGACAATTTTGTAATAAAGTTGTAAAGTCTCCGCATTCTGTGGTCGCGAAGAGCGAAGGTATCAAGAGTCATAAAGGGTTGTCCACCCTTATGTTGTAAAATGTAAAGTCGCCTGTAAAGATCCACCCATGGTCCACAGACCATGGGATTGTATAAAAAGGAACTAAGTAAGTAAGCTCTAAGTAGTTTTGGAGTAGCAAGTCAGAAGTAAGAATGGATGGCAAAGAATAGGAGTTTTGGGAGAGAAGTCTAAGTGTTTCAAGTCTTAGCGTAAGTAGAGGCTCTGCAACTGAGTGCACAGAGGACTAGGGTGGAAGTCCGTAGCTGAGTGCGTGGACCCCTGCAGCTGTGTGCGCAGGGCGGATAGAGTCTGTATTAATCAGAAGATATCAATAAAGAGAAGTATTCTACAAATTATGTGTATTTATTTCTTGTTAATGCATAAGTCATGCTAGAGCTTTCAGGTTGCTTACTAGGTGTTTGCATTTTCTTTCCTCGGGGCATCAGTTACCGATAATAATTCTCTACTATGCCCTTTGAATTCCTTCAAAATAATTTTTCAAACCAAGCTTAAGCAAAAATTTAAAAAAATCTACACAGCTTTTTTCACTTTGTAGGAGCTCGATATTGCCTCTTATGTATCTCTATAATTTTGGATCATCCAGTTCTACAATTGCGACCTGCAGTAGCCCTTTGTGTCCTCTTTCCAATGCCACCAGTCTTATCCAAATTAGATTCTCCAGGAAGAGTTATGCCAAATCTCTCACAGTGACCTGATTATAGACTAGTTCAGGAGAGCGAACTTGTACAACGTGTCACGTGTTCCTGTTTCGACCTTTGGCTCTGAAAAATATATACAAGAAACTACAGTCCGTCCTCATTCTGCACCTTCCTACAAAATTTCAATCCAATGCTCAGAGAGAAAGTTATGATGATTTTCCCCGGGTCACCTATTTGGAATGTAATTCAAGAGTCTGCAAAAAGACCAGCTTCCTCAGATCATATCTCCATAAATATAGTGTGAAAAGCTCTGAAATTTGGATTCGAGGTTCAGTACAATTTCGTCTCAAACGGGTTTTTTTTTTCACTTCTAAAACATCGCAGAAAAAAAAGTTATAGCGAAAATGCCACAATGACCTATTTGGAGCAGCGAAACCCTAGAATCCAAAGCTCTGATACCAAATGTTATGAAACCAGCTCACAAAAAGATAGAAAAGATAGATCAACGCCTTAGAATTCAGCCTCTTCGAGGGGGCAACTTCCTTTACATTACACAAATGAATGATTCTTTGATGATTCAAATGACAAAACCTCCTTTCTATATATAGGAGTCTAAGGAGTCACAATATAACCCAGCCGACCTAACAATAATAATATAAAGGCACAAAAATAACAATAGAGGGATTATATGGGCCACAATAATAACAATATGGGGACAATAGGGGCACAAAAATATTAATAAGGGATACAACTACAATAGTAATGGGGTAATCACTAGTATTATAGGGACCTAACAGTTCCCTACCACGTTTACGAAGCTAAAGGGGATAATAGGAGACCAGGGTGTTATGAAGATCACGTTAAAACCTTACGCGAAGCCGATTAAGCAAAGACTTTACCGCCTCAATCCGAAGTATAAGGAGAAGGTCCACTTAGAGCTAGACAAGATGCTAACGGCAGGCATCATTGAGCCTGTAGAAGAATCTGATTGAGTAATCCCAATGGTGGTACAGGAAAAGAAGCAGAAGGATGAAATAAGGATATGCATAGGTCTCAGGAAGTTGAATGACGCTTGCGTACATGATCCCTTCCTGACTCCATTCACTGATGAGGTATTGGATAATGTAGGTGGCCAGGAAGCGTACTCCTTCATTGATGGGTTCTCTGGGTGCCATCAGAGAAAAATTATGCCTGAGGATAGAAGCAAGACGACCTTCGTGACTGAGTGGGGATGTTTTCAGTACACTGTAATGCCTTTCGGATTGAAGAATGCGCCTACAATTTTTTCACGCGTAGTCATTGTTGCATTCAAAGACTTCATTCATAAGTTTATGGAGGTGTACTTTGATGACTGGACTGTGTTTGGGTTGGTAAAATGCCATGTGGCAAGTTTGTGCCTAATGTTAGATACTTGTTGAAGGTACCATGTTGCGCTCAATTTGAAGAAATGTTTGTTTTGTGTTCCTTTTGGGACTTTGCTGGGTCATGTGGTTTGTATACAGGGATTGATGGTAGATCCCGCAAAGATCGTTGTAATACTTAACTTGAAGGCGTCAAGGAGTGTGAAACAGTTGCGCGCAACCCTAGGACATACTGGGTATTACAGAAAGTTTATCAAGGGTTATGCCCAGATCACTGCGCCTGTGGAGAAGTTGTTGAAAAGGGATGTCACGTTCTGTTGGAACGAGGACTGTCAGAAGAGCTTGGATGTATTGAAAAGAAAAATGGTCACTGCGCTGATTTTAGTCTTCCCGGATTGGAAGAAAGAGTTTCACGTACATGTAGATGCATCATGTATAGCACAGGGAGCAGTAATGACACAAGCTGGCGAAGGAGAATTGGACCATCCTTTAGCATTCGCAAACAGGAGGTTATCCAAGGTTGAGCAGAACTATTCCACCACCGAGCACGACGGGTTAGCCATGGTATACGCGCTACAGAAGTTTAGACACTATTTTCTAGGTGGACATTTTAAGATGTATACGGATCATTCTGCGTTGAAATACCTAGTCAATAAGCCTGTGTTGGGGGGGAGAATCTATAGGTGGTTGTTATTATTCCAGGAGTATGATTTTGAGGTTATTGTGAAGCATGGAAGACTGAACGCAGGACCATACCATCTGTCATGCATCGAAACAGGGGAAGAGCCCACTAATTTGGAGGGATTGCCTGACGCACAACTATTTGCAGTGCGCGTTACGGATGGTCACTTTGAAGACATCATACACTTCCTAAAAACAGGAACTGACCCAGAAGGCTACACCGTCCAACAGAAGAAGGATTTAGTGGTGCGCGTGGCAGACTTTTCTGTCACTGTCAGGCATCTGTACAAAATGGGGTCTGATGAAGTATTACGATGATATGTATTGGAGTTTGAAAGGATAAGTATCCTTGCAGACACTCATGAGGGCGCCGCAGGAGGGCATTATGCAGGAAGGGTGACCGCACAAAAGATTCTACGCGCAGGGTTGTGGTGGCCAACCCTCCATCATGATTCAAAAGCTTACTGCAAGGCGTGTGATGTGTGTCAAAGGACTAGCAGGCCATTGCGGATAGATGAGTTGCCTCTGAACCCATAGATGACATTGCAACCTTTTGAGAAATGGGTGACAGATTTTGTGGGACACATTCAGCCCTAAGGAAAGAAGACGAGAGCACGGTACATTATCACCGTGACTGAGTATTTGACTCAATGAGAAGAGGCACAACCTGTGAAGGATTGCATAGGCGTGACTGCTACGAAGTTCCTCTTTGAGTATGTACTAACGTGATTTGGGTGTGAAAAGATTTTGATGAGTGATCGTGGTACACACTTTCTGAACGAAACGATCAGTGCACTGACGGAGGAATTTCAGATATATCACCAGAAAAGCACGCCTTATCACCCACAGCTAATGGGATGGTGGAAGCATTCAATAAGGTGCTGGAGAATGTGCTGACCAAGCTTTGCAACGCTCAATGAAGTGATTGGGACCTGCGCAAACCCGTAGTACTATGGGCCTATCGAACGACATGCAAAAAGTTTACTAGACAGAGGCTTGTATATGGTGTTGAAGCAGTGATGCCCATGGAATACATTATGCCTAGTCTGCGCATAGTGGCACTCATGGGTATGATGGATTGCGGAGCCCTGGAAGAGAGGCTCGCGCAGCTGGCTGAGCTTGAGGAAGAGATATTTCTTGCTGGATTTCACCAATAGGTCCAAAGCAACACGAAAAAGCATGGCATGATCGACACATTAAGATGTGCACCTTTAAGGTAAACGATCTGGTTTTGTTATATGACAACAAGTTTGATAAATTTCCAGGGAAATTCAGAATGCACTGGTTATGGCCCTATGTCATTAAGGAGATTATTGATGGCGGAATAGTTTAGTTGGTTAAATTGAATGGAGATCCCTTCCCAGGAAAGGTGAACGGCAGCTGATTGAAGCCATACACCGGTGATCCGGCCAGGTGACTACATGAAGGTAGCATAGTCTTAGCACTCTAGGCAACTGAAAGGAGGCGCGAGACTATAAACTACACTACCCGAGTTGGGGAATTGCGCGACTGGAGGATAGTGCGGAACAAGGAAATGTCACAGGGTTCGCAATAGCGCGAAGAAAGCTGTGCTACCCAGGGAGAAATCGCGCAGGCCAGCCGGAAAGTGACCGTTAAAGTCACTATTCATGATTTGACGGTAGGAATGCGGCCAAATGGAGCTTGCAGCCAACATTTAAGACAAAATTTATGGGTAAGATCCTTGGAAATCTACCACCAATCCGACATTAATGAACTAAATTTGGGGGGAACGGTCGGATTTGAATTCAAAATGCCCTATAAATTACAGGTGGAAGCCCAATGAAAAACACTTGGCATTTTGAGAATTGAGTTGTTGAGCTCTCAGGCGCACATGAACCGCGAAAACTTCGAAGATTTTCTAGCAAGCTCAGTATTTGAGACGTTGCCAAAGGAGACACAGGGATTGTTGCATAGCATCATGTCAACGCCCACAGAAGCTATGAGTTCTGAAGCAGTGACAGCCGAGGGGGTTGTGCCGAAAGTTGTTAGGGAAGTAGAGGGAGCTGCTCCAGAGGTTGCAGAAGTATTAACTGAAGTTCCCAAATCACCATGGACACCTAGACCAAAGTCGACCCCAACCAATGAGAGTGTGAAGGATAAGAAGGGAAAGCAAGCTGCGATACTGGTGCGCGCGTCGCCTAGACGAAACCCACGGAAGGACAAGCCCACTGCACAGGAAAAGGGAAAAGCCATTAACCAGGAGCCGAAGGAGGAAGAAATTGAGGACATCCCGATGGATGATGAGGATTTGGGGGTAGAAGTGGAGAAAGTTGAAGTCCAAGGTTCTTACCCTATCACTAGGTTGCCCGAGTACATCCCTCTGTGCAAGGGAAAGAACAAGGTGCCAAAGGAAATTGATGAGAGCAAGGTTGCCTTGCACACCCCTCTGCTGTCAGACGAGATTGTCTTTGAAGGACCACGCTTGGGGCAGGTTCCTCTATTGAAACTAGAAGATTGGGACTTAGCTGACCATGAGAAGTTCCCACACTTGGCAACAGAACAACTCATGCACCGCGTTGTTGACAAAACCACTGGGATGACTGCATTGGAACTGTGGATGTGGCTCAGGGGAGTAAACAAGGCTGATCTGCTCAACTTGCTATGGGTGTCGCACTACAATCGCACCCCCATTAGAGTATTGGTCATCAAGCAGCTATTATGCTTAGTGCACGATGGGTGTCTGTGGCTGGAGGAGGTGATACCCATCACCGAAAGATTGATCCATAAGATCACGCAGCTGCCCTACACAAGGGAAAATCTAGCCATGATGTTTGGCGAAAAGGTGGTGAGCAGGCCCTCGCGGAGGCCATGAAGGAGAAATTCAAGCTCGTGAAGACGTTGCGATGCTATGCCATCTCGAGTATCTGCGACCCTGCGGTCAAGGTGGCTACGCAAATTTTGGCAGGAAAGGTTATGAGGAAGTGTCGCCCAGATGAAGCGCCGGCACCAGTTGTTGCTCTTATAGCCCAATGCATCCAGTTTAATTCAGCGTATTATCTCTGCGTTGAGTTCCTTGTGAACTTCCGCGAGGCACAGGAGCTCAGCAAGACCTTCCACTATGCGTGGCTCTTGTTGTCTATTGTGTTGGTAGCCTGGGAGCTGCTAGAAGATAGTCAATTCCCCTCAGTCATGCTGGACCTTCCAAAAGCAGCGAAGTACGCTTCACTGTGGGTGACCAAGGATGCTCAGCGCATCAAGGATAGCAAGATCTTCTGGATCTTGATGGAAATGAACATCCGCATGGCTATCAATCGCAAACCGTGATTTTCGCCTACTTTTTCTACCAAACTGTAGGGGTATGCGAAGTTCAAGGAAGATTTTCCCCACATATCGATCAGGGCACGGAAGGACCCTGAGAAGACATGGTATGACATTCCTTACTTGGCAATGGACGATGCGATTGATGCAATTCTTGATCGCTCGCCAGTAGAGTGGCACACTACCTTAGACTTGACGGTGGGGTCGAGCAAGTCTGTCGCGCAACACAAAAACGAGGAGGCCAAGCTCAAAATGGCGTAGCTGGCTGAGAAAAGGAAGAAGGAGGCTGCTGACAAGGTCCAGGTGGAGCACGATGCCACCCAGTAGACGGAAAAATAGCCAGGTGAAACAGAGTGTGGCTCTGACAAAGGCGCGAGGTCGCCTTCACCCGAAACAAAGGAAGAAACGGATGAGCAAACAGAGTAGCATGGGGCAGACCCACAAACGACGTCGGACAGCATCAAGCATCCAAGAAAACAAGAAAAAGTGGGGTCAAGGAAGAAATCCAAGGCCAATAAGGCTTCGCTGGACCCAATCACCCTCATAGAGGGAGATTTGCATGACATTGGAGACACGGTGTGGGATGTCACATAAAGGCACTACAATAGTTCAAGCAGCAGCAGTAGCTACTATTGGGGGCCATCCAAACAGGTCTGCAGGAGCTGTAGACCCGTGCATCATAGGCTGGTACGGTATCCACCAACCTCGCTATCGGTACTTCAGAAGCTGTCGAGATGCCGCGTGCGAAGGTCTCCCGAGCGATAGTGCTGCCAGATGGAGCACTAACCACAGAAAATGAAGATGACAGACCCACTGTTAGCACCCTCAAGGGAGTGGGGTTGAACTTGGCAGTGCCCCCTGGTGAGGCGCTCCACCTATTGCAGGATGGAGTGATCGCGGAGCTAAGGGCCCGTGAACACTGCGCTTTGCAGGTGATCAGTGAGAAGAAGATTAATAATGAACAGATGGCCCTGCAGCAAGACACCACCCTCACTTCCATGGTAGAACTTACTAACACAAATATGCACATGATTAAGGGCATGAGGGAAGCTTACCAAATGGTCCCCGAATTGGCCATTTCTGAGGAGGCGGAGGCATATGAACAAGTCTACAAGGTTGCTACAGGGGTGCGCGATGCTCGCACAGAGTTGGCTAAGGTTCAGCTGGAGCTGAACCTACAGATTGGAGATTTACATTTGAAGGCCCAGCCTTCAACTCCGCCAGAAGTAAAGGAGCAGCGTGAAACCGTTGTCACCGAGGTGATAATGGCGGTAGACAGTGCAGTAGCAGACTACACACGGTTGTTTGAATAGTCGTTCGAGGTCCTGACGAGTCTGTAGGAGGACCCTAATGTACAGCGGCTAGAGACAGAAGCGTGAGAACTGTAGCAGCACTATGACGAAGTAAAAGGTACAATGCACACCTGTTGTGGGGAAAAGTGCCCATGCGGGACGACCCTATCCACCTAAGGTGTGATAGTGCCTTAGCAACAAACAGAAACAACTATTCTAGTATTCTTCCTTTATGAATTAAGAATAAAGAGAGATGGGATGGACTAACCGGTGTCTTCCGTTTGTCCTTTGATCCGGTTTCTCTTCTCTTTGAGAGCTCCCAGCTACTTGCCTTCTCGCTCGCCCAGCTTCACCAAGTTCCTGCAAGATCACAAGAGGGGAAAACTACACAAAGACATAGATTCATATTCATAACTAGTTCAAGATTAGAAATAAACTAAACATACTAATGCAATCATGCATCAAAGACACATCAGCATGTAGGAGAAACTCAAATAGTTTTATTGATGAAATAACAAGGTTCAGGAGGAGATACAACCATGAGAGTTCCAATCCAGCATCTACCTCCCAGCAGATGAAATCCCTTCTTCACCTCCCTTCAAAGCATAAAGCACCCAATGATCTCAATCTCAAACCAACAGTAATTCTTTGCAATATCAAAATTCCAGCCTCTGGATCCCATGGATGAGAGATCCATATATAGATGTTTGGAGAGGGGATGAGTCAGCTTGTGATCTGACTAGTGTCCTCTCTCTCTGTCAGTTCTTACTTCCACTTGGAGACTGAGAGCCTCTTACTCATCACTTAGTCGAACTCAGTGAGGCAAGTGTCATGGAGGAAGATTCTGGAAGCTTCCATAGTCTTTACACCTCGCACAAGGGCCCTGCCATTTGTCATTTCCCGCTCAGCGCACCCTGGTAGTGCATTTGGGTGCGTTGCAACGCACCTAGCTAGTGTACTGGGGTGCTTTGCAACGCAGGTGGCCAGTGGAGCCACTGAAATGATCCTGATTTGACTTGTTTTTGAGCATTTTCTGGTGGAGAACTTCTGTGAATTGCTGTGGTTTGTTGGCCTTGTTCCTCTAGGGGTAGGAACAACATATTTAGGGACTTTGGATCCCTTGGTTTATGGACATTTCATGCTCAGAGTTGTAAGGCACAAAAATGTCTATAACAGTTGCCCCCTAAAGTATGAGGCCGTTTATCGGGTGAAATGCTTTATTAGGAGGATCCGAAGTTCTTTCAATGCTGGGAGGAGACCTGTAATAAGATACAATACAATACATTATTTTCATACTTTTTCATGATCTAGCTGAGGCGGGCATTCCCATGCTCAGCTTTATAAATTCATTTTCATGTACATATGACAGACAATCGTCTGATGATAGACTGATGATTCTGATAGAGCCATCATCCTTTTGGCAAGATGATTATCTGTGCTGCAAAGCTGTACATTTCCATGTCTTTATTTTCCTGAATATATATCGCAGCCCGGATGGATGAAACTAGATCCGGGGTCTTCAATCTCGTCCGATCTTCACTCTAAGTACAAGTCGATCCATGTGAGAATTGCTTTGAAGTCGAACATGGAAAGACATCGCTTGATTACCAGTCAATGATGTAAACTGTTAACAAGCGCGAGAGGAATCACCGATAATGATGATGACCCTCAAGGTACTGCAGTACAATTCACGTGGTGTGAATAGAGGACTTGGCGTCGAACACCACGCAAAATCTTTCGGTCGAAGGTCATTGATGTATACCTGTCGCCGGAAGTGAGAAACTTGCCATTGAGGCATGCAAGCTTCAAAGTACTGAAGGGGGTGTCCCTAGATCAACTTCTTGGATAATGAGCTGATGTCGACAAGAAGCGATCCGTCAAAGGAGGGCCTTGATGAATCCCACATCAATGACACGGAACGGAGCAAATGATTTTGATGGAGGTGAAAACGATCTGATGATGTATGATTCAGGGTGGCGGTCATGAAAGAGTATAATGTATGGTAGTGGATGGGACACAGGTGACTTCTCTGAACGACTTCTCTTGAACATATGGCGACACTTATGCGATGGATTGGTAGCATTTACCCCAAGTATGGATGGTATGGCGAGACCATGGTGATGTGACCGGTGAATGAAACAACCCAACCCGATTGTGGTACGGAGGAGAAGTGTCATGTTCAAGAGCGACTTGCTACCAATAAGGTTTCTTTGAGTTTCTCCCAATTTTTCCCCAGTCATTGCTGACCAGTACCTCTTTATTTTTGTCAAGCTTGAGGAGGATAACATATGCTTGTTCTATAATTTTCCCTTCGGGCAAACCCATCGCTATGTTTTAACGAGCCTAGCGATAGTGAAACTCGTTCTCGTCTAAAGACAAGTTTGTCGCTATTTAATGCTTTTAACGAGTCTAGCGACAAAGATAACTCGGTCCTTTTCATTTTTAGAGAGTCTGAAAAGGTACGTAAAGTTAACTCCGAAAGTCCTTTTTCGTCATCTAATCCCTTAAGTCCGAAAAAGTATAAAACAATACAGAAGGGATGAATTTTCGATATCTTTAACGAGCCGAACAAAACAAGCGCTCGATCTTTTTGTGCAATAATCCCTCAGGTCCAAAAAGATTAAAATCTAGAGGAGGGATAGCACTTCCGGTCACTTTAACGAGCTGGAAGGCCAAAACTCGACAATCTTTTCATTTTTTATGAGTCAGATGAAAAGAGCTTAAAGGAGACTCGTCTTTTGAGGAACGAGTGATAAAATGGGTAGCAGCTGATTCCAGGGAAGGATTGGAATTTCCAAATCACGGCAGTGTCACAAGGATGGCTAGTGAAATCACTCTTCGCAGCTGTTCCTCAAAATGGGTAAACAATCATATGGAGGTGAATGATCGGCCAATGGAAAAGTGGAGGTGATGGGCAAACACGACCAAGGCTTTAATGGCTGATAATGGTGCATTCACGGTGGTTATTTACCGGGGTAGTTCATTTTTTAACGAGCTTAAACGCGGATTGAAACATTTGCTCGATCTTATGTTTATTTTTTAACGAGCATGAACTATGTGCTAAAACTGCTCGGATCTTGCGTTTATTTTTTAACGAGCATGAACTGTGTGCTAAAACTGCTCGAATCTTGCGTTTATTTTTTAACGAGCATGAACTGTGTGCTAAAACTGCTCGATTATCCAGTCATATGATAAGAATGTCTCATTGAAGATTCTATTTTTTATGGAGCTTCATCTTACAAAGCTTTGCCCCTGGATCCTTTCTTTATGCAAGCTCGGAAACGACTAATCCTACGAGTTTAAAGGGTTAGCCTACAGGTTTAAAGGGAGGACCTAAAAATTTAAAAAATAAATAGCCGCCCCTTGCTTGCACTCCAAAAGGTTTGCATGCCCCCAGGTATAAAATATGATTTCAAGGTTACCTCTACTTTATCCGCCAAAACATTTGTTCCAGCAGGAAAGGCCTACCTCTTTCAGGTTACCAAAGATTGCTCTATTCGCGGCCACGAATAAAACACTTCCTCGGCGATGTTTACCGAGATAAACAAAGGTGAGTGACATCGTCTTGCCAAACACATAACTTTGACAAGAGAATCTTATTCTAGAATAACCCCTCTTCCTAGACGGACGGGGTACAGACTAGTCATATTCTCCCGCGAAAACCTACCCTATACCCAAAGTTTTCCTGCCGAAGCAGACCAAGACGCATGCCCCCTGGGTTCCAGTCATATCCTTCCGAATCACTCGCGCTCATCGGGAGGACGGACCGTGGGTTGAGACATTTCTTGCGTGAAGAGACCATTTAGGGATGGTATATGACTATTTGCGATGCGTGATCCGGGAAATGAAAGCTGGTCCACGAGCTTGACCACTCTTCCTTCATGCGGAAAACACATTACTCTAAAGAGTGAGGAGACGATGGCTCCCATGCAATAAATATAGTCTCGTCCAAGGAGTAGGTTATAATCCAAGGGTCCTTGAACGACCATCACGTTCATTTGAACGGTCTTCCTTTTCAATGTTATGGGCACATTGGGAAGAATCCCTAAAGGTCGACTGGTTCCTTTATCAAAGCCTGTCAGATTTCTCATCTCAGGCAAAAGCGATGGCGAACCAAGCGCTTTCCAAGCAGTAGAGGAAAGGATACTCACAGAAGCCCCCTCATCAATGATGGTACCAGCCATGACCATTCTATATATTTGGACGATAATTCTGAATGGTATGCTTGCTGGTAAGCGGGGTCTGCCTAGTTGATTCCAGTCGAAGGAGACAACTAGGTTGCTTGGAGGTGGGACCGAGTAGACGGCCGGGTATGGCTCTGACGAAGTTCCTTCCTGCGATAAAGGAATGGGAAAATTGCCCCCTTGTTCGTCGGAGTCTGTGTTGATGAAGAGAATTTGGACGGTGTCATCTTTATTCTCTTCTGTGATGGTATCATTCGAAGATAGAACCTCTGAAGGCAAGACCGGGTCAACTGCCGCCTCGACCTTTTGACTTTCGTCAGGTATGGATTCAGACGGTTTATCTTCAATGATAGGTGCTTCGGCTGACCACCTGAGCGGGCCAGCCGGGTTCTCAACTGGTGAAGGACTTGGCAGGAGTTTTTGATATCCAGGAGGAAGTTGCACTGGTAAAACCGGGCGATCTTCCAAAACTCTTTTAGCCTCGTCTAAGAAGGGACAACGGTGGATGGCATGGTCGCCTTCACACAGTTTGCAGGGAAATCTAGCTTTCCCTCTTTGTCCTGTGGCTTCACTTTCACTAGTTGACGGTGTGCTGTCAACATGGCTATCAGAGGTTGACGCCACCGGATTGTGCAAGCGGGGAGACTAGTCCCTTAGTATCGAGGGATGCAAGGACAATCTCTGTGAAAGTGGTCTCCCTTGCATATGACACATGGCGATTTAGGCCTGGTCAGTGCAGTGTGTGGATTTTCGTTAGACGCCATTCGTTTGCCCCCATTCGCTTTTGGCTCCTTCTTCTTCTTCTCTTTCTTCTTATTTTCCTTCTTCTCCTTAGGAGCTTGGCTTTTGGCTTTGCCAGCTCCATCAAGCGAAGAGGAAGGAGGAGAGGAAGAATTAGAGGAAGTGGAAGGTTGGTGGGCAACCCTGGACTGGTCTAACTGCTGATTCGATTGTTCAGGAATAGTGGTGTTTTGAACAACATTGGTTGAGAAAAGCCAGACAGGCAGGCCAATCGTCAGTCCTGGAAGCGACAATGTGGCCATATGGGGCGCTCCAACATCTCCCCAAGAGGAGAAGGGACTAGGATTTCCATCAAGGGGAATTCCTTGGTTGGAGGGCTCCATTTTCTCAACTGAAAGATCAACGCGGGAATAAGGGTGATGAGTATTCCGTTTAAAATAAATTTTAACGACGCTTTGGACACAACTTGTTTTTTCAATTTTAAAGAGTCGAGAAAAAACAAAAGATGACTCTAGTCTCCTTCGATGTTTTAACGAGCCCGAAGTGACAAATGCTCGGATGGACTTTTTCCGTTATAGAGTCTGAAAAAGGCCAAAAGGAACTGCTCTGGAGATCTAGGTAGAGGGTGTGCCAAACCAATCACAAAACTGCAGAATACGTTTTACGGTACGGCAGTCAATCTTCCCGAATGCTATGTTCGGTGCATTGCGATCAGTAGGGCGGTCGACACGGCTTCCTATGGATAAAAGGTTTTAAGCCTATAGGGGTCTCCCAATATATACGCGACGGTACGTGGGAGCACAATCCGTACTGGCACTTTTGGTCCCTCAGGAGGAATCACCCAACCATCAGTGAGGCCAACAGATACCAGGTTTTACGACGCCGGAACACGTCTCTAGCCTAGACCTCTATGTTGTGCGTTAAGTTACAAAGCGTTATTAAGTTCATTCAGTTTATTTTATGTTGATCTTTCTTAGAAGTTTTCCTTTTGAGGTTCACCACGAGATGTAGATACAATTCCTAAATGCAATCTAAAAGATGATAAGCAAATCTTTATCTCTTTTTTCAACAATGAAAATCCTAGCTACAAAGGGAAAAGAAAGACACCATCTTTTCTCAAAGAGCAAGCAGCACACTATAAATGCACTTTTCCTAAATCAATCCAAGCAAACTATCAACATGCAAATGCACAAATGCAAGTGTTTGTTTTTCGCTTTCTTAATATTGATGCCTAAAAAGAAAGTTTTTGCACAACTTTGAATTTGCTTTTAAATGACAAATACAAACAAGTTTACTTTTTCGAAATCAAAAAGGGTAGAAGAGATTACAACACTTTACGATTTTCGAAATGAACACTTGTTTCGACACTTAAAAGAGACAAACTCAAACCAAAAGCAAAAGTAAATGTATAACCAACTGTAAACAGCCAATGAACTCTCTCCTAAGACCACAATCAACAGATCTGAATCAAGGGCTACAGTATGACTATTTCACTCTTGCAATGGAAAACTGTAAATGATGCCACAAACACATAAAAACACTCACAGTCTTTTTGTACAAAGGAGGCGGAATTAAGGCAGAGAAAAGGGGTTTTCAGACAGGTACCTATGCTGGTTACAGGCTGCAAAAATCAGAGATCAAAACTGGGCAAAACAGAGCAAAGAACCCCAGCTGCACAAGGCATAAGCTGATCAGCGCACCTGTATAACAGAGAAACTGAATTGCAGCGCAGGTAGCCCTCTCGGGACCTGCGTTGAAATGCAGAGTCTCTTCACAGAGCCTGCGCTGGAGCAGAAACGAGAGTTCTCTCCGGGTTCTGGGTCACGGTTTGCTGTTTAATCTACGGTTTCAGGCCAAATAAAAGCAACAAGCAAGGTACAATCAAAGGGATGATTTGAAGGAGGGCTAAGAGCTATCACAAAGGGTCATCAAATCATTTGTGAGTCCATTGTTCAGATCATAGACAAATCCAGTGATTGGATCAAAGCAGCAGTTGTCTACTTTGCATCTGAAAATGGCAGATGCAGTTCGATTGCTGCTCTTAAGTCTATGAAACAAACAATGATAGAGACACAAATAAAATGATTAGACAGATCTCCCCAGCGGAGTCGCCAATTTGTTGTGGGGAAAAGTGCCCATGCGGGACGACCCTATCCACCTAAGGTGTGATAGTGCCTTAGCAACAAACAGAAACAACTATTCTAGTATTCTTCCTTTATGAATTAAGAATAAAGAGAGATGGGATGGACTAACCGGTGTCTTCCGTTTGTCCTTTGATCCGGTTTCTCTTCTCTTTAAGAGCTCCCAGCTACTTGCCTTCTCGCTCGCCCAGCTTCACCAAGTTCCTGCAAGATCACAAGAGGGGAAAACTACACAAAGACATAGATTCATATTCATAACTAGTTCAGGATTAGAAATAAACTAAACATACTAATGCAATCATACATCAAAGACACATCAGCATGTAGGAGAAACTCAAATAGTTTTATTGATGAAATAACAAGGTTCAGGAGGAGATACAACCATGAGAGTTCCAATCCAGCATCTACCTCCCAGCAGATGAAATCCCTTCTTCACCTCCCTTCAAAGCATAAAGCACCCAATGATCTCAATCTCAAACCAACAGCAATTCTTTGCAATATCAAAATTCCAGCCTCTGGATCCCATGGATGAGAGATCCATATATAGATGTTTGGAGAGGGGATGAGTCAGCTTGTGATCTGACTAGTGTCCTCTCTCTCTGTCAGTTCTTACTTCCACTTGGAGACTGAGAGCCTCTTACTCATCACTTAGTCGAACTCAGTGAGGCAAGTGTCATGGAGGAAGATTCTGGAAGCTTCCATAGTCTTTACACCTCGCACAAGGGCCCTGCCATTTGTCATTTCCCGCTCAGCGCACCCTGGTAGTGCATTTGGGTGCGTTGCAACGCACCTAGCTAGTGTACTGGGGTGCTTTGCAACGCAGGTGGCCAGTGGAGCCACTGAAATGATCCTGATTTGACTTGTTTTTGAGCATTTTCTGGTGGAGAACTTCTGTGAATTGCTGTGGTTTGCTGGCCTTGTTCCTCTAGGGGTAGGAACAACATATTTAGGGACTTTGGATCCCTTGGTTTATGGACATTTCATGCTCAGAGTTGTAAGGCACAAAAATGTCTATAACAACACCGTCGCTCTCACGAAAGACTAGCGAAGCTGCAGGAGGCCAAAACACTAAAAGAACAGGTAGATGTAGCGCATCACAAAGAGGCGGTGTTGAAGGTGCGCTTGAAGCCCTGGTTGGATGAGGCTTATTCGGTCACGACCTCTATTGAAGGCAAGCTTGCTAATCTGCAAGTGACTCAGCAGAAGCTTCAGGCTTATCATTTAGGAGCAGTGAAAGAGCAGATGGTTGACGAAGTGAAGCAGGCGGCCGCATAATGCACTACCAAGGTTGTCGTCATACAGGTCGAGCTGGGAGGTCTTCGCGCCAAGATCTCCACGCCCACAAAGTGACTCGAGGGCGAGTCACCATGTTTGTGTTAGGCGCCTGTTGGGAACAAGTTCCCCCAAGGACGGTTTTGGGGCTAAAATCCCATGTTTTGGGACAATTTTGTAATAAATTTTTAAAGTCTCCGCATTTTGTGGTCATGGAGCGTGAAGGTGTCAAGAGTCATAAAGGGTTGTCCGTCCTTATTTTGTAAAATGTAAAGTCGGTTGTAAAGATCCACCGATGGTCCGCAGACCATGGGATTGTATAAAAAGGAACTAAGTAAGTAAGCCCTAAGTAGTTTGGAGTAGCGAGTCAGAAGTAAGAATGGATAGCAAAGAATAGGAGTTTTGTGAGAGAAGTTTAAGTGTTTCAGGTCTTAGCATAGGTAGAGGCTCTGTAGCTAAGTGCGCAGAGGACTAGGGTGGAAGTCCGCAGCTGAGTGCGCGGAGCCCTGCAGCTGTGTGTGTAGGGTAGATAGAGTCTGTATTAATCAGGAGATATCAATAAAGAGAAGTATTCTGCAAATTCCGTGTATTTATTTCTTGTTAATGCATCTGGTTATATTGCGTTTTGGGTTTAATTTACAATGTTCATGTGATGCGCGAATGTATGTGACTGTATTGGTTAATTGAACACAAGTAAGAATATATGTTTACAAGGCGCTAACTATGGTTGACTAGTAAGATAAGTAAAACACTTAAGATAACTTGGGAACCTATACAATACGTTGTCCCCAAGGTTGTGCTTCTTAAGGATTTCTACCATTTGGTCAATTTGTTTCTTCATGCAGGAGGATTCCGGATGGAATCCTCGGTGATAGTAGGTGCATTTGTCTCCTTTCTTCCCTTTCTCATTTCTGGAGCCGGAGGAGTCATTGAAGGGCTTGGTGTACCCTTCCTTCTTTGGATGGCAATGCGCTTTTCCCTTGTCTTTTTGCTGCTGATTTTTCTTATTTGAATCAGATCTGTGATTTTGATTGTGGCTGCCATCATGCACAGCAACTGCATGCACTTTTGGAGGTTTGATTTTCCCCATGCCAATGAGTTTATCTTGCTCAAAAGTGAGGGACTCCATGAACTCTTTGAGAGAAGGCATAGTGTAGGATTTACATGTTGCGAGCCTTACTGAATGAAATGTAGACATAAAGATGGAGTATTCTGGTCGAAGGTTTGACATAATAGAGAGAACTTGGCGACTCTCCTCCTTGGATTTGTCAATTCCACAACCCTTGAGTTGTGGCGATAGATCATTATATTTGGTGAAGAAGTCTTGAATTCTGTCATAGTTTCGTGGATCCAATGAGAGCAGCTACACTTCGAGTAGATGTCCTTTCATCTCATCCTATTTCCCTTAGAGTTCTTCAACCTTTTTCCAAATCTCATTGGGAGTATTGCAGGCAGATAGATGAAACTGCAACTCTGGGGAGATGCACATGCATATGGATCCGTGGGTCTCATCCATGCGGTTGAGGTACTTGGATTTCTCTATGGCTGAAGTGGGTTCCACTTCTGCAACCATGGTAATCCTATACAACCCTTTCTGACGAAGGTATCGAGCCATTTGGTCCTTCCATTCGTGATAGTTGTATGGTGTTAGGATCGATGCTTTAGGAAACTCCATTTTTCTGTCGATCTTCGATCTCCAAGCTTTAATACCTGCAAAATAAAGTACTGGTGCACCTTTTATCTAGCAACCAACTTGCTCCAATACCATGTAAATGTGTTAGAAAACCTGCACAGATGAATCTAGCTAGTAAAGGTTGAACACACAACTTTGCAGAGCAAAAACACTAAAAGAATTGAAAGAACAAAAAGAATGATTTATTCAGAAAATAGGTTACAATGCTCATGATATAGCATTACTGGGTGAAGATCCCAAGGTAATGCACCATAGTGGTGATCAATGAGAGGACTCAACACCTACAGCAAGTTTCGGAGAGAACTAGCCAGTTGCAGGGTGAAAGGAGGAGCAAATCAGGGAGTAAATCATGTAGAAGAACTAGCCAGTTGTGAAGTGAAAGGAGGAGAAAATCAGGGAGTAAATCATGCAGAAAGGATCTTGCATGTAGTCCCATGCTCTAACTAAGTGTCTACATGTGCCAGTAATGAAGGTCCTAGGTGTGTAGTACCTCCAACAAGTGTTCATGCCATGTACATGGCTGGCCACTCAAACCTAGATGCAGCAAAATGCTGAGGCGCAACAAGATATATTGCAGTTATTCTACTCATGGCGGGAGTAACTTCTACGATGGCAGTTGTGAATCATATGTGTGGATACATAGTCCCACTCATTCTGCAATACATCAGCGTACTGTAGCACTGCATACTGTCGTCTAGGGCAGAACACAGTCCTAGAAAAACCATGTCTGCACTTCTTTATAATTACAGGCAAAGCATTGCAGCCCAAAACGCCTACTCGCTTAGAGATAATGCTCATCAAATAATCGATCTAACAACAAAAATCCAGATGATAGAAAACAGAGCAGAATCGTTGGACTGAGAACTTCATTTTTCCAAATTTGTGATCCCAAGGAACGATTCATGATTACAATTTAGATGATTGAAATAATTTTGTAACATACTATTAGAACTCGTGTATTTTAGAATAATATACTATGTTACTGTACAAATATTCAGAGGAATATAAGTCCATTTTTGTTGAGCAACTTATTTTTGTTGATATTATCAAAAACAAAGCCCGGCCAAGGTTTCCCTCAACTCTTCTCATCTCAACTAAGAAATCTATTTGAGTTGTTCATATCAGTGCCATTGAGATTTATGGTTCTACTGCTGTCACGTTCTATATTATGAGCAAAAATTTGTTTAATAGGAATCTCATAAAAATAAATACTATACAAAATGACATCACAGTAATAGTTGCTTATATTCATATATTTAAATCCAAGACATACAAATGGTTGCGGATTGTCACAATATATTTTAATCCATCATTGCGTTTTTTTTATCACAGTATTAGTTGCATATAGTTATATATTTAAATCCAAGACATACAAATGGTTGCAGCTTGTCACGGTATATTTAAATTTATGATTTTTTTTTAAACAGTTTGGTATTTTTCTACAGGTTTGGTATGAACATTGAGATTTTTTAGAATAGTAATTTGAGTATGGTAATATGTATAAAATTTAATCAAGATTTAGTAATTTTATATTATTTTCTTTTTTGTTAAGCTTTGTAGGATTCTTATTTTCGATTTTACATGTACATTATTTACCCAACAACGGGGGAGGGTAGTACAAGATTCGAACCCAATATCTCCAGTTCGGTGAGACTTTATTCCACAGACATCACCACTTGAGCTACCGGAGATGGACAATAATTTGAGATTTTTAATTTGTATAATAAGAATGATTTAAAGATTTTTCGATGGGTTTGAATTATTTATGTATTTGGGAACTTATTTTAAACAACAAGAAATTAAAATCTCATCTAAAATTGTATCATTTGATTTCTACCAAAAAAAACCTAAAATATCTATTAGTAACATTAAGTCAATTAAAATATGTTTTTAGACATCAAACTACACATATTATTTAAGGTAAACACTGATTTTATGATTATTTTATACTTTCAAAAATTTGTTTTGAGACTTTTTTCCACTTCTAAATAAATACCTAGTTATCTTTATGTTTTTGATAGACTGGTAATGGGAATTGTTTTCATTGTCTTTATGTACTTAAATTAAATATAGTTTTGAGTTTCAATTGGAAGAGAACTTCATTTGAACTTTGTTGTCTAATTTCACAATAGACATGGTGGTTCATTCATTTGATCATTGACATTAGAAGTGTTAGATTGAGCCATGTTTTAACCATCACATTAGAAGTACTATATGGAGCCATGTTAATCATTATTGTTTATCATCTAGTTAAAGATAACCATAGTGTTGTAGGAACAAAAATCATAGGAGTATCATGTTAGTTGACTTTATATGGATGGTAGTATCACTATTCTTGTGGTGAATTTATTGAGAGTTATTTAGTTGATGAACTCAACCTTGAGGTATCAGGAATGAACACATAATTGCAACCAAATCAAAGAATAAATGTTAGAAGAAACTAATCTTAGTTAGTAGATAAAATTTCAAAAAATCCAACTGAATTTTGATGAGTTGCACTATTTATTTTCATTGATGATAGAATTTGTCTATTGGTTTGTACATCAAGCATCAATGTTGATTTGGTTGGGAGTCCATATTAATACTATAGTCACAAAACTAAGAACTTGAAGAAAAACTAGACTATAAGTTTCTATATATGCTATGCCATGTCATTCATGCAAAGAGAATAGGAGCCTTGGAATCCATTATGAAGACAGATTTCTACATAATTCCTAAAATAGGCACAAAATTTAATTTTTGTATAAGATCCAAGTTGGTGAGGTGTGAGGGCCATAAGTACCATATTCACAAGTCATACCAATCAAAGTATTTAAATATTTGACCTTGACAAAGCTATTAGTACTCAAGGAGAAAGCAAATTCAATGTGGAAGAGAGAGGGATAGGAAGATACAATGGCCATCAATGCATAGATTAAAGAGGAGAATTGGCACTTGAAGGAGAAGGTGCGTATGTTTGAACAAAAGTTAGCATAGCTATACAAGAAGTGAGACCTATGCATTTTTTTTTCTATTACTATAGAATCATTTTGTTGGATAACAATTCTCCCTCACCCCTATTCTAGTGGATTGGGACAAGAGTAGAGTCCATCTTATGAAATGTTGGGATGGGGTCCCTTGGGTTAGTTTTGGGGTAAAAACCCAAGTTTTGATGTAAAGTTTCATGAAAAGATGTAAAGTCTCCACGAATTGTGGATACAGAGCGTATAGTTAGTTAGGAGTCAAAAAGGGTTTTTACCCTCGTTTATGTAAAGTTGAGTCGGTTTTGAGATCTACCCATGGTCTGTGGACCATGAGATTGTATAAATAGGTGTGTCTTAGAGAGTCTAAGGCAGATCTATGTCTTTGTCTATGGGTATGACGAATGAAGTCTTAGAGAGATAGCACGGAGAAGTAAGTCTTAGAGGTAGGAAAAGGCTATGCAATTGAGTGCATAGAGCCCTAGAGTAGTGTCTGCAGCTGAGTGCGCAGACCCTTGCAGCTAAGTGCGCAGACCCTTGTAGCTGAGTGCACAGGGAAGTTTTTGAGTCTGTAACCTGATAATGAAGATCAATAAAGAAGATTGTTGAAGAAATTCATGTGTTTTATCTGTTTACCTCTGTTGTTCATGTCTGCGATATATGTTGCTATTAAAGAATGTCTTTACGAATTAATAATATATTGATGCACGAATCTATTGGATGAATCTCTTTAATTTAATGCAATGCATGTTAAGTATTTACACGAAGGTTATAATACTTTATGTTAAGTTTATTAAGCAATTAAGGAAATCTGTGTGGATTTTGATCTGAGTCTAGTCTATGATGTGCGTAAGAAAATAACCTATCAGTTAAAGGTCCGCAGAAACCGATCGTAGACCTTCGCAGAGGTCTAGGGGCCATTTGAAGGAAATTACAACGCTAAGCCCTAAGGGCTTAGAGATCTGCGAGAAGGCATATCTAGGACATAAAAAGACATCACAATGATCTTTGGATGTAGAAAATTGGTTTCAACATCCCCCCATACTACTTCGGGTGAGACTTCAATCCGTGCTAAGCAGGTTGATGCCGAAAGGACCAGTAATACGCGCATGATTAAGGCCGTGAGGGAAGCTTGCCGAATGGTCCCCAAATTAGCCATTCCTGAGGAGGGGGAGGCAGATGAACAGATCTACAAGCTTGCTACAGGGGTGCGCGATGCTCGCATAGAGTTGGCTAAGGTTCAGCTGGAGATGAACCTACAGATTGCAGATTTACAGTTGAAGGCCCGGCCTTCAACTCCGCCAGAAGTAAAGGAGCAGCGTGCAACCACTGTCATCGAGGCGATAGCGACGGTAGATAGTGCAGTAGCAGACTGCACACAGTTGTTTGAACAGTCGTTCGAGGTCCTAACGAGCCTGCAGGAGGACCCTAATGTACAGCGGCTGGAGAGAGAGGTGTGAGAGCTGCAACACCACTATCAATCAATTGACATATTGGAATCTGTTAGCATTGGAGGGTTTGTGTAAGGGTTACTCAATGGTACAAAAGAATTTCCTAAAAGCCAAATATTGACATCTATAAAGTTGAATAAACCTTTACCAAAGGAAATGGGTTATCGTAATCTATATTAGAAGGTTAGGAATGTGTTTATTCAAACCATAATGTGAGCGTTGTTTAAATGTTGGTTTGGTATTTAAGATTACAAGCTAGGATCACTATAGAAGGTGAAGTCTTTGTAAGAAGATGAGATCCTCGTATGAGTATAAATAACATTTAGAAGATAAATTTGATCCATAAGAGGTTAGATTTCAGAGTTATTACAGTAATCAATTGTAGAGGTTATGGATTTGTTAGATTTGTTATAATATGGAAGACTCATATTCTAATTATTTATGTAAGACATCAAGAATGGATTGAAGTGTGTGGCTAGGACAAACAAAGGCCCAAACTATGTTGAATTAGGCCAAGAGAGTGGTCAAGATAAACCAGTGAATTTAATCTCGAAAAGGACGAGGAGTAGATATTAATGGTAGACAAATATTACAGAGAAATTCTATGTACATATGTAATGATGTAGTGTATTTATGCCTTTGAGTAATGTATGCCCCACTTTGATTGATGTGTTTTTATTTGAGTTAATACATAGTATAATTCTGAGTGAGATCCTTTGTTCTTCACATGCTTTGATATTACAAGATTGGACTATCTCCCAACTCATGGTCACATGTGTATTTATTTCTCTATAGATTGAATTCTAAGTAATTTATGCATTATTGTGTAATATTGAGGTCGATTTAAGAAACTAAGTAGAAGGAGCATTCTAGCATAGGTCATTGATTAGACAAAGGTTTCCAGTGTTGCAAGGTTCTACAGATAAGATCAAATATAGGGTTGGGTCATTTGAATTGTGTTTAATGTTTAAATTTTAAAATTTGACAACTCAACACCCAAGTCCCAAAATGTTAATTGACAAGTAATAGGTGTATTGCATAACGTTTTTGCTAGATTCAGGATAGAAACACATCAGTTATTTTAATTCAAAGTTGTTTTTCCTAGTCTCTTAAAACTCCGAAGCCCCGATCAATCGATACTTGAACACCCCATCACCAGATATCTCAATCTCTTGAAATTCCTATATTTCAAGGTTCCATTAGCAAGGTTCCACATAATATATCAGGATGAGACTCTGTTAAGAGTAGTGCATTAAGAAATCCCTGATAATTAATACCCTGATCTCTCTACACTCGATATCCCGGTATCCCTTGGAACAAAATTTAGTTAAAGGGAATATTTTCTTTCTACCAGGATTTGAAATTGTCTGCCTACTGAGACAACTCTTATTAGAAAATTTGTAATGTGTTTCATGAATGTGTTTAAACTCTAAATTTTTAATATGCCAAAATTCAATATTTGGTAATGTTAACTAATATAAAAGAGTATCTATCAATTAACATTCTATCTATGCTATGACAGAAATGTACCAGAGAAATTTTTGAGGTGCATGGATCTGTGATATTCCAATGAGCCAACATTCTGATATGTCCTATAATAGAGATGAAAGTAATTTCAAATGTTAGGAATTAGTTCCAGTGGGTTGATGAAAAACATTTTAGATGTCATGAAGCATGCTAATGAGAAATAGATGATAGATAGTTGAAGGGCATGAGGAAAAATTACTAACAGCTACATCACCTGATAGATCTCATGACACGGGAGACCCGATCTCCTAATATCCCAATAACATGGGTCACGATACTAAAATATATAATTGTTTAGTGAATATTTTATCAATATATAATTATTTGACATACGTAACTACAAAATATAATAAGCTTGGGTTTCCAAGATATGAGTCATTCACTTCCATCTTCCATCATTGGTCCAATGGTTGCATCAACTTGTTTTATCTAAATAAATCATATGTAGGTATAATGGAACTATAATATTGATTAAGTATGTTTTTTTTTAAGGGTGGTTCACAGACATTGAGTGACCACTACATCCATGGGAAATTCCAGGCAGATCAACCCGAAAGGATCTACCCATAGGCCAAACTAGCAAGGCCTAACCCCAAGGGCGTTGGGGAGATTTGACCCCAGGATCTCATAATAAGCAAAGTACTTAGCAATGGGAACTTGAAAAACTGAGCTATCCCTTGGGGCTTTATTGATTAAGTATGTTATTTAAATCCTTTTATGTTTTCCTTTATTGTTTTGTATGTTCATATAAATATGTCCAAACATATTTATATAAAGTCTACTTTAAATGTAGGAAAGAATTCTTAACATAAAGCTTCTATTAAATTCATAGAGAACTTCATGATATATTCAATTCAATAACAATATAAATGACCTCGATTATTTTTTTTTAATGAAATTTTACTTTTTACGCAACAATATTTATTGACCCTTTGCAACCTCATATAGTCATCAAGTATGACCTTGCTCTTAAAACGTTATGCATGTGTAATCTAGATATATATGCAAGAACAAATTCCTTTAGTGTTTCACTTGTCCATGGTCATTTCAACCTCAAAAATTGTTCCAAAGCTCCATTTGATGATAATAATCCAAATGCAACTTTAACCATCCTAAAGAAAAAATAACTCCCACCAAATCGTGTTGTATGTGAGATTGAATTATATCTAATAATTATGATATCAACCTCTTGGAAAATCTAAATAAAGAACGAAGCACATAACAAATTATTAAAGCTAAAAGGAAAGATACGTTAACGAAAAGCAAGTTAATATATATAAATATTATCTCAATCCAGAATCCTTAGATTCCATTGCAAAGACGTGTCGAATTCCAATTTCAGGATGCAGTTCCCTTCAACCTAAATTCTTGTTTATTCACATGACAAATCAACTAGTCACAAACATGGCATATGTGCAGCGAGAAAGAAGAGGTGCACACTAATAAAGAACGAAGCATCATCAATAAATCGCAAGGATGACCATGAGTAACTGTTTTAGAGTTTCCATCTGATGGCGAGGGAGTTTTGTGGACACATCAATACTCTTTCCCCCTTCTCTATTGGGGAACAACTTCATCCTTCCAATTTCTTTCAAGCAAGTAGCCTGTACATTCAGTGGCCTTCCCCATCTGTGGTCTATCTCGTAAACATGAAATTTCAGAGACATGAATGTCATTACAATGTAATCATTACATAAATTTCCAAGAATTGGGTCTATGTTTCCGCTTCCAAGACGAGATTTGACGAAGTCTGCAACTCTGCAGCATAGGAAGAGACGAGCTCTTGGATGAGAGTCGCAACAAAGACGATATCCTGCACCAATAACTACTTTGTCGTAGTCCTGACAATACCACTACATACGTAGTTCCCAAAATATGTTGGAGGCAATGGCGGTTTTACCCGCCCTGTGAAGTCAATAGGCACTCTAAAATAAACGGGCTCGTTCTCTGGAACTTGTCGAGCTTTCATTACACATCTCCAAAATTGCGCGGAAACTGCTACAAATGAAGTTGAAGAGCCCGATCGTTCCTTCAAACCTTGAATTATTTTTTCGCTGAAATGAAATGTTGATATTTCTAGATTTGTTTCATCTTCGATGGAATTCTGGACAATACTGATGTCAATGTTTTCCACTGAGTGATCACCAGCACTTGCATTAATTTCTGAATATTTTAAGGGCAGCGAATTATCTAGGACAAACCTGAAAATTTGCGTCTCTCTAATCAAATCAGTGACAACTTCTTCAGCCCTCAAATAAAGGTTGGGCATTGCGCGATCTCCATTGTCCTGCAGAAAGACTGTTCTCATGTAGTGAGGACTCTTGGAAATGGAAATTTCTCTGCTACACTCTACCCAACTGCTCATGAAATGCGAAAAGGAATTCCCGTCTGCAATGACATGATGAAAATTGGCTCCGATGCAAAATCCGCCTCCTTGAAAAGCACTGACCTGCAATACCCATGATTGTTACTTTTGAAACATCGTCCATAGGTTCACCAAATGGGAAGTGGGAGATGGTTATGAATAACATTCAAATTTTGAATTTGAAACTAAACCAAGCCCTCCCATCATATTAATCATGCCCTTTCATCATTATCCGCCATCCACGAGTACGAAATGGACCCATGCATGCATACATCCAAGAAGTGGCCATAACTGGAAAAGGGGAAGTTGAATTTCCTGGTTGGCCTGGCATATGTACTGTATGGTACTGTCTTAGAAGCATTAAATACCGAATAGCATAGGAAATATTGGTTGCCATGTCCAGATCGGTACTGTTGTCGGCAGAGAAAGCCAAAACAAATTCCATACCCAAAAAATAATACTAATTAGAGATGTATACCAACCATCTTCGGTTCATAGGGGTTTGGTTTTCTTATAAATAGGAGCATAAATACGGTGTTAAAATTCTCACCAATATATTGACATAAATTTAATGTAATGTACTAAAATTTGTAAGTATAGTTGAATGAGGTATTATAATATTCATAATAGATTTCATGACACGGGAGACCTGATCTCCTAATATCCCAATAGCATGGGTCACGATACTAAAATATATAAATTTTTAGTGAATATTTTATCAATATATAATTATTTGACATATGTAACTACAAAATATAATAATCTTGGGTTTCCCTTATATGAGTCATTCACTTCCATCTTCCATTATTCGTCCAATGGTTGCATCAACTTGTTTTATCTAGATAAATCATATAAAGGTACTATGGAACTATAATATTGATTAAGTATGTTTTTTTAAGGGTGGTTCACGGACACTGAGTGACCACTACATCCACGGGAAAATCAAGGTAGATCAACCCGAGAACTTGTTGTCGAGATAAAACTTGTGCCAAAATAGAGAGAAGAATAGAGATACCAAATAGGATGGAATCTTTCACCTCCGAAATTGACAAGAAGTAAAGGGGTATTAAAACCCTCAAATCTAATGCTCAAGAACAATTGAATTTATCCACCTTGATGCTCAAAATGAATCCAACCCTCCTCTATTTATAGGCTTCCTTGAGGGGTTTCATCTTCATAAATGGTTGATTAAATCTTACTAAAAACCCCAATTCTGGGATTTTTGCCCAGCTGCTCGAAAACTTGCCCAACAATGGGTAATTTTGGTGTTTTCCCCTTTTTAGGTGGATTATAGATGATCCATGTGGATATTGGTGGCCACCCGCCTACTCCATCTAGACCTTCAGTCAGTTTCATCTATTTCCTTGTTTATTTCAGCATTTACTACTATTAGCAATTTCTCGGTTCCTAAACTTCCGGAGCAGTTTCGACCCCTTAAACGACATTTTTTTTAGGTCCGCTACAGGACAAAAACCATAGGCAAGGGTTTGACGCAAATATTGTAGTACTCGAGGAGACATTTCCAAAAAGGCATCATACGCGCCAAACAAAGATAATATGACCAAGTTACGACCCCGGGAAGTTGGTTGCCCAACTAACCCCAACGGGCCCCACAAACTCTTGGCATTACTTCTCCTGGGGTAAGGGTTTTGGTTGTTTAGGGTTTTCTCTTGTTGTTCAATAATAAATAGGCCCTTGAGTCTCATTGTAACATTCAGAGGCATGTAGCCACCAGATCTCTTCTCAAAGATAAGCTACCATCGCCTAAGCTAGTTTATTTCCATTTCTTTTGTAAGCATATTTTAGTATTCTGAGATTAATGAAATGAAGTGTTACTTCTACTGCATCTTTGTATTTATGGCTATATATGTAATTTTTTACGTTCTTGTTTAAGTTCAGATCAGTGGTATCAGAGTAGTCTTCTCGTTCTCTGTTTTTCTTTACATGTCCCCAACGAGGTTATGGTATAAGGAGTTAGGACTCGATCTGGTTGAACCCTTGCAAGACCAACCTCACAAACCCCGATGACCTCCCATGGCGGAAGAAAATAAAGATGAGGGGGCAGGAGATCCTTTCAAAACATTACTTGAGGAAGCCCTCGAGCGACAAAGGAGCGGAGTGATCGCGGAGCTGAGGGCCCGTGAACACCGTGCTTTATAGGTGATCAGTGAGAAGAAGATTAATAATGAACAGATGGTCCTACAGTGAGACACCGCCCTCACTTCCATGGTGGAACTTACTAACACAAATACGCGCATGATTAAAGCCGTGAGGGAAGCTTGCCAAATGGTCCCCAAATTGGCCATTATTGAGGAGGCGGAGGCAGATGAACAGGTCTACAAGCTTGCTACAGGGGTGCACGATGCTCGCACAGAGTTGGCTAAGGTTCAGCTGGAGATGAACCTACAGATTGCAGATTTACAGTTGAAGGCCCAGCCTTCAACTCCGCCAGAAGTAAAGGAGCAGCGTGCAACCGCTGTCACCGAGGCGATAGCAGCGGTAGACAGTGCAGTAGCAAACTACACATAGTTGTTTGAACAGTCGTTCGAGGTCCTAACGAGCCTGCAGGAGGACCCTAACGTACAGCCGCTAGAGACGGAGGTGTGAGAACTGCAGCACCACTATAACGAAGTAAAAGGTACAGCGCGCACCGCCGCTCTCACGCAGAGACTAGCGAAGCTGCAGGAGGCCAAAACACTGAAAGAATAGGTAGATGCAGCGCAACACAAAGAGGCAGTGTTGAAGGTGCGCTTGAAGCCCTAGTTGGATGAGGCTTATTCAGTCACGACCTCTATTGAAGGCAAGCTTGATAATCTGCAAGCGACTCAGCAGAAGCTTCAGGCTGATCGTTCAGGAGCAGTGATAGAGCAGATGGTTGACGAAGCGAAGCAGGCGGCTGCACAGTGACCTGCCGAGGTTGTCGTTGTTAGCTCTGCTGTGCAAAAGAATCAAAAATGGATTCAAACACTCTCAAAGGCTGCAAGCACACTTATAATCATGCCAAAGGAACCATTAATGCTGTCGAAATCCTCAAATTATGGCTAAAAGCTTTCCACCGATCGAAAAAATTGCAAGAGGAAAGCCCTTTGGAGGGCAGAAATACACTATCGGGAGGCGGAAATACCCCAAAAACCATGTAAAAATCAAAGTTACAGGCTTAAGGATCCGCTTTAATCTCAGTCGTTGGATCTGGCCGATCAACGGTCCAGATCGTGTCGGCATATCGCAAGTCGGGGGAGGCAGCGGCAGCGACATGATACATCGCCGATGAGTGATCGCCGATGAGCGATCGGCGTATCGCAATGGAGGATTTACAAAAGGGGCTTTATTATTGTGTGACGAGCGATCGCCGATATCGCATCGGCGCATCGCTATCGGCGTTTCCAAGGGAGCATGGCCTATTGCATATATATGAGCGATCGCCGATGGGCCGACCCGACGGCAGTGTTAATTCCTGTTGATAGATTATCGAGTCCGCGGCAATATCGCTATCGGAGATTTCAAAGGGGCAGGCTTTAACATAAGTTATGTGCCGATGCGATGGGCCGGACCCGACAGCCATACAACGCTCCATTTTATATTATTTCGGGTCCGCAGCGATTGGGGCACAAGACATTGCCGATGTGCGATCGCCGATGGGCCGGATCCGATGGCATCATTAATTCCTTTTGATAAGATGTTCGGGTCTGCAGGAGTATCGGCAATATCAGAGAAATCGGGGCTTTTATCGCCGATGGGCCGGACCCGACAGCGTTATGAATGCTTTTTGATAGATTTTCGGGTCCGAGGCAATATCGGCGATCGGCGCATCGGCGGGTCGACGGTATCGGCAGTGGCATTGCGATTGCGATATAGCGATTCAATCTGGGCCGTTAATCACGTGCACAGATCAACGACTCACATCACATCGGCTTTTCGCTATCGGCAAAACCAAAGGGGCGGGGTTTTTATTTAAGGCATGCTTGCGACCCGATGGGTCGGACCCGATGGCGATCATAAGTGATTTTTGATATATTTTCAGGTCCGCACGCAAGCCATTTTTAGTGTATTTGGCACATTTTTGTATATAAAGAAAATACAAGGGATGCCTGGGCAGCTGCCGATTGCGATGGGTTTCAGATCCGAAAGGGTTCGGAAGTAAAATATATATATTATTCAAGTCCGCCAAAGCCATTTTTCATGGTTTTGCGGCAGTTTTGCCTGTATTTGCAAATATTAAAAAATCAAAGGATGGGCCTGTTTTAATATGAATTGCGACCCGAAAGGCGGACCCGATAGATGATTGAACCATGCCCGAACCTTTTAAAGTCAAAATTGAAGCAATGATGGGCGGGAATGAACAGTTTGGGCAGCGTTTCACTGTTTTGAAACAACACAGTCATAATGGAGCCATTTTTAATGTTCAGCTGCTGCAATTAATCTACAGTATGGCCGAAGAGGAAGCAGGACACCGCTTATCTGATCAGAGCATTCAATGGTTATGGTTCCTTTTCTATTTCACGCCACCTGCTCAAAGGAGGACTGCAGAGCACCAGAGGGGTCAAATCCATTTACAGCACAGCTAGATTTGTATCAGCAGCCCCATTTCTGAATGTAAATGTGGTTGGTGGCCATTTATGGGCTCCTCCACGCATAACTAACAGGGAGATTGTGTAATGAGACACCATATATACTGAAAAAACAGATGTAGATGGATTGATGAGTGTTAGATGAAGGTGACTCTGTTGTAAGGTTCAACTTCTGGAGACTGTAACTACTTTGTAACCTGCAGCGTCTGGTCTTCATTTCCAGCTAATGCAAGCTTCTTTTGCTGTTAATTGCTCACTTTCCACTTCTCTTTCTTGTTCCAGGCTGTGCCTGTTTGCATTGATTCATGTTCTGTTAATGTTTAGCATTAGAGGGGCTGTCATCCCACCTCTGTGTTAGGATTTAGCTGTATCATTGAACATGTATGCATGTTTCTGTTGTCTAATGCATAGATAGCTGTCATCCTGTCTGTGTATTAGAAACTAGATTTACAGACCTTTTAACTGGTTGCAGCCGGCCATCACAGGGTCCTGTGCATTTGCTGGTGTGGTCAGTTTTCTCCATTATCACCTTATCCTCAAGTTGTGAGTAGTTGGTGGTTAAAAGCCTTGTAGCCTGGGGGTGTTCACCCATGTCTGGGGTCAATCATAGTAGAAGTGGTTATCTGGCTTGAATATGCAGCATTTGTTTCATTCATTCATCATTTATCCAACTATTTTGTTGAAATTGTAATGTTCTCGAGCATCACTGAGTTACAACCTAGGTGAGTTTCTTGGGGTGATAACAGTCGTCATACAGGTCGAGATGGGAGGTCTTCTCGCCAAGATCTCCGCGCCCGCAAAGTGATTCGAGGACGAGTCACCAAGTTTGTGTTGGGGGCCTGTTGGGAACGGGTTCTCCCAAAGACGGTTTTGGGGCTAAAATCCCATGTTTTGGGACAATTTTGTAATAAAGTTGTAAAGTCTCCACATTTTGTGGTCGCGGAGTGCGAAGGTATCAAGAGTCATAAAGGGTTATCCGCCCTTATTTTGTAAAATGTAAAGTCGGCTGTAAAGATCCACCGATGGTCCGCAGACCATGGGATTATATAAAAAGGAACTAAGTAAGTAAGCTCTAAGTAGTTTTGGAGTAGCGAGTCAGAAGTAAGAATGGATAGCAAAGAATAAGAGTTTTGGGAGAGAAGTCTAAGTGTTTAGGGTCTTAGCGTAGATAGAGGCTCTGCAGCTGAGTGCGCAGAGGACTAGGGTGGAAGTCTGCAGCTGAGTGCGCAAACCCTTGCATCTGTGTGCGTAGGGTGGATAGAATCTGTATTAATCAGAAGATATCAATAAAGAGAAGTATTCTACAAATTATGTGTATTTATTTCTTGTTAATGCATCTGGTTATATTGCGTTTTGGGTTTAATTTACAATGTTCATGTGATGCGCGAATGTATGTGACTGTATTGGTTAATTGAACACAAGTAATCCTCAAGTATTGGTTAATGCTCAAGGAATCCATTGTAATGTTCATGATGCAGATGATGGTGAATCCCACTGTGACAAAACAAATGTGGATGATGAATACAAAGTGAGAAGTGAATTGGTGCAACCAACCGTAGTTGATGGATTTTACATTGTTTTTTAATATGCATGTGTTCAGAATAGCATGGTCGAAAAAGTTGAAAACAAGGTTCTTAATAAATTTGATGCAGATTTGAAGCTCATTGAAGAATGGATTCAAAAACCAATAGAACAAATTGAAGTGAGTCTTAAGGCAACAGCTGGAATAAAATAATTGAATGAAATGGTGAATAATGATCTTCAATGTGTAGATTACATGAAAAAATTAGCAGTACCTGATGATGAAAGTGAAAAGAATGATATGAAAGACAAAGATGAATGCATTGAAACCATTTTTCAACAATGGAGTCCATAAGAGATGAGATTATGTTATTCAGAAATATGGTAGAAAGAAAGTCAGGAATGTAAAGCGCAAGAAGAAGAGAAAAGAAGACAATTTAAAGATGTAATGTTGTGGGAGCAATCCATGGTTGAACGAATATTTGCAGATGAAGGTGTAGTAGAGAAGATCAAATTGTGTTTCAACACAAATTCAAGAAAAGTCCAAGAAAAATTACAGCAGCAGCAATAACAAGTAAAGAAATATGGAGCCTACAACAAGAACGCCAACAGAGAATGAAGCAATTTTGAAGATTTACAATTTGGAAGAAGAGAAAGAAAATGAAAAATTGTGAAAGTCTTGAGTCATTGTAAGCCTAGCTGAGACATAGACCAGCAGGCATGTTTGGGTGATGATTGAGTCAATTTCTATTGTGAGGAATAATTGAGTCATGTTTGAGTTATGTTAAGTCATACTGTCATAATTAAGGGGGGTGTTAGAAATTGTAATTACTCCGGCATGCCAGAGTTGGCTAAAATTAGAGAGTGAGTTAACTGAGCATTGAGTCAAGTCGTGCGATGGATAAAAAGTTCAATGCAATCCATATTTAGAGTGTGAGTTAACTGAGTTAAGTGTGTGTATATGTCAAGTTATTTTAGGCGAGTCGCTAGTCGAAAAAGTTTAAATACCCTTCATAGAATTCATTATAAAAAGTATATATATAATTAAAAGATATTTTATTTTTATTTTAAAAATCCCAAACACCAAGAAAATCACACATTACTGTCAACTGAATAAGTAAGATCGATGAAACCTGCAACATGCATGTATTCGAAATTTAGATGTAGATGGAAACATAAGTGGCCATGCATTCCGTGGAGCCGCGGAAGCGGTTCTTTATTTTAGCTTACTAGTAGAGTGCACGGCCCATGATAACGGATAGCTTACTCATAAGAGCAGGGATACATTGGTAAGATGTCCTTCAAGGAGGAGAAACTTTCAGTGATCTGCTTTGGTCCTTGAATAATGTGATCGTCTGTGGTGCCAGGAGCAAAATTAATAAGAGCATAGGTGTCACCCTTAAATATATAAGCCTCATTTGTTCGAGAAGAAGAAAACGCTGCATCCAGTCCATTCTCGAAAATCGTACCTTTAAGACTGTAAAAACGGTCAATAATCTTTTTGGGTCCTTGAATTATGTAATCATCTGTTGTGCCGGGTGCGAAATTGATACGGGCGTATTGATCACCTCTGAATAGATAGGCCTCATTTTCGGAGGAAGAGGTGAAGGCCGCATCAATACCCTTTGCAAAAATAGTATCTTTCAAGGAGTAGAAGCTATCAGTGATGAGCCCGGGTCCTTGAATAATGTAGCCCTCATCAAAGTTGATAAGTGCGCAGATATTACTCCTGAAAATATAGGCCTCATTTTTTCCGGAAGCAGTAAAGGCGGCGTCAATACCACTTGCAAAAATAGTATCTTTTAGGTAGGGAAAGCCATCGCCAATAGTCTGGGGTCCCTTGATAATGTAGTCATTGGTGGTGCCCGGAGCATAGTTGATTAGGGAGTAGTCTACCCAGGCGGAAGAATGGCCCGGTTTCCGTCACCGCCCAGAAAAACCTCCGGCTCCGGCCACCAGCAATTCCTCCACCGTCCGCGGCCTCTGCCCAGCTCTGCCACCCTCCGCATTAATGTGGACGACTGACAAGTTCCTGATAGACATTCCGATTTTTGGAATTTCCATCGCGTCTTGCCGGGAAGTTAATTCACCATATTCACCTGCGAAAGGGGACGGACGGGCTCAAGATCAGAAACTCGTTACATACAGGAGCACGGCCATGGCAGCTGGAGGGCTCTGCCGCAGAAAGCTGGTGATTAGGAATTTATATTTAGTGCTAGAACTTGCAAGAAATTCTCTGTATTTTTGTTTTTTTGGGTAGTTTTCATGGGGTGATTTTTATGCAGGGTTACTGAGATGCAGGAAGAGCTGCAGATTGTGTTGGGCTTACTATCTAAGGCCAGATATCAAGCGGGGGAAGTTCACTGTGCAGAAGAGTAGACTATTATTCACCTTCATGCGCTACTGGGAAACAGGTCAGTTGGCCTGACAAACAAAACAACGTTGGATGAATTAGTTTTTTGTATCTTGATTCTGTCACCTGTGCACTTCACTGAGAGCTAATCTTGATTATAATGTGACAGGTGGTCCGCCATTGCTACTCACCTTCCCAAGCGAACCGACAATGAAATCAAGAACTACTGCAATACCCACTTGAAGAAGCGCTTGCTGCAGATGGGAATCGACCCCATGACGCACAAGCCCAAAGCCGAATCGATTATGGCACCTGGTGTTCAGTCGTCCAATGGGTTCTCGAATCTGAGTCATACGGCGCAGTGGGAGAGCGCGCGCCTGGAAGCCGAATCGAGGCTGGGGCGCGAGTCCAAGCTCAGGGCCAGGGGCCTCTGGTTTGCCCAGTTGAGAAACGTTAATGCGAGCTCAGATTTATTCAGCCGATTGCAGAGAGCCAGTCCAGGGTTCGAATCCGATAGAGAGGAATCAAAGATTCCCGGGTTGAGCTCTGTTCTGGGCTTTGATTGTATGAAAATGACACAGAAATGGGACAAGTTCCAGGATTCGAGGTCGGGAACCAAGTTAGACCAGTGCAATTTGTCAGCCTTGGGAGGTTCACTGGGAGTTATAGTCCACTGGAGAATGAGGAACGAGCTAGTAAGACGAGCTATTTGGGCCTTCTACAACAAGCTATGTGCCATGCTGGAATATTTTATATTCTATGCCAGTTTAGACCTGAATGTCTGTGAAATCTCAACTCTTTTTGAATTGTTGGATTTCATAGAAACCATATAAATGGTTTTGTAATTAAATTGGATTGTTTGAAATTTACTGATTAATTTGGTTTTGTAATTATATGAAATAGCCTGAAATTTACTGATTAATGAATTATTGTCCAGAGAAACCCTGTTATTATCACCTCAGGCTTTGGGTTTTTTGTTAGCATGGTGGGATGTATTATGTGATATATTAGTTTTGGAATCCAATGTGTGTTGCTTTAAAACCTTTTATGAAGCATTGGATTTCATTATTTGAAACTCAAGGACAAATATGAAGTCTTGTCTAAAGAAAAACTTGTTATTTCCCCTCATTATCCTTTTAGTTCTCTTGTTAATCTGTGTATTATATATCTTGCCTTGAAATTTAACCATTTGATTTTACAATTACTAACATCACTTTTTATAATTTTTTGAAAGTTGAAGAATTCAATTGGTTATTTGGCAGTGGCTTGGCTTTGCTTTGCGTCTGTATAATTTTAAGAATGTTCCACTTTCAAAACCTTGAATGTAATGAGTAGGTTTTTAGCTTCGTTCTCTGTTTATTTTGGTCAAGGGTTTTAGCCACGTTCTGTTTATTTTGGCAAGATATGGAGTGTTCTACTTCATTTTACTAAGTGATATTCTAATAAAAATTGACCTTGGATAGTATGTTCATACAATCACTTCCTTATTAAGGTTTTACAATCTGTCTATAATTGCCAGTGATAATTTACCAGAAGAATGAAACTACCCAGATATTTTATACCATGGGATTGAGTTTTTGTATGTCAAAAATTGAGTCAACGTGTTTGCTAAGAAGGTTAAGAGACCTGATAAGAGGGTTAAAAGACTTGATTCTATAGAATAACAAATCAACAAACTATCTTCTGGCTCTTCCAATGTTTTAACTTTAACAAAATAGTATGTTCTTTTGTTTGATGTTTTGGGTTAACTATTAATTTAATGTAATATACTTTCACTTAGAGTTTGCAATTCTATATGTTATGTTAATTAGATTTTCTTAAATAATCAAAACCATACTATTGTAAAAGCTTTGTATGTAAACTCAAAATAGTCCGAATTTGTTAAGCTAGTCTTCAATTTCATTTTGAATTTGGAAGATCTGCATAATGAGATTTTGTTCTTATTTAATATTTTGAGGATTTGTTCGGTTTATCTTCGGTTTAAGTTTGTAGGATTCGTTCGGTTAATCTTCCATTTAAGTTTGCAGTGTAATATCTGCATATTCCAGAGCTATTCCCTTTGAATATTTGAGTTGGGTAAATGTATTTGCATTTGCAAGATCAATGCTTGAGTTGGGTAAATGTATCTACATCTCCCAGATCTGGATATTCAAGAAATGTTTATCTGGAACACTGATGTTGGGGAAAGTGTATTTGGTTTTAGTGTATTTTGGGAAAGTGTATTTGGTTTGTCATAGAGGTTGAACATATTCTCATTGATGTTAAATAAGATATATGATAGTTGTAAGAAATATACAAAACTTTGAAAGTATAATAAAAAAAGGGTGCATGTGAAAATGTAAAAAGTGAAAATGGCATAACAAAATAAGGCGCATATAGAAAAGTGAAAAATCATTTTTACGTCTTTAAAAGTACACAAAGAAGTCAGAAATATTTTATAATTGGTTTTACCATTGGTGGTTTCAAGTCCATTGATCTATAGATAGCCATGGCTATTCCACTGGACAATTCATCAGAATAAATCTGATAAAATTATACTTAAAATTCTAAAATCTATAATAGGAGGGTTATTTTTGCTTATAAAATTATACTTAAAATTCTAAAATCTATAATAGGAGGGTTATTTTTGCTTATATTGTTGGATTTATTAAGTTATTATTTTATGTATAAATATGTAAAATGTGGAAAATAGAGAACATGAAAAGATACAAACACTCACAACCATGATTTGGAGAATTTGGGAATCAGACATAAATAACAATATTAGCAAGACGATAAACATCATTGATGATATTTCAAGATTTGCCAATCATATTTAACAATGCAACCAATCATTGAATCTAGTTATTGCTGAAATAGCAATTTCTTTGAAAATTACATTTCATTCCTCACTCATCCAAATAGGGAATCTTCTAAGTCCACCAAACAGCATGTTAGCAAAACAGGACTATTGCCAAGATGTAATATCAAGGTCACTCCTTTTCTTGTCATTCTAATCTCATCAAAGACACTAACTTTCGAGGGCTTTCCAAACTGTTCAGAATAAACAATTTATTCTAGTATAATCAACAATGTATTTGGTTTAGCTCGTAATGCTAAATGTATCATCGAGCTGGATCTGAAACTCCCCAGCGTGCATGCTGGGCCAGTAAATGTATTCATGTAACTTTGCCACTTCCATGATTACAATGGACAATCTTTTAAAGACCAAAGGAGAAAACGAGTGCTAGGAAACTTCTCCAAGGTTTAACATATGTTGATTGCAGGATTGATGAATTTCTTGCTGTAGTTACCCTAGAGGAGATTCAAAGCACACCCGTAGCAAGCACCATCTGATTAGATATTGGTGGATCTATATTTATTCCTTTGCCAGGACAAGGAATAAACATTTTGTCCCTCATAAGTCGGCCACCTCAGAAGTTCCATGATACAGTTAGGGCATGTCATATCAGTGATAAGTCAGAGGCGAATTAAATAAAAGAATGGTATCTGACCCTGGTAGCAATTTAAGAAGGTATCCATGACGGGATGTCTTGCAGAGTGAATGAGAAGGCTATTGACTGGAGTTGAATTATTTGACAGTTATGATAACAATTTCATTTGTTTGATTAAAACATGTTGAGTGAAAATTCTTGCTCCTTGTCTTAAGAATGAAGGTTATCTTTACGTTTTGAACAATGCAAGGTGGGCAGAGGGAATTCATATCTCTAGTTTTGCAGGCCACTTGGGCTTTTGATTGAGGGAAGTATGGAAGTCGTTTGCTATATAAATTAAAGTCTGCTCCTCATTTTTGCATACAGCTTTGAAAACTAGATCAGAACATACCCTGTTCACTTCATCTCTGAAATGGTTAAATTTCAAGCAACATATATAATACACAGATTAACCAGAGAACTAAAAAGATAATGAGGGGAAATAACAGGTTTTTCTCTAGACAAAACTTCATATTTGTCCTTGAGTTTCAAATAATGAAATCCAATGCTTCATAAAAGGTTTTAAAGCAACACACACATTGGATTCCAAAACTAATATATCACATAATACATCCCACCATGCTAACAAAAAACCCAAAGCCTGAAGTGATAATAACAGGCTTTCTCTGGACAATAATTCATTAATCAGTAAATTTCAGGCTATTTCATATAATTACAAAACTAATCCAATTTAATTACAAAACCATTTATATGGTTTCTATGAAATCCAACAATTCAAAGAGAGTTGAGATTTCACAGACATTCAGGTCTAAACTGGCATAGAATATAAAATATTCTAGCATGGCACATAGCTTGTTGCAGAAGGCCCAAATAGCTCGTCTTACTAGCTCGTTCCTCATTCTCCAGTGGACTATAACTCCCAGTGAACCTCCCAAGGCTGACAAATTGCACTGGTCTAACTTGGTTCCCGACCTCGAATCCTGGAACTTGTCCCATTTCTGTGTCATTTTCATACAATCAAAGCCCAGAACAGAGCTCAACCCGGAATCTTTGATTCCTCTCTATCGGATTCGAACCCTGGACTGGCTCTCTGCAATCGGCTGAATAAATCTGAGCTCGCATTAACGTTTCTCAACTGGGCAAACCAGAGGCCCCTGGCCCTGAGCTTGGACTCGCGCCCCAGCCTCGATTCGGCTTCCAGGCCCGCGCTCTCCCACTGTGCCGTATGACTCAGATGCGAGAACCCATTGGACGACTGAACACCAGGTGCCATAATCGATTCGGCTTTGGGCTTGTGCGTCATGGGGTCGATTCCCATCTGCAGCAAGCGCTTCTTCAGGTGGGTATTGCAGTAGTTCTTGATTTCATTGTCGGTTCGCTTGGGAAGGTGAGTAGCAATGGCGGACCACCTGTCACATTATAATCAAGATCAGCTCTCAGTGCAGTGCACAGGTGACAGAATCAAGATACAAAAAACTAATTCATCCAACGTTGTTTTGTTTGTCAGGCCAACTGACCTGTTTCCCAGTAGCGCATGAAGGTGAATAATAGTCTGCTCTTCTGCACAGTGAACTTCCCCCGCTTGATATCTGGCCTTAGATAGTAAGCCCAACGCAATTTGCAGCTCTTTCTGCATCTCAGCAACCCTGCATAAAAATCACCCCATGAAAACTACCCAAAAAAACAAAAATACAGAGAATTTCTTGCAAGTTCTAGCACTAAATATAAATTCCTAATCACCAGCTTTCTGCGGCAGAGCCCTCCAGCTGCCATGGCCGTGCTCCTGTATATGGTGAATTAACTTCCCGGCAAGACGCGATGGAAATCCGAAAATCGGAATGTCTGTCAGGAACCTGTCAGTCGTCCACATTAATGCGAAGGGTGGTGGAGCTGGGCAGAGGCCGCGGACGGTGGAGGAATTGCCGGTGGCCGGAGCCTGAGGTTTTTCCGGACGGTGACGAAAACCAGGCCATTCTTCCGCCTGGGTAGACTACTCCGTTGATTAGCAGGTACCGGTTGGTGATGAACAGGTATACCTCTTCTTTGTCGCTGAAGTCAGGGGTTAAATTTAACGGGTACCCATACCCATCACAATTGTTTTTTATGACGATTTCATTTTTTAATTGCCTTTCATATGACTTTTAAAATTTAATTTTACCAGTTTTATCCATTTTTTGCAAATTAGATTCATAATTGGTCTTATATGAAGAAAAAGTGGCCTGCAAATAGTGAAGTGAATGCAATTGATTTTTGAAAAGATTAAGGCAAAAAGAAACCTGTTATTGCGAAAATTAAGTTTCCAATATTTAGTTTTTCGATTTATTTTTCAATAAGAAAAAACCACTTATTTTGATAGTCAATCAAAACAAACAAGATTACATTAGCCAAAGTCTTTTTTTCTCATAATACTATCAAAACATACAAAAAAAAATTTGCAATAAGAAAAAAAAACACATCCCAATACTAGATATCAAGGAGAAAACCACTAAACTGATGAGCAAGAAAACTATAGAGAAAACCTAGAGCTTGTGAAGTAAAACTACACACTCTGGTGATGCATACTGGATTACTATTGTGATCCCATCCACCTAGTGGATACTACTATAATCCCACCGAGTGCCTATTAGATACTATTGTGGTCTGGAAATCATTTGGATCTCGTGCTAAGAAATGCATTGAATACTTATTATGCATTTGGATCTCATACTTCAGAGTGGTAGTGATTATCTGCATTCAGCTACCATTGGATTAGTGTGCATATGTGCCTAATTCATACTGCTATAATCACATATATTGGTACATTACATGTTATTGCGTGAGCACCCACTGCTTACTGGATATTGTTGTAATAGCCGCTACACCTACTAGTGACCACCTATAAATAAATTTCCATAAAACTATCTAAAATAGGTTGTTTACTGTAAAACCCCAGTTTTTTTTTAAACAGAAAAACACGTTCTATTGATAATGGAAGAGAATGTACATATATTACCTTATATCACCAAAATTCACGAGCTTGATTATATTAAACAACCAGTCCACAGGAAACCTGGGCATAAACTTTTGGTGCTAATGAAAAAATTGAAGAAAAAAAGCCATTGCTGTGTGAGCACTTCAAAAAGCCATAACAAAAATGTAATCGTCCAGCAAAACATGAAGTAAGGGTTATGTAGAAAGAGCCTTGCAAACAGTGATGTAATAGAAATCTATCAATCTATGCAGATCAAAATAAAGAAACAGAGCACCGAGACAGGTCAAATCCTTAGAACAATCTATAATACCACATATATCAAATTATTCATATGAAATGCAATATATGCCATACATTGGAAATTATCAGAGTATAGGTTTTGGGTATTATCCTATGCACTTGAAATTCTTACCGGAAATGATTTGGGTATCAATTCATTGATTTCTCCTACAAAAGAATCTGCAATGACGGGTCTGATCTCATCCTACGCATTGCCATCATTCACATCATCATTTGTTATTGAAAATCCCTTGTTTTGTTCCTCATCCTCATTTTCTCCATTGGATCGAAGCTTCCTCGAATATCTCCCCATTGCTGCATCACCAATTCCATTTTCATGCCCCCTGAAGCCCTCTGCAATCTGGGCCCGAAGAAAGATCCATAGTAAACAAACAAAAAAACTGAAACTAGCAGAGGCGTAAGAGCTCTATTCCTCTGAAATTCCTCTGAAGCACTTCATTGTGAGCCCTCATCTTCAATCTATCTGGATGAACCCAGATCTCTATGTGGATTGATGAAAGAAAACCAGATCTATGGCACTAGATCTCCTTATTCTAAGGGCCTTGTAGACTTGTAAAACCTCGAAGATAACATTGTTTTTGTGGTACAATGGTAAAAAGAAGTCGCATAAAACTCAATGGGATGTCAAACCCAAGGAAGAACAGAGAAAAGTACTCTAGCGTGGGAGTGAATGTGTAGACGCGTACAAAGTCAATAACTGTGAACCAACCATTCACATGGACCGTGGTGCCAGGGGTTAAATTTGACACCCGTATGCCCGTATTTAGAATTTTTCCCCGTAAAATACATTTTAATTTAAAACCTCCACGTCATACGCAACTTGTCATTCATTTTCAAAACCGTCATATTGACGGGCATATTTAAAAATTAAAAGTTTTAATTTTTTTTTTTATAAATTATATATATATCACATTTTTGATATGGTGTACCTGTGACATGATCGGATGGTTGGCATTTTTAATATTGTGTACCGTATGACAGTGATCGGATCTGCGGTGCGGATTTTCCCTTCAATTCGCATTGGGCTACCACCTGTAAACTTTAATTCCATTAATGAGTCCCTGTCCGACTGCGGGGAAATAATCTATCAATTTACCACCGAATCCCCAATGCGGTCGTAGATTTGGTAAAATCGCTGAACAAGCAGAGGCTCTACAGAGAGATCACTCTCGCCCTTAGAACCACCCTAAGGGATGCCACCGCTGAGTATTCGTTTCTCCGAGTCAAGGGACTAGGGAAGCTTTTGAAGTTCTTGGGCTCGGTCGTGGAATCGGGTGAACTGTTCCGCGAGACTCAGACTTTTACAGAATTTCAAGGTTTTCTTCTCTCCTTCATTATTTATACTAGCAGTAATTTCAGTTCTCAATTATCTATTAACGAAATATCTCCGAGCATTTGAATTTCTTGTAAACGTGAATCAAATCGCAACGCCATCGGAACAAAACTATTTAATGAAAGTTGCCAAAATATGTTTGCGAAAAGCGTTTGGGTTTTGAGCTAATTTGTAGAGGTATGTTTCCTGAAATAGCTTTGGAGCTACTTTCAGAAGACACAAAAAAAAACTATAAGAATGGTTGATTTTGGTTGACTACTTAGTAACATTACACAGTCCTGCGTGAAATGAAAATAGTTAGATTCAAAAACTATCTTAATTGATGGATATGTGGTTCTGTTATGTATATCCTCTCGAATATGGATATTTTCATTTGAAAATGAAATGGGGGTATGCATGTCTTCTGACGATGAATATTTACATATAAAAACTGGGATAGAGGAGAGATGGATAGAAAGAAACAACTAAGATGAATATTTTCATGTAAACATGAGGAGGCGGCTTCAGCATTGACATAGTATATATGCCATTTTATCTTTTACATACTCTTTGATTTGTTTCTTTTTGTAATTTAGACGATGGGATTTAATCTAGCTTTATGGGAAAATATTTTCCTGATCGCTGCTCGTTATTATTATTACCTCAAGCCAATACAGTTGCTATAGCCCATCTTAACTTAGTCGGTTGTGTATTTTCTGGAGGATAAATGTTTCATTTCCGCTGGATTTGGTATGCTGAACAAATCTTTCAATACCCCTCAGTTATTCTGTAGTATCGGAACTCTATGTACATATTCAGAAAAACAGTTATAGTGTCCCTGGTGACTTGGACTGTTTGTTATTTTGTAATACGAGTTATTACTTTTGATGGTTTTGATTTTTATTTTATAACATATGAATTAGGATATAAATTAACAGCAATATTATTTTATAGTATATGAGTATGAATTAGGATATAAATGGACGGTAATAAGCAGTTTAAAAATAAATAAACTAGCATTTGCACCAGATGTTGCAAAGGAAACGCCGTAAGGCATAAATTGAAGAACACAAATACAACAAAAGAATACTTTGATAAAGAATAAAAATATATTGAACGCTCAAATCAATGCCCCATTAACTGAAACCAGTTAGTAGACATATCTATCAACATTAGGATTATACACAATGATCAAGAAATTTCCCATATACAAACAACACCTTCCACAACAACCTTTTGTCACATTCACTATTCAAAGGAATAAGAAACTTTACTCTGTTCTTTCTTGGGTTCAAAGAAAACTGAAGAGTAACCATGACTATCAAAAAGCAATAAATTAGATGTCACAAGATTAAAGCTAAAGATAAGACAAAAGAATACTAATATGGAATGGAATTTCAACAAAGGGACATGCCATTTTGGAAACATACCCTATAACATGACATAGGTCACAATCAAAAGCTGAAGATGGTCCATGAACCAAAATAGATTTTATATTTTTTATGCCATAACAGGGCCAAAGAAGATTGGTAAGCTAGATACGAAAGGAATTAAAATGTTTAGATATTTGTTTTCACATATTCTAATATGATCCCACTGTAGCAGAGTGAGGTACAAATGTTGGAGAATTCCTAAAACAATCGAGATTTTTTCAATTTTAGGACTCGAACTCAGATAGTCAGATTGTTGCCACTCCTCCTTCCACATTTCCCTGCAGATTTGATTGAATGAGGCTTTCAAGCATCAATGTACCATTACAAGGCACCATGGCCCGTTGGCAGAGAAAGTAAGTTGTGAGTTGAACATCCCATGGCTGAACACTGTGGCAACACCTATCTCCTATGTAGCATGTGCATTAAACTGCAACCCTTGAAAGCACGTTGGCTCCTGAGGAGTAAGGTTACTAACTAATGATTGATCCACATACATGGTGGACCAATTTTTGTTGAAATTTATGATTAAATGGATTGAAATTGTAGAGCCTGATTGGCACTGATGGACTCAGTAACAAATCTCTACTTCACCCTGATTATGCACTATGGGTTTCATATACAATTTCATGGAACAAACAAACAATTTGATTAAAACTGTAGATTGTGATGGTATAGCTGGATTCAACAATAAACATATACTGCATCCTGATTTCTGCAAGATCATGAAAGTAAACAAATAATTTGGCTGTAATTGTATTTGTAGATTTTGATAGCATAGAAGGATTCAGTAACAAACAACTTACTGCACTTGAATTATGCCAGTTGTGACGTACAATTTTCTCAATCAAAGAAACAAGAATATTTTTAGAAATGAGGGCCAAGGTCGCTATTAAATGCAGATTCTACATAACAGATAGGTAGAGCCAATGTCTTTAAATGAGATTTTTTGGAGTTTCCTAGTGAAAAAATTTGTGGCCAAATCTTGATTTGTGTTGTTTAAACTGGCTTTTTAATTGCATATATAGATTCAGCACCCTCAAAAATCTCTGGGGCACTTTCTTTGTGAAGAGTTCACCTCGAGAGCTTGTGATTTCAATGAATCCCCAACAGATTTTAGACAAATTTAATAAGAAAACTTTCCAAAAAATCACATTTAAAAACTATTAGAATCTAAAAATATCTTGCAATCCTAAAAATAAGAGCAAGTTCAAACCATTAACCTTGCTGTTATCTGCCAGATTCCTGATATATATAAAAATGCCCATGGTTGCCCCTATAAACAACATTTGCTCACCTGAAAACAAAGCACTGCTATCAAAGAGAGGGGAGATTGCACGAATCACAAACAAATGAAAGAGACTGTTAAACATTGTTGCTTGTTGCAGATTCTGTTTCTTTCTTGCTTGGAGTTATAGTATCTGTCCTTACCTTTGAGTATATTGGTTGTGAGATAAGAAGTGAAGAGAAGCGGAGGACACCATTAAAGCAGCAGTAGCAGAGGAGGTTTCGACTGGGGCGACCTGGGAACACGTCCACATTACTCTAAACTCTTGATCTCTCCATTAGTCCTGTGAATGTGTTGCAAGGTCACCCCAGTCGAGCCTGCTCTGTCTCATTTATTCATGTGACCCAATATGCAGGGGAAACCCTTTCTGAAACTGCGTCAATGAATGTCTGTAATTTATAATTTATTGAAATGAGATTGATAGAGAAGGAGAAAGGAACCAAAACCTGGTAGTACACGCAGTACACGTGAAGTGCAGATATGGCCCTGAGATTTATGTTGAGTTAGGTCGAAATTAGATGGTTTCACACATTGTCGGTGGAAGGAATGGAAGGGCTTAATCTCCTCCATATTTAGGTTGAAAGGACAGTTTCCACGATGGGAGGTCAGTATGAAATTGCAATGTATGGAATGTAGTCCAGTACTATTTTTACCAGAAAAAATTGAACAGTACAAACAATAATACTTTATTGTAATAATAGAACGAATTGAAGTATAGTAAGGTTTGAAGGTGTCAAAGCCAGTGTGAATGCTGACATGTCTAACAGTGACTATTGAGACTATGACATTAGCCAGGGACTTGCACACCAAAACCCAAAACCAGTTTCTGGCCCGATAAATCTTTTGTTCATGGATGATATGTTATAAATCATATACATTTCACAACTTGCTTGACCACGGCAAGATAAGCACCGTACCTACCTAATGTATAAAAGAAGACTGATAAGCAGGAGGAGGGGCAGGCAGTCCACTGCCAAAGCGATGGTTGCTATAATTAGTAGAGGAATTGTAAGAACCGTGCTCTAATATGTCTGATTTTGAGTCTGAGTCAGTAAAGAAAAATGCTCAAATGTAACTATGTGCTCCTTCAGCAACCATGATGTCATGGTGACTTGGGAGCTCCACAGGCAATTTGTGAATTTCTAACCATTACATTAACCCACTTGCAACTTCTCTCGGTAATTCTTTCCTCGCATCTCTATTAGACACTTAATATCTACATTTTAACATAGGATAATGTATAAAACACAGGGAGAACATCAAGGTGTACAATGGAATTTATTGTGAGTATTAAAATGTTTAGATATTTGTTTTCAGATATTCTAATATAATCCCACTGCAGCAGAGTGAGGTACAAATGTTGGAGAATTCCTAAAACAAAAAATACTTGTGCCATTTTGACTTCTTTTGAAGTTGAAAATTCTTCGGAGAAAGACTAATTTCGAGATTTTTTCAATTTTAGGACTCGAACTCAGATAGTCAGATTGCTGCCACTCCTCCTTCCATATTTCCCTGCATATTTGATTGAATGAGGCCTTCAAGCATCAATGTCCCATTACAAGGCACCATGGCCCGTTGGCAGAGAAAGTAAGTTGTGAGCTGAACATCCCATGGCTGAACACCGTGGCAGCACCTATCTCCTATGTAGCATGTGCATTAAACTACAACCCTTGAAAGCACGTTTGCTCCTGAGGAGTAGGGTTACTGACTAATGATTGATCCACATACATGGTGGACCAATTTTTGTTGAAATTTATGATTAAATGGATTGGAATTGTAGAGCCTGATTGGCACTGATGGACTCAGTAACAAATATCTACTTCACCCTGATTATGCACTGTGGGTTTCATATACAATTTCATGGAACAAACAAACAATTTGATTAAAACTCTAGATTGTGATGGTATAGCTGGATTCAGCAATAAACATATACTGCATCCTGATTTCTGCGAGATCATGAAAGTAAACAAATAATTTGGCTGTAATTGTATTTGTAGATTTTGATAGCATAGAAGGATTCAGTAACAAACAACTTACTGCACTTGAATTATGCTAGTTGTGACATACAATTTTCTCAATCAAAGAAACAAGAATATTTTTAGAAATGAGGGCCAAGGTCGCTATTAAATGCAGATTCTACATAACAGATAGGTAGAGCCAATGTCTTTAAATGAGATTTTTTGGAGTTTCCTAGTGAAAAAATTTGTGGCCAAATCTTGATTTGTGTTGTTTAAACTGGTTTTTTAATTGCATATATAGATTCAGCACCCTCAAAAATCTCTAGGGCACTTTCTTTGTGAAGAGTTCACCTAGACAGCTTGTGATTTCAATGAATCCCTAGCAGATTTTAGACAAATTTAATAAGAAAACTTTCCAAAAAATCACATTTAAAAACTATTAGAATCTAAAAATATCTTGCAATCCTAAAAATAAGAGCAAGTTCAAACCATTAACCTTGCTGTTATCTGCCAGATTCCCGATATATATAAAAATGCCCATGGTTGCCCCTGTAAACAACATTTGCTCACCTGAAAACAAAGCACTGCTATCAAGGAGAGGGGAGACTACACGAATCACAAACAAACGAAAGAGACTGTTAAAAATTGTTGCTTGTTGCAGATTTTGTTTCTTTCTTGCTTGCAGTTATAGTATCTGTCCTTACCTTTGGGTATATTGGCTGTGAGATAAGAAGTGAGGAGAAGCGGAGGACACCATTAAAGCAGCAGTAGCAGAGGAGGTTTCGATTGGGGCGACCTGGGAACACATCCACATTACTCTAAACTCTTGATCTCTCCATTAGTCCTGTGAATGTGTTGCAAGGTCACCCCAGTCGAGCCTGCTCTGTCTCATTTATTCATGTGAGCCCAATATGCAGGGGAAACCCTTTCTGAAACTGCGTCAATGAATGTCTGTAATTTATAATTTATTGAAATGAGATTGATAGAGAAGGATAAAGGAACCGAAATCTGGTAGTACAAGCAATACACGTGAAGTGCATATATGGCCCTGAGATTTATGTTGAGTTAGGTCAGTATGAAATTGCAATGTATGGAATGTAGTCCAGTACTATTTTTACCAGAAAAAATTGAATAGTACAAACAATAATACTTTATTATAATAATAGAACGAATTGAAGTATAGTAAGGTTTGAAGGTGTCAAAGCCAGTGTGAATGCTGACGTGTCTAACAGTGACTATTGAGACTATGACATTAGCCAGGGACTTGCACACCAAAACCCAAAACCAGTTTCTGGCCCGATAAATCTTTTGTTCATGGATGATATGTTATAAATCATATACATTTCACAACTTGCTTGACCACGGTAAGATAAGCACCGTACCTACCTAATGTATAAAAGAAGACTGATAAGCAGGAGGAGGGGCAGGCAGTCCACTGCCAAAGCGATGGTTGCTGTAATTAATAGAGGAATTGTAAGAACCGTGCTCTAATATGCCTGATTTTGAGTCTGAGTCAGTAAAGAAAATGCTCAAATGTAACTATGTGCTCCTTCAGCAACCATGATGTCATGGTGACTTGGGAGCTCCACAAGCAATTTGTGAATTTCTAACCATTACATTAACCCACTTGCAACTTCTCTCGGTAATTCCTTCCTCGCATCTCTATTAGACACTTAATAGACATTTTAACATAGGATAATGTATAAAACACAGGGAGAACATCAAGGTCTACAATGGAATTTATTGTGAGTATTAAAATGTTTAGATATTTGTTTTCAGATATTCTAATATAATCCCACTGCAGCAGAGTGAGGTACAAATGTTAGAGAATTCCCAAAACAAAAAATACTTGTGCCATTTTGACTTCTTTTGAAGTTGGAAATTCTTCAGAGAAATAATCCCAACAGCAATGTTAAGATACACACAATAATCCCAAAATAGAGACATCCAGTTATGCCACTCTAGTAAGATCACCTGAAATATCACATAGAAAACAGCCACAAACCAAGGATCGCCCATGTGGCATGGCACTGAAACCGTTTACAATGTTAGTAACAAAATGAGGAAGGATACTATGACATTAGCCAGGGACTTGCACACCAAAACCAGTTTCTGGCCTGATAAATCTTTTGTTCATGGATGATATGTTATAAACCATATACATTTCACACTTTGCATACGTATAGAAGTTCAGTTCGGCTAAACTTAACAGAAAGGAAGTATATCTCTAGGTGATAATGACAACTCTTCCATGTTACACTTAAGCTCAGTACCTTGTAAGGATTTTGTGCTAGAGGGTGCAGATTTGTGTAATAGTAGATAAAAATCAACTCTCTAATACCATTTTTAAATATTTCTAATAAATTTTTACATTTCTAAATCAAATTCCATGAATTTGCCAGAATTCTTAATTCCATTGCTAATTTGTAAATAGCTGCACACATATGTTATTGCAGTTTAGGGTGGGATAACTGTGTACACTGTTCCAGGTGGGAGAAATCTGTGCATAGATTGATAAAGGAAAAAAAAACCACTTGCTATTCAGAAAAAATACCAAAAAAGGTCGTGAAAATAAATTAATATAAATACATACTCGCCTTGATTTTTTAACCATTAAAAAAAATTAGCATTTATTTTTGTTCAATATAATATAAAATAACAAACAAACATCTTCAATGAAACGAGATTCGAAAGAAGGAAAATCTTGAATTTGAAACTATGTGGCATGTAAGTTGTCTGAAATTTGAATATACAAACTGAAATTAATGAACATGAGTGACATTATTTCATCAAAGCTCTACTCGTTGGAGCCAATGCACAATATATTCATTCACAAATTCCAAATACAGTCAAAGGACACACAATAAACAGACCAAACGCAAAAGATAGTCTTCCACAATTTTCAAGTATTGATATCATTATCTGATTAGATACTCAAAGTAGAAAAATAAACAGATACATTCAAACTATTCACGTTTAGTGCAAATATGTAAAATGCAAAAGGGCAACCCTTACACTACAAGGTGGGTCCAGTGCATCTCAAGAACTGAACCAATAAGAAGCAACCCTCGTAGCCACAATAATGACCCACATTCAAACCCTGGAGGCATAAAGCCTTGATCTTGTGTATTATTTAGTTGAGTTTGATGACCATGACCACATGTTAAGTGACAATGGTGGTGTAAGAAACAGTCCCTTATTCAGTTTGTGAACCCTACCGAGATCATGTGGAGTTGGGTTTCATAAATCTAAAAATGAGAGAAATGAAGACATAAATGGTACAAGAAACAGGTGTCTTATTAAGTTATTCAGGCTGTGGGCTTTACTGCAATAATGCAGAGTTGAGGTTTACAACTCACCGTGCATCAAAAAACAAGAGAGAATTAAGGACGAATGGTACAAGAAGCATGTATTTTATTCAAGTTGTGGGCTTTACTGCAGTAATGTGGAGTTGGGGTTCCTTTTTACCTACAAGATCCAAGAATAAAATAAAAAGGAATGAGGGCACGGATGGTACAAGAAATATGCACTTTTTTCAAGTTGTGGGCTTTACTGCAATAATGCAGATTTATGAAAGAACGATACAAGAAACAGGTCTTTTATTCAGGTTGTGGGCTTTACTGTGATCATGCGAAGTTGGGATTCTTTTTCTCTCACAGAGCTATACAAAGGGCAGGAATGAGGACAAGTATGGTACAAAAAATTGTTCCTATTTATTCAAGCTATTTACTTCAATAATGCAGATTCATAAGGCTGTTTAACTTCACTTCAATAATGCAGATTCATATAAGGATGGTATAAGAAACACGTCTCTTAATCAGGTTGTCGGTTCTATTGCAACCATGAGAGTTGGGGTTACGGTTCATGAGCTCCATACCACTATCTTGAGTTCTATGGCAATATTGCATTATTCGTATTTACCTGGCACCGTGAGACAGCACAGTCTACAGTGTCGCTTATCTTAATAAAATGTCATTGGTGGGAACTTATTCATTTAGACAAAGTTTTTGTCTTGTTCTAGAAGACTACCCTTCTCAGCCATTTCCTCCCAAGTTTCTAGTCTGGTTATTACTATCCTCGGTCTTCAATTCGTCCTTCTTCCTTAAGGCTTAAACTACAGAAAACGGTCTTGTACATCAAAGTACCATTGGTCCTTCTTCCTTAAACTACAGATAACAGTCTTGTACATCAAAATACCATTGCTAAACGAAGCTGCTGTAAATCAAACAGGTGGGCTACAGTGAAAATGGTTAATTAACTTAACAGAGTACTTTCATCATAGTGCATTACATTTATATGTGCTCTAATAATAACAGCAATAGGTATCCAGTACCTAGCAGATGCAATGGCATAGAACCAACAGCTGACACATTGTCTCTTCTTCCTATGCAGAAGAATATAAGAAACTCAAAATGGATTGGAAACATATACTTGTACGCAGCTTTCAGCTTTTCAAACAAGAGTGTTGGTAGCTCACATATTTATATTCAACTTTTTGGTAATGACAAAATCCAATAGATGGACAGAGGAGGAAACTGCACAATAATAACACAAATTCTGATATGAACTGTTGCTCAGTAAATTGCATTGATTCAAATACTTAAAGCTAAGTGATTACATAGACTCAAACTTGCTAAGAACAAAGATACTAATATTAACTCATGTGTGATTGACACTTCGCAGTCTCTTGTAAGAGTTGCTGTCATATTCTAATTTTTTTCCAGCTCAGTTGAAGAGGTAGCACTTGGAATATCATGTAGTACATAGTTTTGTTCAGAATTGAACCATAGAAATCTTGAAGACCAAACCTCTCCACTTAATTATTAAACCAGATTTTCGAAAATAAACTCTCATACTCGACCTATCTGTGTGATTCACTGAGAGCAACATCAGAAAATGGTGAACTGAGATCCATCCTATAAAACAAACCATAAGAAATTGAAATGCATGTAACAGTGGAAAGAAAGTAGCAGAGAAAACTTATGTGAAAATGCATACTTGTTTGACTAGTTGCAGAGTCTAATAGCGAGGAGGAGGAGCAGGGTAAACATATTTGGGAGGTGTGGGGAGTTTGTGGACTGGTGGAGGAGAAGAGGGGTGGGGTCTTCCTGTGGGAGCTGGAATGTAGGGAACCCTTGTAAGAGTCGGAGGAGGGACCTCGTAAGCATGACTTTACCACGATATTTATCATAATAAAACTGCCTCTTGTGTCGAGACCATTATAGAAAAGCCTTTTGGAAGGATGCCTGTTGAAGAAAATAAACTTTACACAAAACTGGCACTGCCTAGCCGCGGCCCTCTGTTAGGGTCCTAACAGTATCAGATCACTCATCTTTAACTTTACACTTTGCGAACTATGACACGCCTTTCTCTCTTGTATTCCACTTCATCCCTTTGATGCATGATAAGGAGAGCTCTTCGAACCTGAAATGAACAAATCAGCCCACTTGGTGAAAACCATGGCTATGATATCATTACTTCAGAGAAGCTGTAAACAACCTATCATATCATTACTTAAGAGAGGCTGTAAACAACATCATTAGCAAGGTTCTATAGGTGACGAAAGCCATTTCTCCCCGTGATATACATTGCCTGTTGCGCAAACTACCCATAAAATGATCTACGGGTAAGCAATATAACTCCAATATTGAGCTAGCTAACAAAACTAATTATAGAAGTAACATGTACTGACATTGGAAAATTATAATAATAAAATAGTCACTGCCGAAACTCAGCAATATAATGAGTGTTGTAATTTTTACAGTTGATTCATTCAACCCCATTCTGACCATATCATCAATCAGACGCCTCTCAGATACGTTGATGCCGATTCCCATTCGTCTCTTTATCTGTGTCTCAACTTGCTGTTACAAGCAACCATCAATTTTCTTTATTGTTGCAAATCAAAGACCATGACATAGTTCGCAAGCATAGCAGGCTTTTGGTTTGAAGAAAGAATCCACAAATATAGTTGTTCTTACTTGCTAGATTAGATGAGACGCGTACCTGAATTTCACTTCTCATTTCTGGTGTCAAACTTATTTGTTCAACAATGCCAGAGCGTGCAGCATCCATAGTAGAAACATTGAAAAGCCTCAAAGCTTCTGTGACATGTTCCTCTGTTGCTACAGTTGACCTGCATTAAAAACAATATTTTCAATTTTTCAGATGCAATCTGATTAAGGAAATCGATTGACTTTGATTAACAATAATGCATACATTGAAAAATTACAAAATAATGCTGGGACTACTCACAAATATTGGATGAATAGTTCGCAAGCATAGCAGGCTTCATATTTTCGCGGAGTAGCAGCTGCACTCTGCTTTGAAGCCTGCTATGCTGCACTTGTAGATTGCACTCTGCTTTGAAGCCTGCTATGCTTGCGAACTATGTCATCCAATATCTGTGAGTAGTCCCAGCATTATTTTGTAATTTTTCAATGTATGCATTATTGTTAATCAAAGTCAATCGATTTCCTTAGTCAGATTGCATCTGAAAAATTGAAAATATTGTTTTTAATGCAGGTCAACTGTAGCAACAGAGGAAACATGTCACAGAAGCTTTGAGGCTTTTCAATGTTTCTACTATGGATGCTGCACGCTCTGGCATTGCTGAACAAATAAGTTTGACACCAGAAATGAGAAGTGAAATTCAGGTACGCGTCTCATCTAATCTAGCAAGTAAGAACAGCTATATTTGTGGATTCTTTCTTCAAACCAAAAGCCTGCTATGCTTGCGAACTATGTCAACTGGATATAGTGGTGTGAGCAATAGTCTTATCTCCAATATCTCTCTCGTCGTAAACAGGGTTACTAGGTTGCTAGTAGATTGCACTCTGCTTTGAAATGCTAAAGACACTACTTCATAGCCGCTTCTTCTACTAGCAATTTTGCTAAGACCTCACCCTTGCCATTATAGTTGTTGCGGGTAAGGCCCTAGTTGATTTTTGAAGGGATAAATCCAAGCAACCACTATTGGCATGTAGCCTATTCATAATATTGTGTAAGCAACTATTTAATTTTGAGATTTTTAAAAATTTGGCTTTCTGTAAGTTTGTGTGTATATATATATATGTATAGTTCTGGAATTTGAGCATATAAGTCTTCATAATTAATCATAATAATAATGCATACATTTTTTTAATTTAATGTATGATATTATAAAAATTTCAGCATTTTAAATGACACCAAAAAGAACAATGTTGAGCACCACTAATACATATCAAAACTGTTACATATTTTATTCTCAGAAATAAAATATTCCCATGATTGTCATTGCCTCTCTAATTAAGCAGCGCTGGAAGCGCTGGAAATCTCGCTCCTTAACTAGGTCTGCAATAAATTTATACATCCTCTGTGTTGGATGTACAGAATCCCAATATATGAATCGGTCCGCATCAGGG
>CM062813.1:385813251-385887096 GCA_031772625.1 Pinus tabuliformis
CCTCCTCCTAACGTATCGCCTTCTATTGCAACTATTCATATGATTTTATCGAACACTATTGCTTTTGATGATCCTTGGATCATATCTTCCGATTCTAAGGTGGATTCATTTGGTAGTGCGATGCCTTTGAGTCCCTTTGAAATTGCATATCAAGTTGTACAGTCGTTTTCTGACTCTTGTTCAACCGAAACTGATCCAATGAATGTGGTCCATGGGGAATCACTTTCGATATCAACCTCAGCTTCAACAACATTTTCTGATCATGTTCATACTGATGAGCAGATTCGTGAACTTTTGTCTGTTGATGATTTACCATGGGAAGATCTTCATAATCGATCTTTGATTTTACCTGAGCTTGATCATTTTGAAAATGATTTTTCATCTATTTTTACCACTGACTATGTCAAAGAACCACATAATCCATTGCAACATCCTGATTCTGAATTAAATTTTGGAAATATCTCTCGAACGGTTCCTATTGACATTTCAGTTAAACCGGAATTATTGAAAACATTCATATAGGTGCTTCCTGTACGAACGATGAAATCCAAACTTATAAAGCCCTATTTCAAGAATTCTGTGACGTGTTTTCCTGGTCATATGAAGAAATGCTAGGAATCAATCCATCAATTGTTGTCCATGAAATTAAAACTTACCCAGATGCTAAACTTGTCTGGCAACGTTTGCATCAGATACATCCAAGAAAAGCCGTTGCTTTTAAAATTGAAGTTGAGAAATTACTTCGAGCAGGTTTCATTTATCCAATTCTTTTAACGGATTGGGTATCGAATATTATTCCTGTTAACAAAAAGCAAGGAACAATAAGAATATGTATCGATTATAGGGATATTAATTGAGCTTGTCCTAAAGACAATTATCCAATCCCCTATATCGATCAAATTATTGATGATTGTGCCGGTAGTGAAATGTTCTCCTTTATGGATGGTTTTTCTGGTTACAATCAAATCAACATACTCCCTACTAATGAACCTAAAACAACTTTCATTTGTCCATGGGGGACATTTTCTTATTGCAAATTACCTTTTGGATTGAAGAACGCTGGAGCAACTTTCAAAGGGCTATGTCTTACGCATTTCATGACATCAAGAACATTGTGCAGCCTTATCTCAATGATTTACCTTCCCATTCATTACGTAGAGCCGATTATCTCACTCATTTATGAGTTATTTTTATGAGATGTAGTCATTATCGAATTAGTCTGAATCCACACAAACATGTATTCTGTATAGAAACAGGTTGTTTACTAGGATTTGTCATTTCAAAAGCAAGCATTCATGTCGATCCCTCGAAGGTTGAAGCTATTGTCAAACTACCTCCTCCTTCGACTCTTCGCCAACTCCAAAGTTTGCAAGGGAAAACAAACTTTTTACGTCGTTTCATTCCTAACTACGCTGAGATAACGAAAGGTTTTACCAGGTTGTTGAAACAAAATACTCCTTTCTTTTGGAATGAGATCGCTGACAAATATTTTGATGCACTTAAACACGCGTTAACCCATGCACTGTTATTGCATCCTCCCAATTACAACCAGGATTACTTTTTGTACCTCGCTGCTTCTCATTCCACCATTGGGATGGTCTTAGTTCAGGAAGATGAATTCAACAATGAACATGTGATTTACTATCTTAGTCGAACTCTGAATCCGACTGAGCTTAAATATTCACATATGGAGAAATTGGCATTGGTCGTTGTTCAAGTTGTCCAAAGATTTCATCACTACATCTTATTACGCAAAACCACAGTAATTTCTTATTGTAACCCTATGATGTATATCTTGACCAAACAATTGATAGGGGGCAAGTATTCCAAATGGATAGTTATCCTGCAGGAATTTGACTTGGAATTTGAAAAATCCAAGGCAAAGAAATCTTTGGTTTTTGCTGAACTGATGTGTGATTTCCCGCATACTGATACTGAAACTGTGGTGGAAGAGCCCATTGCAGATGAATCCTTGTTTCTTATCAGTACTTTTGATCCATGGTATGGAGATATTATTGTTTATCTCCAAACCCAATCTTTTCGGCCTGAAATCTCACGATCTCAGCGATAGAAAATACGTTTCCAATCCCAACAATACAATATTATTGGTGATACACTCTATCGTCGTGGGGCGGATTCTGTTTTCCGACGTTGTCTAACTCATGAAGAAGCTGAAAAGGTTCTCAATGACTGTCACTCTGGAGCATGTGGCAGTCATATGTCTGGGTATGCCACAACCCAAAAGATATTGCGCGCTGGTTATTTTTGGCCATCCTTATTCAAAGATTGTATCTATGCAGTCCGGAAATTCCACAATTGTCAAATTTTTGATCGTAAGATGCGTGCTCCACCCGCTCCTCTCCACCCTATAATTACTGTCGATCCTTTTGCAAAGTGGGGTATTGACTTTATTACATGTAACCCTCACTCGGCCGGGGGGCATGCGTATATCATCCTAGCAGTAGATTATTTTACTAAGTGGGCCGAGGCGATGCCTACATTTTCAGCAGACGGCAAAACTGCTGCAACTTTCGTATTCAATCATATAATTGCTAGATTTGGTGTTCCCTAAGCTATTATCACTGATCATGGAAGTGATTTTCGAAACATCATGATGACTAAACTTACAGATCAACTTGGCCTGCGCCACGATAGTTCTACTCCATATTACCCACAGGCTAACGATCTGATTGAAGCTATTAATAAAGTTCTAGTCACTATGACCCAACAAATCATTGGTATTCATAGGTCAAATTGGCATAACATGTTATTTTCAGCACTTTGGGCATATCGAACCTCAGTGAAAACATCAACTGGTTTCACTCCTTTTCAACTAGTTTACGGTTTGGAAGTAGTGTTACCTATTGAATGCGAAATTCTATCATTACAATTAGCCATAGAATTACTCCCAGCCACTTCTGAAGAGGAGAAATGTTTTTTGTACTTAGCTCAGCTAGATGAGAATCGACACAACGTTGCATTAGCAATCAAAACTCATGTGAAACGGATAAAAGCTCAGTACGACTGAAATGTTACACCTCATAATTTTTCAGAAGGAGACCTAGTCTTACTTTATGATCAAGCAAACAATAAGTTAGGGGCTGGAAAATTTGTACCTATGTGGCATGGTCCTTATATTGTTAAGTGAAACCTGGCAAAAGGGGCCTATGAATTGCTATATTTTGACGGTGTCTCTTTGGGTAAACCCATAAATGGGCTTTATCTAAAGAGATATTATGCACAAATTTCGGTTTAGAGATTTTTGTTAGATTAGTTTCTTTATAGCTGGTCTGTTTTAGATTAGAAAAGTGTGCCTAGTTTAGAGAGTGCTTTTATCATTATTCCTTATTATCTTGATTTTACTCTTGATATTGCAGATGTCGACGTCTCTTCAAACATACATTGGTTTTGCTGATGGTGTTTGTCGTAGTACACAGTGCATTTCTTTCGCAACTTGGGTTATCTATTCACCCTCTGATGAGTTAGTATCTATGCATGGGGTAAGCCTCGGTCAAACAACGAATAACATTGCAGAGTATAGTGCAGTGATTGAGTTATTATCTGAATCCATCTCATTTGGGATTCAGAGTTTGATTGTTAGGTTAGATTTTGAACTCGTTGTATTACAGCTTAACAGGGTTTATGCCAATAGGAATCCAGTGTTATTAAGATTATTTTTTAGAGTTCATCTCTTGGAAGGTGAATTTTATTACATTGAATATCAACATATTCCAAGATATTTAAATACATTATCAGATGCAGTTGCTTTTCGTATAATAAATAGACATTTGCAATAATCAAAACAGTAAATTTAAAACATTCAATAACATGGTACACAAGATAGTTGGTAATAGTGATATATCATAGCATAGAAGTGTGTCAAATATACAACGTCTTCGATCATAGGTTGAAAAACACCGTATGATTAGCAAAAATGATAGTACAAAAAGACAAAAATGTCATGTGAGTCTACAAAAGCAATCATCCTATCCCTGGTGATGATCACGATGAGAAACCATCGCTCTAGCCACCCTACAAAGAAACCTCCTAAAAGGTCCTAGGACCCCAATCACATATTGCTATAACTTAAGTGGAATATCATCTATGCTAGTCTCTGGAATATCTGCTGTCAAACGCTCTATATGATTCTCTAAATCGGTCAGGATCTCTGTAGATTGGTCTTGTGGAGATGGTACTGCTGCAACTGGCTGTCTACTCTCATAAGGCTAGAGAGCGACTGGTCATCGTGGACCCACATCTGCATTTAAAACTTTTTATTGTCAGTTTTGGACAATTTAAAAAAACAAAAAAATTTAGTTAAAACTTATAAAGTGTTGAAAATGATTTTACCTGAATCATCCCACTACTCTCCTAGTGGAAGAATCATGTCTGGGTCACCGTGATAATCCATTCCGGCATATGGAAAATCCTAAAACACAAAAAGTTAGTTCCTCAACCAACGAAAATACTCAGGCGGAAATTGAACAACCTCTGAACCCTCCTCAGGGTGACGGGCCATCACTGCAACCCAGTGCATTATCCTAGGCTCTCGAGGAAGACCAGCCTCAATAAAAAGCTATTGTGGGACCAGCATAGGGACCCTCTCTAGACCAAAGCTCACAATCAGGAAACCATATCCAAAGTTTTTTAGTTGTCCGTTCTTTGCTTTGGTTAATTGGCCTTTTACATTCGCCAACACAGCCTCGCACCAATTGAATATGGTACCTCAATAACAGTCTACAGCCATTTGCATCTGGGATCCAGTAGCTACATGCAATGCTGCACTCCCGCATAGTCTAGTGACAATGAATGCAATAACCTTAAGTTCAGGACGATCGATAGTTTTAATATCGATCCGTTTGTCCTTTGTTTGATCATTGCAAAACTCCAATCGGAGACTAGCGACAGACTAGCCACCTAGCCTAGTCCCGAAAAGAGATAATCGTTCACCTCTGTTGGGCAAACCAGTCAAAAAATATATGTCCTCTAGCTCAATTTCGAGCCGGTGGCCACCAATCATGAAACACTGGTCTTGTATGTTCCACCTGTCTACTAGCCATTGCAATTAGTCTACTTGGGCCCTCATGCATGGTATGGCCCAAAATGTAAACAGTCTGCATGTTTTCAATGCATCCAATGTGGGTGGATTATTTATTGTGGCAAGGTCCACATCCTCATGCTCATGTTCCCACCAAATAAGCATTTTGTATGTCCTACAATGCAAAAAAGACATATTAGAACAATTTAGTTCGAAAATTTTTGGGCGAAAATGGAGAAATTTGAAATTTTAAAATCCATTTCGCAAGGTCTGCACCTGTTGGTTACAGAGAGTGCATAGGTCCACACGCGTCGTAAGCAATAGGTGCGGACCCACGAATTTTTTCTTTGTAGAAAAAAGTCGAGGTCCGCAGGGGCCACATGTTGCACCTACGGACCCCCACAAGTGACTTTCTAAATCAAATTCTCCTTGAAAAATCAATTTTAAAGCCCTAAAATGAAATGTATACAATTGAAATGCAAGATAAGGATGATGTGGATTACCTAGAGCTGACAGTTTTCGATTCCAACGGACGGATTTTCCGCAATCTTCACAGGAAGTTTCTTACCCAAAAGCTCTCACTTCTCACTCTTCAATCAAATGGTAAAAATGAATTTACAAAAGCCCTTTTTATAAGATTTTTTGAATAAATGAATTTTTAATTTATTTATTTTTCACTTTAAAAAGGTAACTTTTGATACGTTTTTATTTATCTTAAACAGGTATGAGTAATGTTTTGAGTTTTTGTGCAGAATATTAGATTTTTTTGGGAAAATTGATCATTTTCAACAAAGAGTACTTTTATTACTTTCTCGGACTCTTTCAAAAATTTACGAAAAAGTGAAACATTGGAGTCATCTTTAAGCTCTTTTCTGACTCGTAAAATATGAAAAAATTGCCGAGTTTTTTCCTTTTTACACTTGTTAAATGAAATTAAAAAGGCAGTCCACTTACATCTCTTTTCTGACCGTATAAACATGAAAAGATCGCTGGACTTTTGTCGTTTCAAGTTCGATATTGGTTATAAAATGACGTGTCTTCAATCACTTTTTTACTTTTTCAAATCAGGCCCACTAATTATGAAAAGTACTCCTTGATCGTAATGGTCAAGCAGTTCTCTCAAGTATTATTTTATACTTTGTCGGGCTTAAGAGACACAAATTTACGAAAAAGGACACCCATGGAGTTTTCTTAAGTTTTTCTTCTGACTTCCTAAAATTGAAAAACACTGAGTTTTTCCTATATTGGACTCGTTAAAATTTAACAGTAAAGGACCTGTTCGATTTTAAACAGGAACGAACCACACCTTCTTAGGGTTCGAATTTTAAACTAAGTTGGACTCATCCGAAGGAAGAGCTTATAAACAAGAAAATGTTATCCTCCTCAAACTTGTCAAAAATAAAGAGGTACTTGCCATAAATGGTGGGGGAAAAGAGAGAAAAATGAACTTGTTTGTTACACTTTGTGTTTTAGAAAAGCAATTAACCACTCTTGAACACGACACTTTTTGTTCACCTGGGTTGGGAAATCCTTTGCCTAATAGTTAATCAAACCATATTGAAAGTCTTCAGCCGTTTCCGGGTATTAGCTTTGGGTCAATTGCCAGCAAACCATCTGCAGTGTCGTTATGCGTTCAAGAGGTCAGCTCAAATAAACCATTCATCTGCAAAATATATGTCATCCATTCTGACCATCCCTGAGTTAGTCCTTTCCAAATATATTTCTTCAAAACTTGATCTATGATTTCGTGTTGTGGGCTTGTTACGACAGATCACTTTCTATCGACTTCAGCTCATTATCTAGAAAGATGATCTAGAAATCATAAGTGCCTTGGACTCTGCATGCCCTAATGGCAGGTTTCTCGCCTTCGACGATAGGTTGCATCATTGACCTTCAATCAAAGGATTCTATGACATGTTTGACATCATCTCATTTATTCACATTTCATGGATTGTACTGAGTACTTTGAGAGCCATTGACATTATTGGTGGTTTCTCTCACACTTGTTAACAGTTTACGTCATTGACTGATAATCAAGTGGTTTTTACCATGTTCGACTTCAACACATTCATTCACATGGATAGAATCGTACTAGTTCGGGAAGCAAAAATCAAGACCCTAGATCTAGTTTCTACCATCTAGGCTGCGAGGAACTTTGTTATTCATTATATAGTGGACTATTCATAAACAGATGGCTACGCCCATACTGTGTCTACATATGTCTATACTCTTGATGTATTACAAAATCATTCCTGTATCAGAATAGTTTAGTCAGTTTTCTAGTCAATTTTGATCTGAGTATGGGAATTCCTACCTCAGCGATGATATGTTCACATATATATATTTTTCATTGAATGTTTTTTACAGGTTCCGACTGGGGTGTCCACAGGATGATCTTTGAAATGATAAAGTACTTCACTCTTCATAGATGACAAACTCTATCTTCATCTATTACAGACTTCGCACTTTAGGGGGAAATCTGTTGCACAAAAATTTGTCACCTTGACATTCTGCAATTTGTGTGAGTCCATTGCCACTCATACTTTCCTCCTTTGCAAGTCTTAAGCCTCAAATCTTCATATCAAACCTTGAAAATAAGAGAAAGTCCTCAAAAGTCTCTAAAACTCTGGTTCCGCACTTTCTCTTAGCATTACCTATAGTCCCGCACCTAATGGTCATGTCTCCTATGCACCTGACTGCTCTATCTCTGTGTTATGGAGGCGGACCCCTGTAAAAGTTAAAAAGGCATAAGAATATTCTTAAAAACTCACTTTGAGTCATTTCTAGAAGCTTCTGGAAGGAATCTTGAGGTGGCAAGTTTGCTCCCTTAAGGTTCATGCATCCGATACCTTAAGGAGCTAACCTCTTGATGTGAGGAGCTTATCCCTTTGAAGGAGGACTCTATCCCTTCATAGGTGGACCTGTAACCTCCTTCCTCTGCACTATAAAATGAAGCATTGGGCTGGTTATTGAGAGGTTGAAAGCTGAATATTTTTGAGGTGAAATGCTGCTGGAACTTAGTCTTCGTAATTGAGCTTTTATGAGGAGAGATTACATACCTCTTTGATTTCATTTGGAAGAGTGTAAGGTTTGTCAAAGTAAAGGAGATTCCTGTTTCGGACCCTAAGAAGAGCTTGTTCAACATCAAGGCTGAAAAGGTTGTAAGGTTCTTCTACTTCAAAGTTAATACAAATAAGTTTGTTTTTCTCAATAAGCTAGTGTTTTATGGTTTATTTTATGGATTCCTTGATCACCATAATGAACATGATTTATGATATTAGCTATGTAGGTGCTATTTGATGTTTGCTTGATTGTGATTGCAGGTTCTCAAAAGGAAACTCTGTCAGACGGTTGAAGGATGGCTGCTACAAACTAGTGTTGGACTTAAGGTAGAGTCTAAACACCTCTATAGTTTTTATTTATGAATCACATATGTTTAAAAAAAGATAGATTTGTTTGTCTGCTTGTTGCTAGATATCTTTTGATACTGGGGATATTGGCCTTGTCCACAAGATCAATTTATCCGACCAACACAAGGGTGCCAAGTTTGGTCGTGCCCTTCAAGAACTTCCCTTGAAGTTCCAGGGGTGCCACGCCTAACAATTTATTTGTGATGCTAAGGGTGCCAAGTTGGTCGTGCCTTTCAAGAAATTCCCTTTGAAGTTCCAAGGGTGCCATGCTAGTTGCCCTTCAAGCATTCAGTGGCTACAAGGGAAAAGTATAGGTGCAACAACAGAGACCACTATAATCTCTTATGTTGCCTGCTATAGTGAGACTAATGGCGTTGGGGATCAAGGAATATGCCTTGATGCACGCCCCCCAGTAAAATCCTCATGAGCGAACCAACTTTGGGACCTGCCCTCATAACATCGTGATCTTCAAGGCGAAGGTGTTTCAACCTTTCCAGCCCAAGTCACGGCAGGAGCGCTAGTGGGTGAGATCAGGGACACTATCCCATGCCTCCCATGTAGTTTCATCCACTTGTACAACTCCATCACCTATATGTGAGTCATTCGGCCAAGAAACTAATATGTGCTTGCAACCACTAACCAGAATATAGATAAACATATATAGCAGGTTTCAAAATTGACTTTGAATTTCAAAGGTAAAATAATATAATTTTTTTTTTCCATCAAACCAGTTGTCATTAACTCGTCATATGCGAGTGCCTCTGGTGGTTTCTTGCCATACTCAATAATCATCAGTAAGAAGGTTTCTCAGTGTTATTCATTGTCATAATAGCATCATTAACAACACCTAGTCATTCACAGCATTGTTCACAGTAAGCCGAAACTAATGAAAGTAGGTAACATAGGGTCCACATCCATCATGGCTATCATCATCAAAACATCAATGGAAACATGCATATCCATCAAGCTATCAACAATGTAGCATCAATAGAAATATACTTATCCATCAAGTTTATCATCATCATGATTTAATAGAGAGCATACATATCTTTTACTACCATCATCATCATAAATTCAATAAAGACCAAACTTAACCATTTAATGTTACAATCATCATAATACCAATAGATAACATACATAACCATTCATGCTACCTTCATCATAATATAGATGGAGAACATACATAAACATCACAACCATGAATATCTCAATCACTAATAATAGCATCATGTGCCCGGATCCTCAACCTGAGGTCCTCAAAGAATAATGTGTGGGCCTTAGGGCTAAATAAATGTTAGTGTCATATCACTGTCAGTCAACTAGAACAGGCACTCCATACACCCCCTCTTAATAATAGACTTCGTCCCAAAGTCCTTGGAATAGGTAAGGAAAACGGTGAGGCATCTCCTCGGCATCCTCCCAAGTAGCTAAACTGGGACTAAATTGTCCCACTGGACCTTAACTTGGTCCACTAACCACTATCTAATCTGCAAAGTTTGTTGGTCCAGTATGCGAACTGGTTCAATGATTAATGTTCACTTGACCGAATCCTGCAAATGACCAAATTCAATAACATACGAAGGATATGAAATATAATGACGCAAAACATAAATATGAAACAAATCATGCATACGTGCTAAAGATGGAGGTAAGGCAAGCCTATTTTCCACCAACCCTTTCCTTTCTAAGATTTCAAAAGGTCCCACAAACCGTGGAGACAATTTTTCTCCCATTCCAAATTCTTAGAGAGCTTATTTTGGGGCCTTACTCTCAGGAGCACCCTATCTCCCAATTCATAACTTTGGTCTACCCAATGAGCATCGACATAGCTCTTTTGTCGATCTTGCACTTCCTTTAGCCTCTCCCTAATCATAGTCATTTGTTCTTCCATATCTTGCACTACTTCTGGTCCTATTAATACTCGGTCCTCTAGTCGGTCCCAACTGAGAGGTGTTCTGCAAGGTCTTCCGTATAAGAATTCAATTAGCGCCATCTTGATGGAACTCTGATAACTATTATTGTAAGCAAATTCCACGAGGGGTAAGAACTCCTCCCATCTCTTTTGTTGGTTCATCACATACATCCAAAGCATGTCTTCGAGGATTTGATTAGTCCTTTCTGTTTTCCTATCTGTCTCAGGGTGATAAGCAGTGCTGAAGTTCAACTGGGTTCCCAAGGCTTCTTGGAAACTGGTCCAAAACCTTCCTGTAAACACTGCTCCCCTATCAGATATGCTCTTCCTAGGCACTTCATGCAATCTCATAATCTCATCAATAAACTCTGTCTTTTTCTGGTGCCTTATATGTAGTCTTAATTGGTATGAAATGGGTGCTCTTGGTCGACGTGTCCACCATTACAAATATGGAATCATGTCTTCTTGAGGTCATTGGTAGTCCCACAATGAATTCCATTGATATAACTTCCCATTTTGATTTTGGTATCTCATGGGGTTACAATCATCCTGTTGGATGTCTGTGTTCAACTTTTACTCACTGACACTCTAAGCATCTTGTTACCAATTTTACAATGTCCTTCTTCATCCCTTTCCAAGAGAAAAGTGGTCTTAGGTTCGCACACATCTTCTTAACACCAGGGTGTGCCATCTATACTGCACGATGTGCTTCATTCAATATTAACTGGCATATATCTCCATTCGATGGTACATATATCCTTCCCCGAAATTGTACTAGACCATCATTATCAAGGGAGTATTCTTCATATTTTGGGACCCTCATTTGATCCTCCCTCAAACTTTTGCTAATCTCTCGATACCAGGTGTCTTTAAATTGTAAATAAAGAAGTTTCTCCCTCAAATTTGTATGCACATATCTTTTGTAAGAATAGTGCAGTTCAAAGTGCACGATGCTATAACTCAATTGAAAAACTAAAAAAAAAAACTCATGAAACACCATCCATGCTGAAAACAGATTATTACATACAAACACTATTGGTTGGTTTTGTGCTCCGTGTAGATCTTATTGAACTGATTTTGATAGAGTCAACACTATAAAGCAGCTTTTAGTAGATATTTATTGGCTATTGCAAGAAGTTTCTAACCCCGTGATCCCTTAGAAGCCACAAGCTTAGATTTTTCCTCTTGTCTCGTGTATGAAGTATAAAATTTGTCACGATGACACTCAATCTTCTCCAAGGCCTACTAGAGCTTGGAATAACCCATGGTTTTATCCCGATGTTTTTGTAACCCTGAGCTATGGGCCATTCTTATTTGTAGACTACCTCATATTAAAAGTATGCACACCCCTTATTGTGTCTACCTATGCAACTAGTGACAAAAGTAGAATAATAGCCTATTGTAACTAGAAAAATTATTGATTTTCATGTTATATTTATCTTATTTGCATAAGGCATGCATACTTACAAAACCATTAGGAATTTCAACTGATGTACCCATTTGAATAGTGTATAGCAAAAAAGAACTGAGCTTGTATTTTTCTAAGTTCTTAGATGGGTTTTTATTTGTTTGTTTTATTCAGATAATGCTAAAATCTATACATATTTTGCAAACTAAAAGTGTTAATATTCAGGTTGAAATAGAATGTTTCATATTAGGCATTGAGTTATTGTCAGAAGGATTAGCATTTGTAAACTTGTCGTTGTACTAATTCTATTACACTATTTCTTTTACTTTTTAACATCTTTTTTTTTGCTGAAAATATGTTCTCAGAACCCTCTCCGATATTTTTCGGTTATCGACATTTTCAACACTGGTATTTACAACAGCCCTTTGTTTTCTTTGACTCCCCAGATCAGCTCATTGGGGCCCATCACCCCTCGGGGAAGTACTCACCAAAATATGGCTTTTCACAACTAGTGCAAGTCAACTTGAATCATACAGCTCCTTGGTGGGGAAAAACTTGGAAGATGAAATTTCCCTCAAAAGAAAAATTATTTATATGGCTGATTCTGAGGAAAAATAGCCCCCACTTGGGACTACTTAAAAAACCATTATTTTCAAGGACCCAGCAAATGCTTCCTATGGTCAATGGATGAAGAAACTATTGATCATTTTTATTCTCCAATTACACAATCTATCTGGGCTGAAATACAAGATCAGAAGATCTGTCATACCCTTGGGATGGCCCTTCGGTTGAAGATAGCCTAAAATCTTGGCTGTCAGCATCTCCCAAAGTCAACATAAGGCTCTTCCTCTTACCATGGCCTGGGGAATATGGTTGGACAGAAATCAGGCAATCTTTGGCAACTTTGCTTCCTCTTCCATCAAAATTGCCATTACTAGTTCATCCATCATGGAATCTTGTTGATTCTGAGGAAAAATAGCCCCCACTTGGGAATACTTAAAAAACCATTATTTTCAAGGACCCAACAAATTATTCCTATGGTCAATGGATGAAGAAACTATTGATCATTTTTATTCTCCAATTACACAATCTATCTAGGCTGAAATACAAGATTAGAAGACCTGTCATACCCTTGGGATGGCCCTTCGGTTGAAGATAGCCTAAAATCTTGGCTGTCAGCATCTCACAAAGTCAACATAAGGCTCTTCCTCTTACCATGGCCTGGGGAATATGGTTGGACAGAAATCAGGCAATCTTTGGTAACTTTGCTCCCTCTTCCATCAAAATTGCCATTACTAGTTCAGCCATCATGGAATCTTTTAGATCCAGCAGTGAAAATCAGCTGAAGGCACCAAATGCAGATATCTCCATACAAAAAGACTTCCCTTGGGCTTTCTTTGATGGTGTTTCCCAAAAGAATCTCCGCAAGGAAGCGCAAGCGGCATTCACCACCTCTCTATTTCACAACACATTTCCTTCACAGCGAGACTTGGGTGAGTCTCAAATAATTATACAAAGCTTATGGCTTTAAAATTAGTACTTCAGTTGCCATTGGACAAAAACATTTGACATCTATATATGGAGACTCCCTCTTGGTTATAAATTGTGTGAAGAGTCTCAACAGTTTACATAACTATTCTCTGCAGCCACTCTTTCATTCAGCGTAGTCAACAACTTACTAGCACTTTTCTCAGATCTCCTATGACCATGTCAACAGGAACATGAATCAAGAAGCGGACTGCCTCTCAAAAGCTCGTTTAGAGCTGGAAACATGGAAGATTACAACAGCAGAAGAAGGCAGCTCTACAAAACATCTTCCTGAGCCTTGGCTATAAATAATGTCTACTCTTTTTTTTGGACTTTTTATGAACTCTTATCAGTTACTATATGAAAACACATCAACGATTTAAGTTTTTTTTTTTTTTGGAAAGATGTATTTAATGGACAGTCAACAGAAAGTATTATGGATATAGTTCTGACGCTGGTATATGTATGGACAACAATCTGGGGCACTTTTTTGTAAAGATGGGATGCTGAAAAGCATGTATGGATGTAATTTTATTTATACTTGATAAAATTACAGAAAATATTCATATATATATATATATTAAATTTGGTAATTGAAATTGAAAGAGATTCAGACAAAGAATTATAGAATTACCTTGGTTCTACCGTCGATCCAATTGGGATGACAGAGCGCGAAATACAACTCTTTCTTGGAACAGATTTCCAAGGGCGAATCGAGCCGTGCAAGAAGATAGGGATACTGAATTGGAAGCATCTTTTCCCACAAGGAGTCTGAATTGCCGGCCGACCTGAATGTCCGATTGATAGCTTTGAGCCTGCAAACATCTCTGGGTGTGGTGAAGCAGAGCATGTGCGATATGCAGCTCTCTGGAAAATCCCCCATTGTCATCATTGCCCTTTTCTCATTCTCCTCCATTTACTAGGGTTACAATCTAATCTGAAGCGTTTCAATACCCAGATTCCTACGTTTGATATATTCCAAGGAAGAAGAGCACAAAACCCTTCAAACGAAGAAGTAAGTCCAAAGTTATCATCTAGTAACTGTTATAAAATTTAATACACTCTGCTGACTTGGAGGAATAGTCCAAATTTGGCACCTTCATACCAAGCTTTCTGTTAGAAAATTATATATTATGGAGCAATGGAACACAAAATATTGCAGAAATATAAACACGGAAAACACATAAAACAAAAGAGACGCAGATATACGTGGTTCACCCAATTTGGGCTACATCCACCCCGAACAGCCAGTCCTTCCTTTCTATTATCCAACAAAATGAAGAGACACAACCTACAGCAAATCCACTGTAATATCCTCTGTTTTCTCTCACAGTATCACCTCTCTGTTTTTCGCTCAGAGAATACACATATATTACACAGCCTCAAATACAATACCCTCATACAAAGAGAGGGGTTTTCTTCTAGGGAAAAAAACCATAAACATAAGTTCTACCGTCAGATCATCCACCTAATGAACGGCCCAGATTGATTAGAAATTACTATACTTTTACAAGGCAATTTTACATCTATTTTTAGCTTCGGGGGCGCTGCCCCCGAAACCCCCACCGAGGGACCATTGGCCCCCAGACCCCCCAGCTAAGGGGGATCAGCCCCCCCCAAACCCTCACGGGGGGAACAAGTCGCCCCCGCATCTCGGCCCCCGCGTGGAGGGGTGTACAAAACTTCTTGGTGTATACATCCGGCTAAAACAAAGACCTCTGAACAATCATGCTCCAGACCCAACAATCTTCCACTTGGAGAATGATTGTAGCAAATCCATCACTGCTTCATTTGTTGGACAATGACTCCTCTTTGGACCTAGCTATTTCTCATCTTCTTCGTCATCCTTGAAGACCAATTGAAACTGAGCATATTCTCAGTTTCTCCCTGGTTACAAATTTTGTTAGCATATCTGCAGGATTCTATCTAGTGTGTATCTTTTCCAGCTTCAACTCTCCATCTTCCAACACTAATCATATGAAATGGTACTTGAGCTATATGTGTTTAGTCCTGGAATGAAATGCTGAGTTCTTTGCAAGATGAATGGCACTTTGGCTATCACTGTATAACGTGCCCATATCATGCTCTTTACCCAATTCACCCATAAACCTTTGTAACCAAATCATTTCTTTACTAGCCGCTATAGCAGCAACATACTCTGCTTCTGTTGTTGAAAGAGAAACAACACTTTGGATTTTTGAAACCCAACTGACAATTGTTCCACCTATAGTAAATACATATCCTGTAGTGCTCCTTCTGTTATCTCTGTCACCTGCCATATCTGCATCAACATATGCTTGTAGAGAAATGTTTGAACCACCAAAGCATAATGCTTGATTTGTGGTACCTTTCAAATATCTGAGAATCCATTTCACTGCCATCCAATGTTCCTTTCCTGGATTGTTCATGTACCTGCTTACAACTCCCACTGCATGTGCAATATCAGGCCTTGTGCAGACCATTGCATACATTAAGCTTCCAACTGTTGATGCATATGGAACTTTAGACACATAATCCATGTCTTCTTGGGTCTTTGGGCACATTTCCTTATTAAATTTGAAATGGCTAGCAAAAGGTGTACTAACTAGTTTTGCATTGTGCATATTAAATCTTTTCAACACCTTTTGTATGTACTCATTCTGAGACAATGTTAATTTGTGATTTTTCCTATCTCTAGTGATTCTCATACCAAGGATTTGTTTGCAACTCCCAAATCCTTCATTGCAAATGAATTTGCCAATTTTCTTTTGAGCACATTTATTTCTTGCATGTTAGACCCTGTAACAAGCATGTCATCTACATACAATAAAAATATAATATACCTGCCATCATTTTGCTTTTTCAGATAAACACAGTGATCAGAGTGACATCTAGTATAACCTTGTTCAGACATAAACTTGTCAAATTTTAGATACCACTGCCTTAGAGCCTGTTTTAAGCCATACAAGCTCTTCTTCAACCTGCACACTAGTTTCTCCTTCCCTTTCACCTCATATCCTTGTGGCTACTGCATATATATCTCTTCCTCCAAATACCCATGGAGAAAGTTTGTCTTTACATCTAACTGCTCAAGATGCAAGTCTTCAACTGCTACTAGACTTAAAATAGTTCCGATTGAAGTCATTTTAACAACAGGAGAAAATATTTCATCAAAATCAATACTTTTCTTCTGTACAAACCCCTTCACCACAAGTCTAGCTTTGTACCTCTGTTTTCCTCCATCTTCTTCCTTCAGCCTGTAAACCCATTTATTTTTCAATGTAGTTTTTCCTGCAGGAAACCTGACTAAGTCCTAAGTCTGGTTATGCATTAAGGAGTCCATCTCTTCTTCCATGGATACCTCCCACTTCTTCCTACTTTCAACCTGCATTGCTTCTTCATAACATTCAGGTTCACCAAAATCAATCAACAATAAATAATGTAATGAAGGAGAGTATCGTTCAGGGGGTCTATTTATCCTGGTAGATCTTCTAACACCACTTTCAGGTGTTTGGGGTGCCTGTTGCTGTTGTGGTGGTTGCTGTTGTTGTGGTTGTTGATTATTATTATTTCAAGCGCCTTTACTTTTTCAGTGATTTCATCAAGAACTGCATTCCTTGTTTTCTTTTTCCTGTTTCTTTTCCTACAACTGATTCTTATACAAGATCTTTTCATTGAATATTACATCTCTGCTCCTAATGATTTTGTGATTTTCGTAATCATATAAGCGATAACCAAAATCATTAACACCATATCCAATAAAGGTACATTTCTTTGACTTTGCATCAAGGTTTGTTCTATTTTCTTTATTAATATGGACAAAGGCCTCACAACCAAAAGGCTATAAAAAAGAGTAGTTTACATTTTTACCTATCCATGCTTCCTCTGGAACACCACCATCCAAGGAACTTGAAGGCCCTCTGTTTATTAGATAAACAACAGTATCTACATCATTTGCCCAAAACTATAAAGGCAATCCTGCATGCAATCTCATGCACTTTGCACGCTCCATGATTGTTATGTTCATCCTTTCTGACACACCATTTTCTTATGGTGTTCTTGGAACTGTCTTCTCTCTGCGAATTCCATGCTCTGAACAGTATCTATCAAACTCTTTGCTACAATATTCACCTCCATTGTCTGATCTGAGACACTTCAATTTCTTTCCTGTCTCAATCTCAACCAAATCTTTCCATTTATTGAAAGTATCAAATACATCAGATTTATTCTTAATACAATAAATCCAAGTTTTTCTAGTTTCATCATCAATAAAAGTAACATAATAATGAGAGCCACCAAGAGATGATACCTGAGCAGGTCCCCATACATCTGTATGCACAAGCTCTAATTTTTCGCTCTTCTTTTCTTTCCCAACTCTGAGAAATCTGACTCTCTTCTGTTTTCCATAAATGCAATTCTCACAGAATTCCAAATCAACATTCTTTAAACCCGACAACAAATTCCTTGCGTGAAGAATCTTCATCCCCTTTTCACTCATGTGTCCGAGCCTATGATGCCATTATGCTATATCTGCTCCTTTGGAAGTTAAAGCATTAACAGAGTTAGAAATACCATTGCATAAATACAATGTACCAACCTTTTCGCCTTTTTCTATTACCATGGCTCTTTTGGTGACCTTCCAAGCTTTATCTGTGAAAATTGTCACACAACCTTCACCACCTAACTGCCCTATTGAACTCAGATTTTTCTTTAGATCTGGAACATGCCTTACCTCCTTTAGTAGCCATTGGTTTCCATTCTGCTGTTTTACAAGAACCTTACCCATTCCAACAATTTTACAGGGTTTATCATCACCCAAATGAACTTGTCCAAAATCTCTTTGAACATAGTCATGAAAGTATTTCTTATCAGGTGTGGCATGGAATGAGGCCCTTGAATCTACCACCCAGGAATCAGTAATATTTTCGAAAGAAAGAACCAAAGCATCTTGTAACACCTCACCTGTCACATTTGCTTCATGATTTTTCTCTTGTTGTGCATCTCTTTCTTTTCCCTTCCGAGATCTACAGTCTTTCTTTAGGTGTCCTTTCTTTCCGCATTTCCAGCACACTATCCCCGATCTGGACTTGGATCTGCCTTTCCTTGATTTACTGTGATATCCTGAGCTCTTTCCTCTTTCTATTTTTCTTCCCCTAGACTCTACACTCAAAGCATTACCTGATGTCTCACCGAAGCTTTTCCGTCACATTTCCTCACTAAGGATAGCAGCGAAAACATCATCAAACTTTAAAGTACTAGATCCAGAAACAAAGTTACTAATGGCCATTACTAAACCATTCCAACTTTCTGGCAATGAGCACAAGAATAACAGAGCTCTGACTTCATCATCAAAGTTTACCCTACAGAACATAACTAACTTGTAACAGTATTAAAATCATTTAAATGGTCTGCAACAGATCCACCTTCTGACATCTTCATATTAAATAACCATTTCATAAGAAATACCTTGTTTGAGGCTGAGGGTTTCTCATATAGTTTCTCCAATGCCCTAATCAAACCCTCTGTTGTTGTTTCCTTCAAAATGTTGAAGGCGACCGACGCTGCGAGGCACAACCATATTGTTCCAAGTAACTTTCTATCGAAAAGGTTCCATTCTTCATCTGTCATACTCGTCGGCATCTTTGTTTTTCTGCCCAATGGTAGGTACAGATCTTTTTGATACAGATAATCTTCCATCTGCATCTTCCACAATGAGAAGTTTTGGCCGTTAAATTTCTAGACCCTAAACTTACCATCTTCCACCATTGCTCCCACTCGAACGAGGAACTCTTCTTTCCTACGAGTTTATCAGCCAAATAGACTTTCGACTCTGGTACCAGTTGTTAGAAAATTATATATTACAGAGCAATGGAACACATAAAATATTGCAGAAATATAAACACATAAAACAAGAGAGACACAGATATACGTGGTTCACCCAGTTTGGGCTACGCCCACCCCAAATAGTCAATCCTTCCTTTCTATTATCTAGCAAAATGAAGAGACACAACCTACAACAGATCCGCTGTAATATCCTCTGTTTTCTCTCACAGTCTCACCTCTATGTTTCTCGCTCAGAGAATACACATATATTACACAGCCTCAAATACAATACCCTCATACAAAGAGAGGGGTTGCCTTCTAGGGCAAAAAACCCTAAACATAAGTTCTACTGTCAGATCATTCGCCTAATGAACAGCCCAAATTGACTAGAAATTACTATACTTTTACAAGGCAATTGTACATCTGTTTTTAGCTTCGGGGGCACTGCCCTCGAAACCCCTGCCGGGGGATCGCTGGCCCCCAGACCCCCCAGCCAGGGAGGGATCGGCCCCCCTAAATCCCCACGGGGGGGACAAGTCCCCCCCCGCAAACCCCCCACGTGCAGGGGTGTACAAACTTCCTGGGGTATACATCCAGCTAAAACAAAGACCTCTGAACAATCATGCTCCACACCCAAACTTTCTATTATTCTTCTGTCCCAAGCTAAATTAAAATGCCCAGAAACTAACAAGGCCCAAAACTTACTAGTGCACAATACAAATGATGCAAGTGTTACCATTTATCTCTAAAGTACCCCAAAACTTTTAAATACCGAAAAAATGAGACAAATATTCAAACCTATTTCCATCAATGTGCTACAAGCGCGAATTTCACAAACCATAGGTCACCAAAATGCACTTCTAATCATGGTTATATCACCATGCAAAGCATTACAGGAGAACTATTCAACCCCCAAAAATTAGAATACCGTCAACTGATTAACAAAGCCCTTTTTCTTCTAACGAAATATAGCAAGCAAAACCTGATATTAGATGTTGTCGAGCAACAATCGAATCACCCATCTGTATTAAGGTGACTAAAATGATATCTCGACCTTGATGTACTCATAATGAAACCGAACATACCAGCTCGACTGCTACATCAATGGAAAGTAGCTCAAAAAGTCATTTCGAAATAAAATAATTGAAAACCTTTGTCTGACCAATATACCTCTGAAACAAGCATTCAAACCTAATGATAAAGTCTTAAAAATAACACCAAAAGAAAGCTAAATTTAGGTAGTACGTCATGGTCAATTCAGAAATGCATAAGTATGAAATTATTAATTAGGATGTCAAGCCAAATTCCAGCAATGAAGTATTGAAGACATGAAAACTACATGGAAAATAGTGTTCCTGGGTCATCACAACAGGTATGGTGATATAAATTTGTAAACATGGTATTGTTACAGGATCGATATTTGTAAAAATAAAACGACAAGATGATAACAAGATGAATTCCAAAACTGAATCGGCCAAAACTTTCTTGAAACCAAATATACATGGCATTTCAAAGTTTGGTCACAAAACTATTAGCAATTTTTAATTGATTGCAATTTCCCCTGCCCCACAAGAAACAGTAAGGAAAAAGGAAAATGGAAAACTCGAATGCCAGAGAATTGTGGGCAGTAGATATTACGATTTGTAAGATGAGTTTACGTATAAAGTGAAAACTCATTTCAGATTTGGGTGAACCTCTCATGTCAGAGTTGATTTTCTTCTATAACATAACAGGAGCAGAGATGCAAAGAAGCGACATCTGAGGATCAAAATAAACAAAATACAAGACAATATGTTGAATGGTTTTTTTATTTTTTTGACTGGGTAGGAAAGCAATCCCATTTTCGGCACACAATAGAAACTTGCTGCACAGTCATTCATATCGTTGCAAAAGCAAGATTGCATGGTGATACCAGGGAGGGAGGTTTAAGGGACGAAGTTAAGGAACAAAAATGATCACCCTTATTTTGTATTTAAAAAAATAAATAAATTGGGAAATCACCATAGGGTCGAGGGGAGATGGAGAAAGCAGTGATATGACAATCGCCCTACCTCCACCTTACCTGTGCTTGCTTGTGCTGATCATAATATAGAATCTCGTAGCATAATGAACTCAATGGCAACAAAACAAGGACAAGAGGTGTTGGCAGATCGACTGACAAATAGAGCAATTTGTGGCACTTGATCATAGGGATTATGAAGGTTCCAGTTAATCGACTTTATAGATCTAGCTGTTATTATGAGTAATGAAAATTTGTGATTCCCGAAGTGTATCATGCGTTACAACTCGAACTCCGGATCACTGGATCGAGTTTATTGTGCTTTACCACTTGAACTCCAGATCAATGGATCAATCATCTTAATGATGATACAATACGTGGATTCAAAAAGCCCAAAAGCGAACCTGATTTAACGGCTACCACCTACCACCTCTATGTTCTTTTAATTCGAACAGGATTGATGTCAAGCTTTTGGTGATTAAAGAAAAGAGTCTTCAGGTTCTAATGGAGGTATTACCCCAACCCCTATGGTTTTAATAGACTAAAAGTCAGATCCCAATGCAAAAATTGTGAACATTAGTTTTGATGGTTTTCAAACAGAATACTTCAACCTCGAGCATGGAGAAATGAATGGCGAAGGAGAGGTGTAAACAAGATTTGTGAAAGTACTGTCACACGTAAAAAAAAATGAGGCACCTCAACATCCACATAAATGTGTACACTCCTATAACAGAAACTCCTCAGGAACTCGTCCACATGTATACCGATCCTCAAAACTTCTTGACCATATTCTATAATTATTTCTGGAACAATCACTTGGTCAATATGATAAGTAAATATACAGGAATATAGAAGATAATGTTCTAGGTTTTTCTGATCATCTCGCAGGGCCAACAGATTAAAGAATGTTTACAAAATCATCGAAAGGAATTCCAATTTTTTTCCATTAATGATAATCCAGGCCGTATAATGCAAATGTTCTTTTGACTAAGCGCAAAGCTGAAACTGTGTACTATTATTTAAGTAAGGGTTTTGTCTCGATAGTGTTTCTTGCAAATTTCATAGTCTCCGGATCTAGACACAGCCTAACATTTTGTCCCACACGCATATTTGTTTTTTCGAACTCGCTTTGGAAATTAGATGTATACTTTGTTATCAGACTCTTGGCAATGGAAACATGCACATTTTAAATCAAACACATATCTCAAAAAATGTAAACAATGTGCTCAGACGTTCAACACAAAACCATCTGCAAAAAGAAAGGACTCAAGGTCCTGCGCAACAACAAAAATTCCAAATTGAAAAACCTTAACCCAAAATAAATTCCTGAGATAGAACTCCTCCAACGAAGACAAGATCAGATGCCAAAAGAGTCTCAGACCTCCAAATGATACAACGATTCTCCACACCGCTGCAATCAAAACATGATTGCATCTCGATTTATATATTTGGCTCCATTCATTGTTTTTATGCCAAATAAAAGAGTTGGATAAGAGTTAAATTAGCTGTCGTATACCTGTCATCCGTTTTGGATCTCTCCTGGCGTTGTTTTTATGCAAAAAAATAAATAAATAAATAAATAAAAATAAAAATTTATTATTATTACTATTTTTTAAATTTGATCTGCCATAGTAATTTATTTTAGTCATGCATGCATGGGCTCATAGGTCTCAAGGGTTCAACATACCTCTAATACCAAGTGTAAGGACCACATCCACACTATATATTTTTTTATTTTTATTTTTAAATAAATCACAACAAATACAACCAGAAGAGAAACACATTGGGAATTCAAATTTATTTAGCACTGTCTAACACATTTCTAAAATTCATTTCAAGAAACATATCATAACAATTACATACATTTAACTAAGATCAAAATAGTATTGCAACACATATGTACTATTCACCAAAAGATGAGACTCCGCTTGCTTTGTTGTTACTGGTATTCCCTTGTTGCCGGTCAAAAAAAAATTATTTATTTTTATTTTTATTTTAAATTTGATTTGCCATAGTAATTTATTTTAGTCATGCACGCATGGGCTCATAGGTCTCAAGGGTTCAACATAGCTTTGATACCAAGTGTAAGGACCACATCCATACTATATATTTTTTTATTTTTATTTTTAAATAGATCACAACAAAATACAACCAGAAGAGAAACACATTGGGAATTCAAATTTATTTAGCACTGTCTAACACATTCCTGAAATTCATTTCAGAAAACATATCATAACCATTACATACATTTAACTAAGATCAAAATAGTATTGCAACACATGTACTATTCACCAGAAGACGAGATTCTGCTTGCTTTGTTGTTACTGGTATTCCCTTGTTGCCGGTCACCTCCGCGAGTGAATGACGACATACTTGATCCGAATGTGATGACCCACTGGTTAACCTCCCAGCCTACTCCTTGGGTACTCTTCTTCCCCACGGACCCCCGAGCTACAATGGGGTTGTACAATGGAGGAATGCACTAGCTGGTAGAGGAGAGCACTCCTTGGCTCAAGAGTCCCCTCTCTAAAATCCTCTACCTCACCAAACTCACTATAGTTTCGTAATCACTGCTCTCACATCATTTCATCCATCCAACAATAGGGTTGCCCCAAAAAAATCCCTTCTCCCATGGCTTGCCCCTTAGTTTATAGAAGTCCTCATAGGTGACACTTGGCATGTCATGCATAATTAATTATTTTTTATAATTCAATAGCTTGATTATTCACCCTCCCATGTGTCACTCTCTCATCAAGGGTCTCCCAACATTATTTACTTAAATTTTAATTTAAAACTAATATTTTCATCACCTCAACAAGATTCCTATTTCTTCTCCTAGTTGTCTCTTTATCCCCCTTTTTCTTATTTAATTTGTGTTCACTACTAAATTCAATTAACGAGTCGAGATTTGATCCTCCTATCTACTCCCTAATTTAACTCAAGTTGTCTCTTAGATGGATATTCTTATGTTGGTTGTTACCACATGGAGGTTCTCTACATTTCTCTAAATTTAATTTATTATTCTTATTTTAATTCACATTCCTCTTCTCTTAATTAGGTTTAATTAGTTTAGGATTAATCTTTATCCTTACAATTATGTCCCTCTTTCCCCTTTTACTACATAATCTACCTAATATTTTCCAACATGGGAAGGGTAGAGTTTTTAAGGTAACCTATTTTATTTCTTCCAATGATCCTCTTAACCCAAGTTTTATTTTTGATTTAATTACCTCGGTTTCTAACATCATTTACCCTTTATGTAAATTTACTTAGTTTTCATTTCTTGATTATATTTATTAATTAATTTATTTTTAATGATTCCAAAGGTGTCAAGTTTGGTCATGCCCTTCAAGAACTTCCCTTGAAGTTCCAAGGGTGCCAAGTTTAGTCGTGCCCTTCAAGAACTTCCCTTGAAGTTCCAAGGGTGTCACGCATAACAATTTATTTGTGATGCCAATGGTGCCAAGTTGGTCATGCCCTTCATGAAATTCCCTTTGAAGTTCCAAGGGTGCCATGCTATTTTCCCTTCAAGCATTCAGTGGCTACAAGGGGAAAGTATAGGCGCAACAACAGAGACCACTATAATCTCTTATGTTGCCTGTTATAGTGAGACTAATGATGTCAGGGATCAAGGAATCCGCCTTGATGCACACCCCCCGGTAAAATCCTCATGAGTGAACCAACTTTGGGGCCTGTCCTCATGACATCATGATCTTCAAGGCGAAGGTATTTCAACCCTTCCAACCCAAGTCACGGCGGGAGTGCTAGTGGGTGAGATCAGGGACACTGTCCCACCCCTCCCATATAGTTCCATCCACTTGTACAACCCTATCACCCATATGTGAGTCATTCGGCCAAACAACTAATCTATGCTTACAACCACTAACATATCATCAGAATATAGATAAACATATATAGCAGGTTTCAAAATTGACTTTGAATTTCAAAGGTAAAATAATATATATTTTTTTTCTATCAAACCAGTTGTCGTCAACTCATCATATGCGAGTGCCTCTGGTGGTTTCCTACCATACTCAATAATCATCAGTAACAAGGTTTCTTAGTGTTAGTCATTATCATAATAGGATTATTAACAACACCTAGTCATCCACATCATTGTTCATAGTAAGCCGGAACTAATAAAAGTAGGTAACATACGGTACACATCCATCATGGCTATCATCATCAAAACATCAATGGAAACATACATATCCATCAAGCTATCAACATTGTAACATCAATAAAAATATACCTATCCATCAAGTTTATCATCATCATGATTTAATAGAGAGCATACATATCCTTTACTGCCATCATCATCATAAATTCAATAAAGACCAAACTTAACCATTTAATGTTACAATCATCATAATACCAATAGATAACATACATAACCATTCATGTTATCTTCATCATAATATCAATGGAGAACATACATAAACATCACAACCATGAATATCTCAATCACTAATAATAGCGTCATGTGCCCGGATCCTCAACCTGAGGTCCTCAAAGAATAATGTGTGGGCCTTAGGGCTAAATAAATGTTAGTGTCATATCACTATTAGTCAACTAGAGCAGGCACTACAATGATGGACCAATAATAACATGCCCTCAAAATCTTATGAGTGGTGGTTCGAGAAGCATAACAACCCCTGCAAAAATCAACACGGAATTCACTCATCAACTTCTTAGATTCTTCCTTGCTAATGTATCGGAGGATCACCCCATCCATCCAATGCCATCTTGGGTTAGGAAAAACTTAGATGCTTTCAATCTCAAGGCTCTTCTCTTGTGATCAATGAGGTGAGGGGGGCTAGACAGATTGTGTAAGTAATAAACAATGTCTGTGTACCAGTCATCACTTTCGAGTTCAGTGGATGTGGCGAATAACTTCTCCTCTCCTTCCTTAATGGCTTCGTTGTTACTCTCGGTATGTATTTCAGCTAGGCCTTGTCCCTTGATGACCTCCTTAGGATGAATACCGAGGTCATACTCTTGGATTTTGGACACCCATTTCCCCTAGACCCGAGACTATCGGATTGTGATAGTACATCCCTCACGGCAGAGCAAGGGACATATGCATATATTTTGTTACACCCCACATAGGCCCTAAATTACTTAAGGGATTTGAAAAGAGCGTATGCTTGTTTTTTAGTGATAGTATATCTTGTTTCTGCATCCTTGAGAGGCATACTCATGAAAGCTACATGCCTCTCCCTTCCTTCATCGTTCTTTTGCATGAGGATGCTAATGATAGTGCCCTTAGATGCGAAGGAATATATGATAAAATCCTTAGTGTAACTGGGGCTAATGAGGATAGGGGTAGAGGCAATTCTTTCCTTAATTTCTTCGAAGGCCCTATTTATTTCTTGGTTTCATGAGTAAGGAGTACCCTTTTTTAGGAGGTCATTCATGAGTTTGACAATTTCAGCAAAATTTGGTACAAATCTTCTTACAAAGTTTATCTTGCTGAAAAAGGATCTTAAAGCACCTTGGACTTTAGGAGGGGAAATGTCTTTGATAGCTTGAATTATATTAGGGTCAATGCTAATCCCATCCTTAGAGACCACATGCCCCAACAGTTTACCTTTTTCAGCACCGAATATAGACTTCTTAGGATTTAGGGATATGTTATATTGCCTACATTTATCAAATAATTTTCTTAGGTGTTTGCAATGATCGTGTCTTTCTTTAGAGGCGATAGTCAAGTCATCTTGATAGGTTTCCATGATTTTCCCGATGAGGTCCCTAAAAGAAAATCTATGGCCCTTTGGAAGGTGGGTCTAGCATTGAGAAGACTAAAAGGCATCCAAAGATACATGTATGTTCCCCATGGTGTGGTGAAGGAAGTTTTCAGGCGATCTTCTTCTTTCACAACCACTTCATTATATCCGGAGAAACCATCAAGGAATGACATCATTTGGGATCTCGTTATCCTTTGTAGGAGATTATCCATGTTGGGTAAGGGGTAATTGTCTTTGAGACACACACGATTGAGATCCTTAAAGTCAATGCACATCCTAATGTTATTAGTCTTTTTACGAGTGATCATCGGATTAAAGATCCAAGATGTGAAGGAAAGCAACAGTAAAAAATAAATTACAGAGCATAAAATATTTAACAATAATGCACACAGCTCTCACACGCCAACTAGATTAAATTTCATTAACATAGACATATATTTATACATGAGGAGAGGTGCCGAGATTTTTAATCTCCACAAATTTCTCAATCAATAACTCCACAAATCACTCCATAATTCTCTCAACAATCATCCACAAATCTCTCGTCTGTCATTCCACTAATTTCTCCATAAATGTCTCACTAAAAACAACTTTAATTATTTAATATTTCATAAATGATCCATTATTCCATCATTTCTCCCCCATAATGATCATTTGGAAATATTCCAATATCATCTCTGAATTTGCAAAACTTTTCCTTAGATAGTGCTTTGGTGTATATATCATCTACATGTTCATCGATTTTGCAGTACTCGATATAGATCACTACTTGTTGAACCAGATGGTCCAGATCCCAAAAAAAATGATATTGAATATCAATATGCTTGGTCTTCTTATGAAAAAATGGATTCTTGGTCATTTGAATAGCACTTTGATTATCACACATCAACTGAGTTGGTTTCTCTTGCTGTTCATGTAGATCCTCTAGAATTCTTCTTAACCAAACTGCTTCACATGTTGTTTTCGTTGACACTTTATACTCTGCTTCTACTGTTGAGATAGAAACTATAGGTTTCTTATTAGTACTCCAAGCAATTGTCGTTATACCCATACTGAATGAATATCTTGAAGTTGATTTCCTCTCATCCATACATCTAGCCCAATCTCAATCTGCATAAACAATCAACTTGAAATATTTTCTAGACCTATATACCAAACCATAACCAACCATTCCACACAGATATCTTAAAATCCTCTTTGTTGCTTGCCAATGTAATTCATTGGGTTCTGCCATAAATATTGATACCATACTGACTGCAAAAGAAATATCTGGTCGAGTTGTATTTAAGTAGATCAAACTTCCAACCAATTGACGATATAAAGTAGCATCAATTGAATTGGAGTCATCATGTTTGTATAACTTCAACCTAACTTCCAAAGGATTTGACTTTGGCTTGCAACTCAACATTCTGAACTTCTTCAAAACATCTCAAATATACTTAGCTTGTGACATGAAAATACCATCTTCCTTCTGCCGAACTTCAATACCCAAGAAATAATGCAACTCACCAAGATCTGTCATCTCAAACTCAGAAATCATATGTGACTTAAACCTTTGAAATATTTTTGTAATGTTACCTGTGTAGATCAAATCATCAACATATAAGACAACTATCAGAATGTCTTGTCCTGACTAAAAGATATAGAGATTGGGCTCAGATAAACTTTTAACTAAGCCATGATCCTGAAAGTACTTATCAATTCTTGAATACCATGCCCTTGGCACTTGCTTAAGACCATATAAGGCCTTCTTCAACTTGTAAACATAATCTTCTTTTCCTGGCACTTCAAAAGCTTCAGGTTGCTCCACACAAATTTCTTCATCGACATAAATATTTACAAAAGTTGATTTAAAATCCATTTGAAATTTGGCCACTTGTACTGTGCAACTAATGCAAAAACCATCCTGATTATATCCAACTTTGCAATTGGGGAAAATGTCTTAGTGTAATCAATTCCTTCTTTCTATACATATCACTTTGCAACTAAATGGGCGTTATACTTATCAATTGTGCCATTTGATTTATAATTTTTTTTATAAACCCACTTAATTCCAATTACACATTTTCCCTTTGGTAATTTGACCAAGTCCCATGTATCATTTTTCACCAAGGCATTCAATTCTTCTTCCATAGCTTCATTCCATTCTTTCTTTCTTGATGCTTTTGCATAATCTTGTGGTTCATTCATTTTCATTACCTGTCCTATAAGTGCATAATTCACAAGAGAACTTTGAGATTTAGTAACCCTTCTTTCAAAATTTCTATCCAACATACTGCTTTCTGAATGACCCCTTTCAAGCCACTTAGGCTTCTTCTTAACTTCATCTATCTTTAGTGACTTGGAATTTGATTCATCACCAATATTCACAACATCTTTCCTCAATTCAAATTGTACCTGATCTGGCTGATAGATTCCCTACTCATAAAACAAAACATCTCTACTTATTATCACCTTCCTTGCCTCTAGATCAAACAACCTGTAACTTCTTGTTTTTGTATTTTATCCAATAAAGATACACTTCACACTCTTATCATCCAATTTATTCCTCTTTTCCTTAGGAACATGTGCATATGCAGTACAACCAAAAACTTTCATATGTGCAACACTTGGTTTGTATCCTGACCATGCTTCTTTTGGAGTCAAATTCAACACTACCTTTGTAGAACATCGGTTAAGAGTGTATGTTGCTGTGTGTACTTCTTCAACCCAAAAATTATTTCCAAGTGACTTAGTTTTTAACATGCTCCTAGCCATTTCAACTATGGTCCTATTCTTGCTTTCCACAACACCATTTTGTTGAGGAGAGTATGAATTAGTAAACTCTCACTTTATTCCATTCTTTCTGAAATAATTCAAAAACTCATTTTACTTGTATTCTCCCCCATTATTTGTTCATAGGGTGAGAATTTGTAGACCACTTTGTTTTTCAACTAAAGCCTTAAACTCAAGAAAATGAGAAAACACTTCGGACTTCTCTTGCAGAAAATACAACCATGTCTTCCTAGAATAATCATCAATGAAAGTGAGAAAATAACATGTCTTTCCAAAAGACACAGTCTCCATTGGACCACACAAATCTGAATGCACCAAGCTAAACGTTATCTAGTCTTCCATGTTCTATCTGAGAAACTTTCCTTGTGTTGTTTCCAAAAAATACACCCTTCACATACATCATCATCCAACTTGATATAAGGAAGATCATTCACCATGTTCTGCTTTCATAACAACACCAAACTCTGAAAATTTAGATGTCCCATCCTATAACGCCAAATCTTACTATTTGCTTCCTCTGTTGTATTCAAACTTTGTGAATTACTTGAATCAAAGGAGAGCTTGAAAATTTTGTCTTCTGTAATTTCACATCTTGCTACAACTGCATTTTTATTCAACTTATATATAATTAAGCATTCTTTATTATCAAACACTAACTTGTAGTTTTGCTCCATCATTTGTTTGACAGAAAGTAGGTTCTTCCTCAATGTTGGTGTCAACAAAGTGTCCTCAATTAACTTATTCTTTCCATGTAATGCTAATATTGCAATTGTGCCTTTCCCTTTCACTTCAGAAACACTATCATCACCAAATATGACTTTGCCAAAATAATTCTCATTAAGTTTGGTAAACAACTCCTCTTGAGATGTCATATGAGTTGAACATCCCAAATCAATATACCATGCTTCACTTCCTTCTTAATGTGCCATCAAACTTGGAGATGAATAGCTTCTCATTCATAGTTTCTTCAACAATTGTATTAGCACCCTTACACTCCATATCTCGCATTTTTGCATAACAATATCTTTCAAGATGGCTAAAATTTTGGCAATAATAACATTGTGGTCCTCCACTTCTTCCTCCATTTCTGCCTCCATCTCTTCCTGTTGGGCGTGAGATCCCCCAAGGGAAGTTTTGGGGCTTAGAGCCAAGATTTTGATCAAAGATTGTAATTCCGATGTAAATACTCTGCATTTTGTGGGCGCATAGTTTGTAAAAGAGTCATAGGGTTGTTCGCCCTTAGTTTTGTTATTGTAATGTCGATTGTAGAAATCTACCCATCTTCCGCAGACCATGGGATTGTTTAAATAGAGCGAGACTCTAAGTAGTTAAGAGGGGAAAAAATCAATTGAGAAAAAAAGATGAACATATGATGTATGGAGATAGATCTATGGAGTAAAGTTTAGTTTTTGGGTTGTAGAGTAAGAGAAGGCTCTACAACTGAGTGCACAGAGGCCCAGTAGTCCGCAACTTAGTGCGCAGACCCCTGCAACTAAGTGTGCAGGGCGAGTTGAGTCTGTAACAGTTGGAAGTATTAATAAAGAGAATTTTCTTATCATTTTTGTGTATTTATTTCCTGTTTTATGCGCCTATTATCTTGGGTATGAAATTCACTTCTAATACTTATATGATGTGCGAATGTGTATAATTGTATTGATTAAGTGAATGCAAGATAGAATATCTGTTTATGTGAAGTTAACTAAGATCTGTTAAGAAGATAAGTAAGATATGCGATGTAGTTTTGGGAAATAGTGCAGTTTTCCACCCTAGCAGCACGAAAGCATCTCAGCCCCTGGTTAGAGTTGCACGAAAGATGATTATAATAGATCGCAAAGGTATTTAAGGTTTGAACAAGTGTGCGAAACGACTTGCATGAAGACAAATTTAGTTGGAATAAGTTGACGTCTCAAACGTCTCAAGGGTGTGGAAAATTGGTTCCAGCATCCACCCATATTGCTTCGGGTGAGACTTCAATCCGTGCTCTACGGGCTGATGCCGAAAGGTCCAGTAGTGTAGGGATTTGTTTGCCCTTAAGACCGAAAGCGCAAGCAGGACCTAACGTGGCACTTGCTTCGTGGTGTGCGATTTGTCAAATAGTAGGAAAACATGCCACGGACAACTGTCACTTGTTACAGAAGTATATGCAAAATTCAGAACAGTTGTTCTGCAACTTTTGGAGGTCAGTGGGACACGATAAGCGCACTTGTAGAAGCTATGAGTTAATGATGGATAGAACTCCCACCTACAGAGTTCAGGCCGAAACACAGCCCCTTGACCAAAATGCAGGAATGGCGCAAATAGGATTTCAGGGGTGCAGACGAGGCCGAGGCGGAGGAGGACCTAGAAGAGGTCGCGGACAGTTGATATGCTATAATTGCGGAGGGCCAAGACATTATGCCCGTGATTGCACAAATCCAACGCACTTGTCATGTTTGTATTGCACCTTGTTTGATCATGAGACAGAAGATTGTCCTACACTGATAGCTAGGATACACGACAAAAGGGCACTACCGCCTCCCCTGACTTAGAACTTGTAGATGATGAGGTCTGAGCCACGCGAGGAAGATCTAAATGTGAACATTGTGCTCCGAAGTGGAATCTCTATGGGAGATGACAAAGGAAAACAACCAGAAGATAGTACCTGGGTTCTCAAAGCTCCGGCGAAAGAAGCAAAGTTTGATTTGGAGTGCACTCGGGAAACCTTAATGGAAGCTAAGAAGAGCTTCATTGATGCCTTTACTTCAGGAAGCAAAGATAAATCGGAGCTGAAGATGGACCCGTCTATGCTCACAATGTTCCTGGAAACATGTATGAAGCTACTGCGCGACAGTAAGGCGGTGAAAGGGTTACAGGAACTCATTAACAGATGCACTGGGACCATGCCAGGAGAACCGTGCGTAATCAGGAAGATTGGAAAACATAAGATAGGAACGAGAAGAGAGATGGGATTAATCACGCAGATCGGAGAATATGAGATGGATCAAGTCATCCTAGATTTAGGATCGGATGCGAATTTTCTGCCAAAACAGACATGGGAGCGAATGGGGTGACCTGTGCTGCAGTGGTCTCCAATTCAGCTAAGAATGGCGAACTAGCAGAAAATAATACCCATGTGGCGATTGCAAGGAATAACTATGGATATTGAGGGAGCAAGTGTGCTGGCAGATTTTGAAGTGATGGATATTGTTGATAACAGCAATCCCTACCCCGTGCTCTTAAGAATTGATTGGACCACTGACATGAACGGGGTGATCAATCTGAAAAAGTGAAAAATGATTTTTGAAAAGAAGTCACTATGCATAATTATACCCCTAGACCCTGCTGAAGGATTGCACTATACGGAGTTGATGCACAACTATGAAAGTGATGATGATTTGGAATACATCTATAAGATAACAGAGCGAAACCAAGACTGGGTGAATCCACCGCAGATGGGCAGATTGCATGGGAGCACGAAAGCTCATGTACTTCGGATTCAGATGAGGAAACATAGCAATAGTAGAATCGGTTACATGAGGTAACTATACTAAATTGTAATATGATGACAAGGTCGTTGCGCTACGTATCAACAGAAGTAAGAGACCTACCTACTTATGATGATCTAAGTGAGGTAGATACCTTCTTGAATAAATTTGAAAGGGAGGTGCCAAAAAAGCAACGATTCCAGGCCTTGGACTGGGTACTGTGCGCTACGCCCGTGAGATGGTGGGGTACGCACAAAGGGAGCTTTGACGACTGGTGTGAATGTAGGGGAATGATGCGCACATGATTTGGGAAGCCTAGGGTGCGACTGACAGATAAGTACAATGGACATAATGATCTGCATACGCATCTGGCCAGGAGGATTCAAGCCTATGGAACAGAGCCCCAACATGTGCGGATGCACATGTACTCCATGTTGAAAGACCTGGTCAATAAGCATGTGTTGGGGGAGGGGGGGGGGGGGGGAGCTCGCAGATGGCTCTTAATGTTGGGAAGACATTATGCACGAAGAGTAACCGCGCAGAAGATTCTACATGTCGAGTTATGGTCGCCAACTCTTCATCATGATTTAAAAGCACATTGCAAGGCATGCAATGTATGTCAAAGAAGAAGTAAGTCATCGCGGAGGGACAAAATGCCTTTGAACTCACAAATTATGTTGCAACCTTTCAAAAAGTGGGACATAGATTTTGTAGGACCTATCAAACCTCAAGGAAAAACAGGCGCGAGGTATATTATCACTATGACAGAGAACCTAACTCGTTGGGCAGAAGCACAACCGGTGAAGGATTGCACAGCCACAACTGTCGCAAAGTTTCTGTTTGAACACGTACTGGCACGATTTGGATGTCCGAAGATCTTAATGAGTGATTGTGGTATGCACTTCCTGAATGAAACAATCAGCTAACTAATGGAAGAGTTTCAGGTGTATCATCAGAAGAGCACACTGTATCACCCACAGGCTAATGGGACAATAGAAGCGTTCAACAAAGTACTAGAGACCGCGCTGACCAAGGTATGCAACACGCAACGAAGTGATTGGGACCTATGTGTACCTGCAGTATTATGGGCTTATAGGACAACATGCAAGAAACTGATGGGACAGACACCTTTTAGGCTTGTCTATGGAGTGGAAGCCATAATACCTATGGAATACATCGTGCCTAGTCTGCACATAGCAGCGCTCATAGGTATGACATATCGCGGAGCCTTGAAGGAGAGGCTCGTGTAGTTGGAGGAGCTCGAGGAAAAACGATTTTTAGATGGATTTCACCAGCCTATCCAAAAGCAGCACGAAAAGGCTTGTCACAATCGACATATTAAGTTGCACACCTTCAAGGTGAATTATTGGTGTTGTATGACAGTAAGTTCGATAAATTCCTTGGGAAGATCAGAATGCATTGGTTGAGACCGTATGTTATTAAGGAGATCACAGATGGTGGCGCGATGCAGTTGGTAAAGTTAAATGGAGAACTCTTCCCAGGAAAAGTCAATGGAAGTTGTTTGAAGACATACACAGGGGGCTCAACCATCTGACTAGCCGATAGAAGCACAGTCTTAGTGCTCCAGGCAGATGAAAATAGGCGCGGGACTATAAAATACTATGCCCGGGAGCTACGTGATGTCAGGACTACGTTTAGTAGCGAAGTGTCCCAGGGTCCGCGACAGCGCGAGGGTAGATGCGTTGTCGCGCGGGTCGCTAGAAAGTGACCGTTATAGTCACTATTCACGATGAAATGCTTGGTTTGAGACCAAATGGAGCGGGCGACAGGCATTTAAGGTGAACTTTATGGGCTAGATTCTTGAAAATATGTCGCCATTCAAGCATTAATGGACCGAATGTGGGGGGAACGGTCGAATTCAAATTCAAAAGGCACTATAAAATACAAAGGGATGTCTAGCAAACAACAATTGACAATTTGAGGATTGAGTTGTTGCACGCACAAATACTCACCAAGCCAGACTTGTTCGATCTTTTGAAGGCGAATTCGTTTCTTGAGCAATTACCTGAGACGTTGGGAGACTTGTGGAATCACACTATGGTAGCACTTGAAGAAGCCACGGATAACGAAGTAATGACCGCTAAGGAATCCACGCAGGCCATTACAGAAGTGGAAGCCCGAGAAAGTGTCGGGATAGTCGCAGAAATCCCTAAATCGCCGCGCACGTCGAGACCCAAGAAAGACAAGCAAGCCATGGTACCGTTGCGCGTATCACCTAGAAATTTGTTGAGGACTAGGCTCGCCATGGAATAAAAGGGGACGACTATCAATTTGGAGGCCGATAAGGAGGAAGAAATCAAAGAAATCTTGGTAAAGGAGGAGGATGTAGAAATGGAGGTTGAGACCCAGGGTGTGGACCTCTTAGTAGGCTACACGCATATGTTCCTCTGCGGAAGGGTAAAGCAAAGGTGCCCAAAGATATAGATGAGTGCAAGAGCTCTCTACAGACTCCGCTACTCCCTAATGATATTATTTTTGAAGGAGCACACTTGGGACAAGTGCCCATGTTGAAGTTTGAGGATTGGGATCTTGCGGATCACAAGAAGTTCCCACATCTTGCGACCACACAACTCATGCACCAGAAGAAAGACGCACTGACCGGAATCCTAGAATTGGAGCAGCGTAAATGGCTTAGAGGAGTTGAGAAAGTAGGGTTGCGAAACCTGCTTTGAATGTCGCATTACCATCGCACCCCAGTGACCATTTTTGTCATCAAGCAATTGCTCTGCCTGGTACATGATGGGTGCTTGTGGCTGGAGGAGCCCATCCCTGTCACAGGCCATTTGATTCACAGAATTACCCAGCTCCCTTGCAAAGGGGAGGACCTAGCAAACATCTTGGAGGGAAAGAGCGATGATTTGGCCATCATAGAGGCCATGAAGAAGAAGTTTAAGCTGGAGAAGAAGAAGAGAGGGTACGCCATTTCCAGCATCAACAACCTTGCGGTTAAAGTCGCGACATAGATATTGGAAGGGAAGGTTATGCGAAAGTGTCGTGCAAATGAGGTGCCCGTGCCAGTGGTTGCACTAGCAGCGCAATGCGTAGAAAGGGTCCAGTTTAGCTGGGCAAACTACTTATGCGTAGAGTTCCTTGAGAATTGTCGTGAGGCACAGGAGCAGGGAAAAACTTTTCACTATGCGTGGATTCTGTTTTCCATAGTACTGGTGGCATGGGAATTTCCCGAAGATAGCCAATTCCTAACAATCGCGTAGGACCTTTCGGAGGCAGCGAATTACGCTTCACTGTGGGAAACCAAGGATGCACAAAGGATAAGGGACAACAAAATATTTTTGGTGCTCATGGAGATGAACATCAGAATGGGGATTAATTGCAAGCCGTGGTTATCGCCCACAGTCTACAACAGTCTGCAGAGCTTCATGGAGTTCAAGGCAGATTTTCACCATGTCTACATCAAGGCACAGAAGGATCCCACGAAGACGTGGTGCGAGTTACCCTATTTGGCAACAGACTGTGTCATCTTCGCGATCCTTGAGTCATGGTTGCCGGAGTGGCGCACTCCAGCTGGCTCGGCAGTGGAAGCAGGGAAGTCTGCCGCGCAGTAGAAGAAGGAAGAGGCGAAACTGTGAATAGCACAGTTGGCAAAGAAATGTAGGAAGGAAGAAGCATCGGCTAAGGCCCAGGCAACGCATGACACTGCAAAGTTAGCAGAAGAGCAGTAGAAGACAACAAAAGAAGCGAACAAAGGACAAAAGTCGCCTTCGCCTGAGCCAGAGACCGATACAGCGCAAGGTGGCACGGAATCCCAAACAGCATCCACTCAGCTAAAATGTTTGTGCCCAAGAGAGTAGGCAGTGCCGTGAAAGAAGTCAAAGGCTTCAAAGACTTCGTTCGCCGCCTTGATCACCCTCACTAAGGGGGATCTACACGACATTGGCGAGATGGTGAGGGACATCACTGCGGGGCCCTCCAGCAGTTTGAGGAGGAACACCAGATGGTGTTGGGGGCTCTCTGGGCACAGATACAGGATTTGCAGGTGCACACTCCATAGGTTGGCACTGTGTCAACCAGCCTCGCAGTAGGCACATCCACGGCCGAGGAACCCAGATGACCAACACCATAGTGTTGCAAATAGAGCACTCGTTACCGAAAATGAGGCCGACAGGCCTATGGTCAGCGAGTTGAAGGGAATCAAATTACACGTAGCTGCGCTCCCTCGAGAGACACTATATTTTGCAAGATGGAGTTACTGCATAACTACGAGCCAGGGAGGCTCGCGCACTCCAGGTAATGAAAAAGCAATGCATCAACATTGAACTGTTGAGCCTACAGCATGACGACATAGTGGTGCAGAATAGATTAATAGTGCAAGTGGTAGGGGAAGCCTACCAAATGGTCCCGGAGTTGGCCATCCAAGCAGAAGAACCAGTGAAAGCGCGCGTCCGAAAATTAGCAGTAGGGGTGTGCGAGGCAAAAGAGGAAATGGCCAAGGTTCAGCTAGAGTTGAACCTTCAAATAGAAGAACTGCAATTGAAGGCACAACCTTCAACTCCACCGGAGGTTAAGGAACAACATGCCATCGCGATTACAACAACAATAGTGGCAGTCAACAATGCAGTGACAAACTGCACAAAGCTGTTTGAGCAGCCGTTCGAGGTTCTCACCACCCTACAGGAGGACTCAAACATACATTTCCTAGAGACGGAGGCGCGCGAACTACAACAGAGATACGACGAAGTAAAAGGGACCGCGTAGACGGTTTCCCTTACACAGAGGCTCGCCAGGATGCAGCAGGCTAAAGCGCTCAAGGAGCAAGTGGATGTTGCTCGGCATAAGGAAGCAGTTTTGAAGGCGTGCTTACAGTCGTGGATTGATGAGGCATACACCATTACAACCTCCATTGAAGCAAAGCTCACGTAGCTGCAAGCAATGAAAACGATCCAGGGCAGTAGTTCAGCCACAACAGTCACTAAACAGTGCGTCGAAAAAGTACAGTAGGCAGCCGCTCAATGCGCTGTTGAGCTTGCAGTGATCCAGTTAGAGTTGGGAGGTCTTCGCACAAAGATCTTTGCACCAACAGAGTGACTCGAGGGTGAGTCACGATGTTTGTGTTGGGGGCCTGTTGGGTGCGGGATCCTTGTTGTGGGTGCAGAGCGCCTAATTTTTAAAAAAGCCATATGGTTGTATGCCCTCAGTTTTGTTATTATAATGTCGACTGTAGAAATCTAACCATGGTTCGTGGACCATGGGATTGTATAAATAGAGCAAAGCTCTAAGTAGTTAAGAGGGGGAAAAATCAATTGATAAGAAAAGATGAACATATGATGTATGCAAGATAGATCTGTGGAGTAAAGTTTAGTTTTTGGGTCGTAGAATAGGAGAAGGCTTTGCAGCTGAGTGCATAGAGGCCTAATAGTCCGCAGCTGAGTGTTCAGACCCCTGCAGCTGAGTGCGCAGGGCGAGTCGAGTCTGTAATAGTTGGAAGTGTTAATAAATAGAAGTTTCCTATCATTTCTGTGTATTTATTTCCTATTTTATGCATCTGTTATCTTGGATATGAAATTCACTTCTAATACTTATATGATGTGTGAATGTGTATAACTATATTGATTAAGTGAATGCAAGATAGAGCATCTGTTTATGCAAAGTTAACTAAGATCTGTTAAGAAGATAAGTAAGATATGCAGTGTAGTTTGGGGAAATAGTGCAGTTCATCACCCTAGCAGCGCGAAAGCATCTGAGCCCCTAGTCAGGGTTGCACGAAAGACAATTATCATAGATCGCGAAGGTATTGAAGGTTGGAACAAGTGCGCGAAATGACCTGCGCGAAGACAGATTTTATTGGACTAAGTTGACGTCTCAGACATCTCAAGGGTGCACTTGGTTCCATCATCCTCCCATACTGCTTCTGGTGAAACTTCAATCCGTGCTCCGCGAGCTGATGCCGAAAGGTCCAGTAGTGTAGGGATTTGTTTGGCTAAATAACTCTGAACCTGGGTCAGGCCCCCATAAGCCAACACTTCTTTGTCCTCTTCCTTGAAATCTGTCTCTGCCTCTTCCTCTAAACTGACTGGAATTCCTGCCTCTACCTCTCAAAGGTGATGCATTTCCTTGTGAACTTTGTTGATTTTTGTTTTGATTCTGATTATTTTATGGACCCCTACTTATTCCTCTTCCTCTATGCTTTGTAGAAAACGCATGTTCTACTTGCTCAGATGGTTGATTCTCTTCAACAGTTAACAAGAATCCACTTAATTCATCAATTTTCATGGTATTTAAATCTATGGAGACCATAATACTGGTAGTGACCATTTGAAACTTAGGTAGAGCACTTCTTAAAATCTTTTCAATTAACCTTCTTATTGGAATACATATTGTTGCTTTTATCTCCAAGTTTTTATAATCGTTCGGTGTGCTTGCTGAGGAGTGGAGGGCCCCCCCATCAAACACAGTTTGCACACCTTTTCCATTTGTTGTACATATTGGTAACATTGTGTAATTATGTTATTCATTTTTCATTTTAAACAAGTGTGATTTTCAATTCAAGCAAGTAAGGTTTCATTTATGCAAGTTTAATTTAGTTTCTTTTATGTTATCTTAATTCATGTTATTTTGTTAAGATTGATTCAATTTATTTATGTTTGGATTGGATTGGATTGGATTGATTTAATTTGGTTTGTGATTAGTTTCAAGTTTCTTGCATTAGATTAATCTATTCTAAAAAATAATCACCTAGTACATATAATATACATATACCTCATCAGTTCATGACCCCGAGTTGACAATTTAATGACATGTATTTAACTCACAATTAAATCACCAAACATTTTGGCGTTGTTGCTGGAGAGGTATACATAGGTGGTTATTTTTAAAATTTAGACAACACATGATACTTGCATTCATTCTTAGATGCATGGTTAAAATCATATAAAATCATTTATGATGCATATTAAATTTCAATACTTCATACTAATCTGTGTGCAAGACAAGAATTATCAACCAGTTGGAGTAATTCACAGACAATTAAGAATTTGAGGAATGTCCTTCCAAGAACTTTCTCGAATTCTAGCAACAACTGGGATATCTGCCTCTCAGGAAGAGTACATTTTAACTGCATTCAGAAACTTATCTATCTCTCCACCTCCACAAAAAGATCTTCAACTCTCTTTTGATTCCTCTTGTCAATATGTTGAAGAGACTAAAGAATCATGGAATACTTTTGATGAGGAACAACCTTTAGAATCTAAGAATGAGGAATGCATAATCAAGGAGGATATTCAAAGTGATCTAAACCAAGAAAGGAATTAGGAATGTCGTAGCTTTATTAAAAGATGGTTCTAATCAGGAATCAAGTCACATCACTCTTTCATTATTCCTCACTTCTTGATTGCACTATCAAAACAACTAGTTTTTCATGCCTTGATGTACTTTAATGCATATTTTTCAAACCTAAGCATGAATATCTTTTTACTCCTGTTACACACATGGTTACACTAGAAATATGCATACACTTGAACCAATTTTTCTATTTCCAGTAGAGTAGGACAAAATCAATCAATAAAACCAAGTTTGGGGACATTTTAAAGTTTTTTTATTAAGTTAGATTTTATTTTATTTGCAATTTTATTTTTGGTGGTGCAGTAAGAGCCACCTTACTTACTAATCATTTTGAAGGAAAATATAGAAAGAGAGGAGAACAAACAAAGTTTTGAGAGTCAAAATTTGAAGTTAGAGATCAAATCTTTTCTAAGTTTTTTTTTTTTGTTAGATTTCAATAAAATAAAAGAGTTGATAAAATTCCAAAGTATGTTCTCTTCCTGCGCCTTGTGCGCCTTAAAAAATTAGAAAGAAAAATTGAATAAAGTTAACTTTGAAATTTTGCAATAAAACTCAGATCTAAAATTGAATAGGAGATCTAAATTCATTATTCATTCTAAAAATACTCAAAATTTAATCTCCAAATTTCAATTAGATCTATCTAAAAATCGACTAAAATTTTCCCATTTTTTAAATAAAGTCTTTACTTTTGAATATAGCCAAAAAAAAAAACAATTAGATTTTTCAAATAAAATAAATAAATAAATAAAATACAAAGTGTAGAAATTAAACTGAAGATATCTCACAAACTAGGAACTGGGATTTCGTAATTTTTAGACAAGAAGTGCATAAAATTTTGATGAACAATCTCTATAAATTTCAGCCCAATCTGCTTCACGGTTTTCAAGAAAATGAGTATCATCGTCGTCATCCATTTCACTTATATCTCAATATCGGTATATTGGATCAATATGATTTCTGGTGTGCGGATGCATTGGGACCATAGGAACCTTCCTACAAAATTTCAGCTTAATCCGATTTTTTGTTTGTGAAGAAACCGTTTCTGAAGTTGACATCAATTTCAATTATATCTCGAAATCCGTGCATTGGATGGGGTTGATTTTTAGTGTGCATAAACATTAGAACATTAGGAACATGTCCACAAAATTTGAGAAAAATCCAACAGATAGTTTGTGATAAAATGACCCACGAATTTTGTTGTAACACACCTTATAGCAATCTACAAAGAAAAAAAAATTTGAGTTGTAGCTTCAATGTTTTTCCAAATTTGATAGAATAAATGGGTTGTGAGACCCATTATTTTTGGTAAGAAGATGAGTTTAATTGAAAATCAAATATTTTGGTGGCATGAAATTGATTGACAAGTGCCCTTGTACACTTGATTTTCTCCTAAAAATCTTGACTTTTGTTTTGTTGGGCATTTGTTAAATTGTTGCCTCGTTAATCAAATTTGTAGAATGATTAATATTTTTAACTTTAATTAACATTTTTATGGCTTATATTTCACAAATTTGAATTGTGGTTTATTGTTAAGTATTTGAATTTGTAAAAGAGAGGTCATAAGTTCAAATCGAGTAAAAGCAAAAATTTGTTAATTGTTCAACTTTTTTGACAATCCTTAACTAGGCAACAATTTCGCTACCATGTGGTGAGGTCCACGTGACAGCGTATTATTGGTCAACATTACACAAACATTGCCCCATTGTCCACCATGTCACCTTGAACAGTCAGCTCACCACGTTTGCATGTCATGGCATCTACCCCTTTAGCATCCACATCAACATCATGTTGCCATGTGGCACCCATGCGCAATTTTTTTCTCTGTTTCATAAAAACTTCAAATAGTCAACTCTTTCATACGAAATCATTTTTTGATGATTTAAACGTCATTATAAAGATCTCAACAAAATCTACACAATGAGAAAGTTTTCATCATCATTTGAGATAGTGAAAGAAATGAAAAAGTTATGAACAAAACCTCAACAAGCAGCCCTAAAGTACCACTTTCCAAATAGGGAAAAATGCATTTAGTTTTTCTTCCTTGAATTTGTTTTATTATTACTATTTTATAGATTTTCTTGTGTATATATCAGATGAAGAGAGACTAATCATCTCTCTTTCTCTCAATAATTTTACATTTTATTGCAAAAAAGTGTTTAGTTTTTACAATTTCCAAGACGATGAAAGAATATCACTATATAAACAAGTGTCTTTTAAAAACCAAGTTTCTTGCAAAAGAGCATGTTCATTCCATGTCAAACCAGATCCATTACACCATTGCTACTAAACAAGACCTCTCAAATACTAATTTTACCATTGCTACTCATTCTAAGCCTAAAATCGATCCATAAATTTTCATCTCCCTACTGCCAAACCATGATTTCAAAACTCATTTTCCTTTTGCCAACTTCATACCTTCCCACCTCATTTTCACTCACCCTTAACCCAAAAATAAAGTCATTCAACTCCCTTACAAAGCTAAGTCGTCCCATTTTCCTCTTCCTTTCTGAAAAGTAAAACTTGTTTCATAATGCAAATATTTCATATATGGTCCTTAAAATTATTATTTTATACTCATGTTAGTTGATGGAGGATTCATTAAGGCGTCCCTTTTAACAAGTCTTAACCCATCGACTCTGACACATCATCTAGGATCAAGACTAGAGATCTTTTAAGTACCTTGAGACTAGCATGCCTTAATGGCAAGCTCTCTCGCTAATAAACAATGGGAATACATCAATGCCCCTTGTTTATTAAATCTTCTAGGTGACTCGACTACGACACATCTATTCGTACCTAGTAAGATGCACTAGGAATCTTGACTCAGATTGACATCAATGGTGAGTAATCTCGTGTTGGTTAATGACATTCATCAATGGCCTATAATCCAACAATTTCTCTTCTATGTTCGACATCAACACATCTATTCACATAGTTAATAATTATGCCATTAAGTAGGAATGAATGAAGACTATATGATCTCAACAATTTGCAGTAGGACTCAATTCAGAATTCAATAGCCGTAGCAATAAAGATTCCAATTTCAGATCATATTTATCCTCTATTCATACAACCAAGAGAATGAAAAAACAGATCAGATTCTTTTACTTCACATTCCATAATCCAGCAGTAGCAACCACACTCTTCTTATTATATATCTTGTCCACTTTTCAGGTTAGTGAAGGTATGTTGTTTTCCAATATTTAATCATGCAATTCCTTAAATGTTGAAATTGTGATTTTGGAAAATCCCTCACCACATTTATATTCTCTTTCCCATTTGCCAAAAACTGAAAACACCTTTAGTTGGGGGGAAGGGATCTTAATTCATATTCACATTTCATGTCACATGTCACATTTCATTTCATCCTAACCAACATATCTTTTTCCAATCAATTATTATTGCATTGTGATTCCAAAAGTTTATATGTTTTGCAATGATCAATTGATAAGCACATTAAATGCCTGACAACCTGTATGAAACGTTAAAAAGGAATTCTCAATGTCTTTAAGCATTTTGATGCAACAAAAATAAAATAAAAAATATCGTTACACAAGAACCAATACTCAAAATATGTTGCAATCAAATGTCTTTCAAAGTACACTTTGCAAAGAGAATAATGTTATCAAATGATATGATTATGCAAAGTTAAAAGAGAATCAATACAAAGCCAAAGTTCATATAGAAGCAAAACATTTGAAAAAGATCAACTTATGATTAAAGGAATCAATACAAAGTTGCATGAAGACATGCAACATCTTCAGTTGGGGGGAAATGTTGGGCCTCTAAAATGTCATCCTCTTTTTACTCTTATTTCCACCATTTTACCATATTTCATAACTCTTTACCATATTCTATAGCTCCATAACCCTACATTAATAAGAATTTTCATGATCATATGGGTTTATCATTATTATTTTCCAAGTCATTTATTTTACGTATTTTAAGAGAATTTATGATTAAATATTAGGAAATTAATATGTTTTCATATATATATCTAAAAGTGGTATGAGTTTTATGATATTGTAAGCCTATTTGAAGATTCTATAAGGGTTATATTTGGCTACTCAGCTACAAATTCGAATTTCAATTCCAACTCATGAAGATTTGTGAAATAATTGTAGAAGATTTGGATCATTGACTAAGCACATTCAAAGGAGAAGAATCGTGGATGTTTTGATATGTGTCTCCTATAAAAATTAGGAGAGAATTTTAGGAAGATTTGTATCTCATATTGTTAGGTGATTGATTGTAACCACAAGAGATAAATGTGAATTTAAGAGAGATTTGAGGATCTATATTTATTGATTAGTTATCTTAAGTTTTTGTATAAATAGGAGTGCATCCTTAATACAAAGGAGTTCCAAGTTCCATCCAAGATACCTAATTTGTAAAGTGAGGAAAAGAGTTGAATTATTGTAATATCTTTGGAGCTTTTCTCCAACTTCATTTTATGGAATACATATTGTTGCTTTGATCTCCAAGTTTTTATAATCGTTCGATGTACTTGTTGAGGAGTGGAGGGCCCCCATCAACCATAGTTTGCACATGTTTTTCATTTGTTGTACATATTGGTAACATTGTGTAATTATGTTATTTCATTTATTTTCATTTTAAACAAGTGTAATTTTCATTTTAAGCAAGTGTGATTTTCAATTCAACAAGTGTGATTTTCATTTTAAGCAAGTGTGATTTTCAATTCAGCAAGTGTGATTTTCATTTCAAGCAAGTGTGGTTTCATTTATGCAAGTTTATTTTAGTTTCTTTTATGTTATTTTGATTCACGTTGTTTTGTTAAGGTTGATTCAATTTTTTAATGTTTGGATTGGATTGGATTGAAATGAATTGATTTAATTTGCTTTGTAATTAGTTTCAAGTTTCTTGCATTAGATTAATCTATTCTGAAAAATAATCACCTAGTATATATAGTACACGTATATCTCATCAGTTCACAAACCCCGGGTTGGCAATTTAATGACAAAGATTTAACTCACAATTAAATCACCCAACAATCCTCACCTAATGACCTCATCTGATTAACAAGATCATACATTTTTGTGATATAATCATGAATGGATTCATTACTTTGCATATGGGCATTTTCAAAATTCCTCCTTATTGTTTGTAGTTTAGTTACAACAACACCTTCATATGTTCTATGCTTAAGACAATTTACGTTAATGTTCCTTTAGCAGCCCAATGACAATTTTCAATTATATCCAATAACAATCACATTAAATTATACACATTGACAATAAATGCAGATAGAACATAAAATCATATGCAAAAGAGAAGCCATGACAAGAGGACACAAGAAGTGGTGGATTACAGGGACAATCCCCAATATAGGGAAACCATTTAATTAAATCTTATTATTATTCTTCAATAATTCAAAAGAGAGAGAGAGAGAGAGAACAAATATCATAAACACAAGCCCAAAACAGATCTACCAAATCAGTTGTCAATGCAGCCCTAACCAGAAAGTCAACAATGGTCACAAGTTGCCCCAAATCAACCTCTAATAAGCTCGATCAACAATAGAATAGTACATCCTCCAGAGAGGGTCAAAGTCAACCCAAAACAACTCGGTCAACCCAAACAATCCTTACTATAATTTCTGACGTCAAACAGAAAGTCAACATTGTAGTCAATGTGGTCAAATTGTCCCCAATTTCCTCGACTTGCATCCCAAAGAATGTGGCCTAAAAAGATCAAAGTTCTGGCCCAAAAACAAAAGTCAATGCTTGGTCAAAGTACCCAAGTCAATGCTAGTGAACGCTGCCCTAATCATAGAAAATTTCGGCATCCTGAAATTTGTCTTCCTTCCACGTGTGAAAAAAAGAGAGCCTCCAAGTGTACCAACGAATCAAGAGAGGAGAGAGAAGATGATATGATGAGATGAGTGAGTGTCGAAATGAAAGAAGGGTCACTCCTATGTATACAATTCGTTGAAGGTGAGGAGACACATCCATTAGGCTTCATGAGCCTACATTTGACTGAGGCCGACCTTGACAATTTGTCCATGAGAAAGTATAAATTCAAAATTCCATTTTTTCTTATCAAAATGAGATGATCTCTATATCAAAATTGTACCTCTCTGAAAAAGGAATCCAATGAAATAATCATCTCCATCATATGAGTTTCTTAAGGTGGAAGTTGGTTCTAGTTGCCAATTTTAACACTACCTCTCAACTAGGGAGAATTCCACTTGCCAATCCATCTATCATCATCATAATGTCATCCTGTCAACCTGTACCATCCCTGCCATCACTGCCTTGCTCTGCTATACTATGTTGAACCATGAAGAAATAATGAAGAAGAAGTGATCGAGAGTGAGTCATAAGATCATACCACTCTTCACTGACTAAATCCACTCCTTGATCCTAGATCAAGTTGTTGAACACCATGCATCCTAGTCATAGGGAGTATGACAATATAGGATGTGTTTATCGGTAGTATTATGGTCCCTAACCAGATTTTCCCAACTCATTGGCCAGATGATAGGTACTTCCCATGAGTCCTAGACTCTATGGGTACTTTGTGTGTTGGGGCATCAGCAGGAAAAGGTGAACTACTCACCCTACATACATGTGTTCAGGTAGGGGAAGGTGAGCCACACACTCTACACACATGTCAACTATAATGGGGTATCATAGGGGAGGTGAACCACAAACACTGTATCCAATGCACCACTAGGGGAAGGTGAACCACTCACCCTATGGTCACTCATAGCTAGCTCCAAGAAGTAACCCATGCACCCAGGAGCTCCCAGAGCTCTGTGTTCAACTAATACGAGACCCCTCACAGGAGGGTTGTTCCACAACTCCAAGTCTCTCTCTGAAGGTTAAGAATTTGACCTCCTTGAGAGGCTTTGTGAGAATGCTTGCAACCTGCTCATCTGTCCTGATGTCTTGGAGCCTAACTTCTCCCCGATGTACCATATCCCGAATAAAGTGGTACCTGATATCAATGTGCTTGGAGCGGTCGTGGAACACGGGATTCTCTGATAGACAGATCCCGCTCTGGTTGTCGCAGAAAATCACGGTGGCATCTAACCTGTGCTCAAATAGCTCACTGAAGATCTTCCTCAACCAAACTGCTTCACAACAAGCCATACTCACAACAATGTATTCGACCTCGGCAGTGCTTAGTGCAACCGATTTTTGCTTCCTACTCATCCAAGATATAGAAGAAGACCCTAAAGAGAAGCAACACCCAGATGTTCTCTTACAATCCATCGCACTGCCAACCCAGTTAGCATTTGTATATCCATGTAGCCTCAAATTCCCGGCAGTGTATCTTAGTCCATAATGGATTGTGCCTCAGAGATATCTCAAGATATTCTTGGCAGCAATCCAATGAATGTGATGAAGCTCGACCATATATTGACTCAACGTGTTCACAACGAAGCATACGTCAAGACGAGAGTTGACCAAGAACATCAGGGCCCCCACAAGTTGACTACTCCATACGGTTCGCCATTTCGGGCCCAAAAACACATCCACATAACTTCTTAAAGTTGAGTTCCATTGGAGTAGTCATGGACTTGCAATCCACCATCCCACATCTCTCAAGTAGCTTCACAATATATTTTCCTTAAGAAAAGAAAATCTCACTTGGCATTTGCTAGACATCCAACCCTAGGAAACAATGCATCATCCTAGGTCCTACATCTCAAACTTGGAAGCCAACTCCCTCTTGCATTGATGAATGAGAGGATCATCACTTGTCAGAAAGAGATCATCCACATAAAGGACCAGAATGAGAGGTCCGTCCTTTTCAACCTTGAAGTATAGGTACGGGTCAACATCGCTTCTCATAAATCCCAATTTCATAAGATAGCTATCGATCCTCTCATACCAAGTCTTAAGGGCTTTGCTTCAAGCCATAGAGGGCTTTCTTCAACCTGCATACATGTGTCTCACGATCTTGAACCTCGAACCCCTCGAGTTGTTCCACATACACTTCCTCCTTAAGCAAACCATGCAACAAGGCAATTTTGACATGATGAAGGTTCCATTGTTGCGAGGCAGCAACGGCTATGATCGAACAGATGGTGGTATATCAGGCAATTGGTGCAAATATCTCATCATAGTCTACTCCTTCCTTTTGAGAGAAGCCTCAAGCTAAAAATTTGGCCTTCAATTTCTCAGCACTCCCATCAACTCCATGTTTGATCTTGTAGAGCCATTTCAAAGTGACCACTGACTTGTCCTTGGGTCTAGCAACCACATCCCAAACATCATTCTTCTTGATCGATTCATATTCTTCGTTCATCGCATCCTTCCAAACCTGTTGCTTTATGAATTCTTCAAATTTACAAGGCTCAGATTGTACAATGGTGCTCATGGTAGTTAAGTACCCTTGGTACCTATTCGACTTCTTGCTTTCACAAAATGTCCCTATCAGTGCAATATGTTTCTCAGCTTCTTCAAGAGCATCTTTGAGCCATAAAGGCATTTTTAATGAAGTAGTGTACTCACTAGGAGGTGGATCAATGGGATCCATCAGACCTTCAACATCAGGCATCAATTCATTGGATGGAGGTTCATCCTACTTTTCTGCATCAGCATCATCATTGTCCTTCCAAGGGATAGGAAGATCCCAAATCTTTCTAAGAGTAAAATCTTCATCGAAAGTGACATCATGACTTAATTCCACTTCCCTTTGACCACGCACATATATTCTATATGCCTTCGAAGTTTCACTGTAGCCCACAAACGTTCCTTTCTTCCTAGATGCATCTAGTTTATTTCTTTTCTCTTTCGGCACACGAAAGTATACAAGACAATAAAAAATTCTAAAATGAGAAACATCAAGTTTCTTACTGGTGAATACTTCTTTGGGTGTCTTGAAGCCCAAAGCTTGGTGTGGGCATCAGTTTTGGACATACACAATGGTGTTGGTAGCTTCTCCCTATAAGAACTTCGAAAGACCTTGATCATGAAGCATAACCCGAGTGGCTTCTAAGATAATGTGATTCTTCCTTTCAGCAACACCATTTTTGTTTAGGAGTATATGTAATTGAAGTCTCCCTCTTAATGCCAACTGATCTACAATAGTCTTTGAATTCATTTGAATCATATTCGATCCCATTATCAGTCCTCAATAATTTGATCTTCTTCTCTGTTTGATTCTCGACCAAGGCTTTGAAGGAACATAACCATGTGAATACTTCATCCTTCTTCCTTAAGAAATAGATCCATGTCTTGCGAGAGAAGTCATCCACAAAAATAGCATAATACAAATATCCACCCAAAGATGTCACAAGCAACATACCTGATAGATCAGAATGGACCAATTGAAGAATATTGGTGGTTTGAGTTTCACTTGAGGGGAATGGTCCCTTTGTATGTTTTCCAGCTCACATCCCTGATAAACACCTTCATGATTTAAGTTGAATTTGGGCATGTCTGTGACTATCTTCTTTAAATCGAGTAAGGCTTTGAAATGAAGGTGAGCAAATCTCTGGTGCCATAATTCAGATTGAAGAGAGGTGTCACAAATCATTGCTCCCAACGGACTTCCTCCAACCTGATAAAGACCTTCAACACTAAATCCAAGAATGAATGCATCTCTTGGGTTCCTTTGTAAACCATGAACCTTCCCATCAATGAATGTCACCTTAAAACCATTGTCTTCCATCGCAGAAATATAGACCAAGTTTTTTTTCATATCAAGGACATATAACATTTCTTGTAAATGAGGGTTTGACCTTGATTTAAGTGAAGAGTAACAGTCCCAATTCCTTTCATGGGATAAGTGGCATTATCCCCAAGTATAATCTCCATTTTTGTCTTCTTTTCAACCAAGTTAGAGAGGGCTTCCTTGTACCCAGTGAAGTGCCTTAAGGCACCACTATCAATCAACCAATGGTCCAATGTATCCAGAGGAGAGGCGGTGGAGAGGGAAGAAATAAGATTAAATTCTTTTGCTTTGCAATATTAACTTCATCATACCTAGAGTTTCTCGACTTATTGGGAGGATGACCACCTCCATTTCGAGTAGTAGGAGCATTTCTCTTTCCTTTGTTGTTGAACCTTTTGTTCCTTTGATTGTCATTTCCTTTGAAGTTGTTATTATTGTCATCATCTCTTGGAGTATCCTTCTTGTGAGAACATTCTCTAGCAAAGTGGTCAAACCTTCCTTTTCTCCCTTCTTTGAATCCCGACTTGAACCCTTGTCCTTGATTCTTTGGACCATCATTGTTCCTTATCTTAAAATGAGCAGAGAAGGCGGTAAGATTGTTTCCATTTGAGGGCTTGTCTCTTTCCATCATCTTTATTTCTACACGAGTGCATCTAGGCAATAGTTCATCAAATCCCAGAATCCTGTCATTATTAAGAATGGTAGTGTTGAACACATCCCAATCTCTTGTAAGGCCCCCAAGAGCAATAAGAGAGGGTTCTCGTTCACCAGTGATTTCACCAATAGATAGGAGATCATTCCTAATCTCGGTAATCCTCATGAAGTAGGATTGGATGGATTCCCCTCTATCCATATTGATATCTTTCAGCTTGTTCTTAAGAAAGAGAATTTGATTTGCATTGTTTACTTTGAACATCCCAACCAACATTTCATACATCTCCTTAGATGTTTCCAAATCAGAAAAATATAGACAACCAAAGGCTTATGAATATAATCAACAATAATATTCTTAGCTTTAACCTCACCTTTCTTATACTTGGCTTGTGCAGCAATAGATACATTTGAAGGAGGCTTCGTTATTCTTCCTTTGACATAATCCATGGCATCATTCTCTTCTAATGTCAAATCCAAGGTCATATTCCATGCATGATAGTTAGATTTGTCCTTAATCTTGTCCTCAGATTTGAATAAAGATGTTGTCATCATTGGGACTAGTTCCAAGTCCTTGTCCAACAACTTCCCTTAGTGATTTCTTTTCTTCACTATTTATTGGGCTTTGTCTTCACCTGAGTTCTAATACCATGCTAAATTTAGATAACAATGCTATGTTCTATGCTTAAGACAATTTACTTCAATGTTCCTTTAGCAACCCAATGACAATTTCCAATTATATCCATTAGCAATCACATTAAATTATAAACATTGATAGCAAATGCAGATAGAACATAAAATCATATGCAGAAGACAAGCCAATACAAGAGGACACGAGATGTGGCGGATGCTAGGGACAAAACCCAATGTGGGGAAACCCTTTGATCAAATTTTCTTATTATTCTTCAATAGTTCAACAAAGAAAGAGAGAACAAATATCATAACTACAAGCCAAAAACAGATCTCCCAAATCAGCAGTCAATACAGCCCTAACCAAAAAATCAATGGTGGTCAAAGTTGCCCCAAATCAACCTCTAATAAGCTTAGTCAACAACAAAATAGTACAACCTCTAAAGAGGGTCAAAGTCAACCCAAAACAACTTGATCAACCCAAACAATCCTTCTTATAATTTCTGTGGTCAAACAAAAAGTCAACGTTGCAGTCAACGTGGTCAAATTGTCCCCAATTGCCTTGATTTGTGTGCTAAAGAATGCAGCCTAAAAAGATCGAAGTTCTAGCCCAAAAATAGAATTCAACTCTTGGTCAAAGTACCCAAGTCAATGTTGGTCAACGCTGTCATAATTACATAAAATTTTGGCCTTTTGAAATATGCCTTCCACACGTGCGAAGAAGAGAGCCTCCAAGTGCACGAACCAATCAAGAGAGTAGAGAAAAGATGATATGATAAGATGAGTGTGTGTCCAAATGAGAGAAGAGTCACTCCTATTTATACAATTCATTGAGACTGAGGAGACACATCCATTAGACTTCATGAGCCTACATTTGACTAAGGCGACCTTGACAATCTATCCATGAGAAAGAATAAATTCGAGATGATCTTTATATCAAAATTGTACCTCTCCGAAAGAGGAATCCAATGCAATAATCATCTCCATCATATGAGTTGTCTTAAGGTGGAAGTTGACCCTAGTTGCCAATTTTAACAGTTTTTTAAGATATCCCATGTTCCTTTAGATGATATTGCACCATTGATTCTTGGAAATATAGATTCTTCAAGAGCGCTACCTATTAGTGAAAGTGCTTTATTATCTTTCTTAATAAGTTCCTTAAGAGATTTATTTTCATCATCACTTAATGCTTTGAATTCATCAGGAAAAGGCATAGTGTATCCATCAGTTACAAGTTCCCGTAAATCTTTAGTAATGAATATAGGTTGCATACGTTTGCTCCAATAAAAATAGTTTGTGCCAACACGTTTAGGAAATACAATATTGCTTGTTGCCATGAGGAGAGTAAAAGAGAGTGATAGAGAGAAAATGCACAAAAGAACATGATTAATATAGGTTGCATACGTTTGCTCCATTAAAAATAGTTTGTGCCAACAAGTTTAAGCAATACAATACTGCTTGTTTCCATGAAAAGAGTAAAAGAGAGTGATAGAGAAAAAATGCACAAAAGAACACAATGTGTCCCACTTCAACCTGGGACAAGAACCAAATGTCCCAAAATTGGGACTCAACCACAACCCTAAAATATCCTTTTATTAAGTGGAAGAGTACAAAAAGAGTTGAAAAAACTCAATTTTTCAAAGAGTAAATCTTATATCTCCTTTCATTATTTCAAACCATCTTATATGTCCCTTCATTAAAAGAAATATTAATTCTCCCTTTTTACAACCTTATATAACATATTTTACTTCTTATATCTCTTTTATTAAAAATAAAATTATCGCCTTTTACACATTTATAAAGCCCTTTTTACAAAATAAAAGTGTGTCATGCACACTTCAAGAAACTTTTACGCTTCAAACAAAAAGTTTAAATATTTAAAAACTCATGAAAAGTCACTCCTTGAATATTTAAAGATTAAAGTTCACTCCATGCGGTTGCTCCACAGGTTGATTGGGACTCACATTGTATCACTCATTCCAACACACAATTCATACACAACGCTTCCCCAAGCAGGTACATAGGCACGCAAGTCCCCACTGGGCTTACCGTTCATATTTCAACGCAACTTTCAAATAGATTTCAATTTACTCTGCATATTCACACTTCAACACAAATTTGTAGGCCCACTCGCAAAATATCCACATTGCAATTACTTTAACGCTCAAGGCTCAACACTGCAATGGCTCAACAACTCCACCACTGGTACATAAAACTTCTCCACGGTTATTCAAGGGTTCAACAACAACAAAAAACTCCACGGTGGGGTAACACAGCCTTCTCGCACACAAGCTCTTGAATGCCTTCGTAACGTTCCACAAATTTTAGATCACAAGTTTATCAAATTATTTGGGCAATGAGAAATGACTTTGTGCTCTAATACCAAATGAAGGAAAGCACAACACGGTAAAAAATAAATTAGAAAGCATAAAATATTTAACAATAATGCACACATCTCCCACACACCAATTGGATTAAATTTCATTAACATAGACATACATTTATACATGAGGAGAGGTGTTGGGGTTTTTCATTTCCACAATTTTCTCAATCAATAACTCCACAAATCACTCCATAATTCTCTCAACAATCATCCACAAATCTCTCATCTCTCATTCCACTAATTTCTCCATAAATGTCTCACTAAAACAACTTCAATTATTTAATATTTGACAAATCGTACATTATTCCATCATTTGATACACGTATGTTCCCCATGGTGTGGTGAAGTCAGTTTTCAAGAAACCTTCTTCTTTCACAATGACTTGATTATGTCTGGAGAAACCATCAAGGAATGACATCATTTGGGATCCCATTATTCTTTGTAGGAGATTCTCCATGTTGGGTAAGGGGTAATTGTCCTTTAGACACACAATTGAGATCCCTAAAATCAATGCACATCCTAATGTTATTGGTCTTTTTACGAGTGATCACCGAATTAGAGATCCAAGATGAATGTCGTATAGGGGAAATTATCCCTGCATCAGCCACTCTTTGAAGTTCATCTTTGACCAAAGTTGCAAGTTTGGGATTTATTCTTCTTAATTTTTCCTTAACAGGGTTTACACCTTCCTTGAGAGGGATGGTATGTTGGATGACCTCAAGGCTATAGGCTTTCAAATCATCATAGAACCAAATGCAAATATCCTTGAATTCCCTTAATAATTTTTCGAGCTCACATTAGGGGAAATTTGAGTTCTAAAATGGGCCTACTAAGGAAATTATAAAATAATAGTGGAAATAATAAAATAAGATTACATTACATCATCAAATTTTAGAGGGAAAAAATAAAAATAAACTATTTTTTCAACTCGTATTTTCAACTTATCTCACTATGGGTTTACTCAAATTTCGAGAGGTAACATTAGTTGGATGCATAATTTGATTTCTCATCCAAGGAGTACATATGTTGCATACTTTCAATGGATCCTAATACATGAAAAATGTGATTGCAACCACGTTTTTCATGTATTTCTCAATTTTCATATAACAAGGTCCATCAAAAATATGCAACATGGGTACTCCTTGAATGAGGAATTAAATTTTGCATCCAACGAGTACTCCCACTTGAAATTTGAGTAAAAACTTAGAGAGATGAGTTGAAAATACAAGTTGAAAAAATAGTTTTATTATTTTAATATTTTTTAATATTTTTACTTTTTTACTCCAAAAATGGTGAATCATCCCCCGTGGTTGACATCATCATCTTAAATCCTATTGGTTCTTATAAATTGTATTTTGGTTGTACAATTTTCTTAGAAGGCCCATTTTAGACCTCAAAATTCCCCTAATGTTTCTTTCTTCTTTAGATCAGTGTTTCACGATTTTGATCATTTGGGGAGAGGCCTCGGATCCAAGATTGAGGTCCAACGTATCAGGTGATTCTTGGTCATCATGTTTGGTGATACTAACGTCATTTCTATCAAAATGTTTTTCATTTACTAAATCTTTACTTTTCCTGTCAGGATCCTCATGGTCTTGAAGGAAATTGGTTATGTCTTGATCGTCTTCGAAAACAGGCCAATGATCCTTATAATCAAGGATGGAGGGTCTGTGGATTGTGTCAACTATACACTTCCCTTTCTTGGCGATATCACTGTGAATGATTGAGGATGTGGATGCAACTATGGCTAAGGCATTGGCCATGTCATTGAGTCATTAATCTAGAGCCCTGAAGTGTAGTTCTTTAAAGCCCTCAATCATGTGAATGATCCTTTCCCTATAAGGTTTCAACTTTTCATCCTTTGTGTCGAAAGTTCCCCTTATTTGTGAGACAACTAGGTCAGAGTCCCCAATTATGACTAATTGTTGAATCTTCTTTGATTGGGTCGCCTCAAGCCCCAATAAGAGGGCCTCATACTCAGCGATATTATTGGTGCAAGTGAATTGGAGTCTTAAAGCAATAGTAGGTATTCTTTAGAAGAGGATATGATGACAATGCCAGCGCTCGATCAAGCCTTAGAGTGAGCTCCATCAAAATACATTACCCAAATCCCAAGGAGATGGGGGGTATTGATATGTTCATTTTTTAAAATCCTCCATTCCCCAAGTTTATTATTCTCCTCTTCTAAGTCGTTATCAGATTCTTGGGAGGCAGCGATCATTGGAGCATAGAATTCTTGTCTAGGGATGGACACATACGAGTTTTATTTCCAAGGGAGGTATATAATGGAACAATCTTCACTGATAGACAAGTTTAGATCTTTGATCAGTTGTTTGGATAAAATCATACCTCATGTCGTTATTGTTTCGACTATGAAAATGTTTATAGAGAATTATCTCTCGGGATATGTATGGAAAAAGACCCTTCTATCTTCTACCAGCCCCTAAGTTCTTCATAGTTTAGGATCATCTTGCCCAAACACTTCCTTGATAAGGTGATTTTGAGTTTTCTCATAATACTCAAGGGCATGATATGGATAGGGCTCCCAGAGTTTAGAATGCAATTTCTCAAGGTGTGCACGTTTATCCCAAGGGTTACATAGAAAGGGTCAGTCATGCTTAGAATCAACCTTAAAGGAATTCTTGTGGTGAGGTCAGGAGGTTTCTTTGCTTTATTGTTTATTTCATGTAGTGTATCATCTTTGTGAGGGGATATATCTTCATTAGTTGAAGGGGTGGGCTCATCTTCAATTTGTAGCATGTTGATGGAATTGTGCCTCATGGCTTGGTCAAGGTCAAACATCATACTTTGAGCTTGGAAGAGACTAGAGGGGTTCTTATTTCGGACATCAAAGATTAACTTCCCTTTGAAGGCATTGAGATAAGCAGCCATAACTACTTCCTTTGGGGGAGACAACTCTTGAGGGAGAGAACGGATAATCATGTTGAATCTTTGGTTGAATTCAACAATGGTTTCATCCTCCCTTCTTTCGCTAGACAAGAGACCTATATTTGGACCACGTCCTTTTTGGGAAACCATCTTCTTTTAAAGGTTTGGATGAATCCCTCCCATGTAGAGATGGAAGATAGGGGAAGATTAAAATACCATTCCCGGGCATTTCCTATCAAGGTTGTGGCAAAGGCAATCATTCGGCTATACTCATTGTATAATTCATCACATGTTCGATACTCAAATTTCATAAGATGCTCTTGGGGGTCTTCTTCCCCTGTGAACATAGGCTTATCAGGGTCCTTAGGTATGGAACAAAAGAGAGCCCAACCATATCAGAGAGATTTAGAGGTCTAAAGAGCTTGTGTTTCCTTCTCAACTGATTGATCTTCTTGTTAAAGAATGGAATATGGGGTTCATCATCTCTTCTTTGATGGTAAGTCATAATCTCAGGGTTTTCCATCTAGGAAAGAGGTTGTGGAGTCGCCAAAGGAATACTTGAATTGTCGTTAATGAATCAATTCCTTAATGATTCACTAGGGAGGTGGACCTGCTTCCTCTTTCGCAACGACGCCAAAAAGTTACCGCTCAAACTAGCAAGGGGTCCTAAAGGGGCACTTGCTAGGTCAAGAGCAACAATGAAGCTAAATCCCATTGTCAACACAATTAAAGCTTCCTACTCTACGAACTTTCACTGATGGGAGGAGACACGATACTTAGGGAATCACTTATGAAGGATAGATCAACAGAGATGGGTGTGAAGTGATCTTGGGGACCCTTTCCTAGGGGAGGCTCAAGAATGGGACTTGCTTGCTTCTTAAGCAAGGTACAAAGCTTTCTAGGAGAAATGGATGAGGATTTAGGGGCTAAGTTTAAGAAGTGTGAATTGTAAAGGAGCTTCCAAAACCCTAAAATCCTTGTTGAACTTGGTTTCCAAAATGGTTTTTGAAGAGTTGACTTTTCAAAGGTATGGGACCACACAGGACCAAGTGGATCCAGGTTAGGTCAAGAGAAGGAGTTTAGCAACCAATGATAGACCTGTGGTAAACTAGGAGGAGAAAGGGAGCAAATAATTGATTTTTAGTTAAAGGTGCAAAATGATCCCTATGAGGAACTAGCCTAGGGAACCTTAGGGCCAAAAACCAATCTCGAGGCTAGGGCTTGGGGTATCTCACAACCCCACCATTGGAATTTCCTCAAATTTAGAGGAGCCCTAGGAGACACACCAATGCAGTAGAAGCCAAGAGATTGATTTTTTATTATGGGTGGTTTGTCGGGAAAATGATGCCCTAGGAGCCCTAATGTGGCTAAACCTATAATAAAGAAGGAGAGTTGAAGAAAAATGTTTCTTTGAGTGATCACCTTATGGTAGACCAATGCCTAATCCTTTGGAGAGACTGGAGTCAAGAACAATATGAATATAGACTTCGTTTCTAGGTTAAGGAGGCCTTAAGATCAACTGCGCTTGTCACTAGGGAAATAGAGAGTGACCTTACAAGCTTTTATTCTTTATTTTTCAAGGTGAATTGGCTTATGAAGATAAATTCAACCATAGAATTATCCCTAGGAAAATTCGTTCAACATACATGGTCCAAACATAGAGATATGCTATATAGAAACATCATTCCATAATTTCACAGTAAATGCATGCAACAACTAGCCCTAATATATCGATAATATCATTATCAATGCATGTGACAAAGTAAATGAATAATAACATTAAATTTGCACTTACATGTAACAAAATATATCCAACCACCAATAGACTTGCCAATCATGAAGCTCCAAGATAAGAAAAAACAATCCATACATCAAAATTCATCCACGCTCCAAAATTGCATCCACCAAGAAGGAATAGTGAAAATCTCATAAGAGATACAAGTTCAAACCAAGTGATGATGAGAAATGAACTCTCATAGTTTGTATTTATACTCTCCTAATGAGTTCGATTTACCTATTTGAGCCTACATTAGCCCCTAAAATAAAAATAATGTGCAAATAACTAACTTTTGGTGACAAGCCCACCAAACTAGCTCATAAGCAAAATAACAAGCTTCTTAAGAGGTCGAATGATCAATAATGCATGTCGTTGGGCTCTATAAGAATACTGATGAAGTCCATAAGTGCCAAAATAATGAATTGGACTTCCAAAAGTAATGAACAAGGGGTTGGCCATTTGTTCTCCACATAATAAACATGTGGTGCTCCCAATAGTTGTGAGGAACATAAGTGACATCATGGGTCTCTAAGTAAGTCGAAGATGCATGTAGACCATCTGTAAGGGCTCAGATGACGGTGTAAGTGATGCCACATCAACATACAAGTCCTGGGTCATTTTCCAAATGCATTGTACAACTATAGGGCTTGCTAGGCAAAGGTGAAATAGGTGCATCTTCTCTGTCCAATAGGTGAATCTCAAGCAATCTCTGAACATCTATGTGGATCCATGGAGTGTTGTCTACTGTTGTGGAGGCCCATGGCTCTCAACGCACACCCTACATGTGCTAATGTATCCCTCTAGAGGGTCAGAACCATGTATAGGGAGACCAAACCCAAGATGGAGACCACTTGCAATCCTACATAAGATCCAATGCATCCCCTAGCCTTCTAGTACAACAAGTCATCAAGGAAATCGAGTAAAAGAGCTTATAACCCATGGAAAACATGTGGGGACTTCATAATGGCATGCCCTTCCATAATGGGCTTTGGCATGTGCTAATGTCTCCAAGCTCCAAATGGGGTTAACCAAGTATCCCATTAGGTGGTTTCTACTTCTAAAGGGGGTAATATGTGCAAGATACATTATTTAAAAGGTGGTGGCATGTGATAAAGAGATGAATGGAGTAGGGAATGAAAAGGGGTAGCCCTAGGCCACATGCTAGGGTACATGGTAGCTAGTAAAAGGGAAGCCCACACTTGGGTATATAATGTATAGAAGGGAACAATCGTGGTACATGAGGTGCTCGGACCTTGGTTTTTCCACCCTTCTTTATATGCATTTTTCCTTTTATGATTTTTCTTTAATTGACTGCTTGGGGCTTAAGGGGTAAGAGCATGATATGTGAGATATAGTAGTGGATACCCCCTTTAAGGTAGGGCGGTTCATTACCCACCGGGGGTTGGGACAATCATGGGTTCCTAAATGATAAAGGAGGCTCATCCAGGGCCTGTAAGGACCAGGGTGATGGACATGATGATTGGGTAGAGCTCATACATTGGCTTTCGCCCATGTGCTAAATGTGTTTGTCACGATCATCTTTTGCATTTTGTGGTACATTTTCCTGTTAGATGTGGTCAATTATGCTTTTACTTTTCTTTTCGGCTACATCAACCATTGTGGCATCATTACGGGCCCGACCCAACGTGTGGGCAAGGGGAAGGGGAAGGCTAACCCTATGCGGACCCAGTGGAGGAATGTGGACCCAGGTGGGAGAAATGATGAATGGGGTTATAATGAGTGGAAGGGCAGTAATATATATGTATGAGGGAGTGAGACCACACAACCAAAATCAAGGTTTCACATGTTGTACCATCCCTAAAGCCCAAGGGTCAGTAAAAGAGATCCCACGGGACTAGGGTCCAAGGTTCACATCCAAAAGAGGTCTAGGGACAAGAGCACAGACCTAGCCCACTCTTTCCCCAAATCCCCCCTTTCATCCATGCCCAGAAGTGTCCACGATAAGCAAACTACAATATTCAATTACCAAATGACAAGGCATACGTTTAGGTTCAGGAGGCCCACCTTCAAACATATGATCATGGAAGATGGGTGAGGGACCACATGGTTGGCTCAGGTGGGAGAAGTGGCACAATGGGCTAGTTGGTGGATACAAGAGGTTGTTGGCTGTCAACTGAGGACCATCTTGGAGAATTTTTTTCTTCTAGGGATATCACCCACAAAATAGTGGGTAACAGGTCCAAGTAGATAGGGTCAAGGATCCAAGAAAGGAAGAAAAGTGCTACAATTGCAATAGGTTTGACCACTATGCTAGAGGGTTCCCTCACAAGAAGAATTCTCCAAGGGATGATGACAACAACCACAAAAATTTCAAAGCAATGTCAATCAAAGAAACAACAAGTTCAACAACAAAGGAAAAATGAATGCTCCTGCTACTAGAAATGGATATGGTCGTCCTGCCAAAAGGACAAGAAATGTCGGGTATGATGAAAGTAATGTTGTAGAAAAGCAAGACTGATTCTATTTTATTTCTACTCTATCTACTGCCTCTCATCCGGATACCTTGGATCATTGGTCGATTGATAGTGGAGCCTCAAGGCACTTCACTAGATACAAGAAGGCCCTCTCAAATTGGTTGAAAAGAAGACTAATCTAAAGATCATATTTGGGGATAATGAAACATACCTCGTGAACGGGATAGATACTCTCACTCTTCACTAGAATCAAGGTAAAACAATTCATCTACAAGAAGTATTGTATGTGCTCAATTTGAAGAAGAACTTGGTGTCTATTTCTACGATGGAAAATAAAAGCTCTAAGTTAGCATTCATTGATGGAAAGTCATGTATTTGGCAAAGAAACTGTAAAGATGCGTTTACTCTTGGATTTAGGGTTGATGGTCTCTATCAAGTTGGAGGAATTCCTTTGGGAGCTTTGGTGAGTTATACTTCTGTTCAATGTGAATTATGGCACCAAAGATTTGCCCACCTACATTACAAAACCTTATCTGGGGTAAGGAAGATGGTCAAAGGTATGCATGAGTTTAACATGAACCATGAAGGTGTTTGTCAGGGATGTGCAACTGAGAAACATACAAATGGACCATTCCCTTCTAGTGAGAGAAAGACAATCGATATTCATCAATTGGTCCATTCTGACCTGTCGATTATGTTTCCTATAACATCGTTGGGAGGATACTCATATTATGCAATATTTATAGATGACTTCTCATGCAAAACATGGATCTATTTCTTGAAGAAGAAGGATGAAGTGTTCAAGTGGTTTCGTTCTTTCAAGGCATTGGTGGAAAATCAAATAGGGAAGAAGATCAAGATATTAAGACGACAATGGAACCGAATATGAATCAAATGAATTCAATGACTTTTGCAAAGAGGTTGGCATTAAGAGGGAGACAATTGTTCCATACACTCCTGAGCAGAATGGCATTGCTGAAAGAAAGAATCGAACAATCATAAAAGGCACTTATGCCATGATCTATGATCAAGGTTTACTGAAGTTTTTACGGGGAGAAGCTGCCAACACTGTCATATATGTTCAAAATAGGAGACTGCATCAAGCATTGGATTTCACTAAGCATCGATGTGAAGTTGTTTGGTTGAGGAAGCTCTTTAGTGATCTATTTGAGCACATGGTGGATACCATTGTGATCTATTGCAACAACCAAAGTGGGATTTTCCTTTCAAAGAATCTCGTGCTCCACGATTGCTCCAAGCATATTGATATCAGGTACCACTTTATCCAAGATATGGTACAACGGAGAGCAATAAGGCTCCAACACATCAGAAGTGATGAGCAATTTGCAGACATTTTTACAAAGCCCTTGGGGAAGGTGAAATTCTTAGCCTTCCAAGAGAGACTTGGAGTTATGGAAAGACCCTCCCATGAGGGTCTCGCTTGAGTTGAACATTGAGCTCAGGGAGTTCCAGGGGCTTGGGATGGTATAGGTGCACTATGTACAGGGTTAGTGGTTCACCTTCCCCTATAGGTGCACTATGTACAGGGTGAGTGGTTCACCTTCCCCTGTGATACCCTATGATGGTAGACGTGTGTAGGGTGAGTGGTTCACCTTCCCCTATGATACCCCATGATGGTAGACTGTGTGTAGGGTGAGTTGTTCACCTTCCGCTACGATTGATGACACGTGTGTAGGGTGAGTGGTTCCTCTTCCCCTACGATTGATGATATATACATAGGATGAGTGGTTCATCTTCTCCTATGGCATATGAGCAAGATATTGGTTCAACTTCTCACGCAGATGCCCTAGCATACATCCTACACATGTAGTTCGAGACTCTTGGGAAGTACCTCTCATCTGGCCAATGAGTTAGGAAAGGAGGATAGGGACCATAGCACTATAGATGGATGCATCATGCACTGTCGTACTCCCTATGTCTAGGATGCATGATATTCAACAACTTGATCTAGGATCAAGTCCAAATGGCATTCTACCCCTCGCTATGTGGATTGACTTTTGTCAGTGGAGAGTGGCAAGGTCTTGTGACTCACTCTCGATCGATTCTTTTTCATTATCTATATTAGTGTTCAGAAAAGTAGAGACGAGATGCAAAGATGGTACATGATGGTAGGATGGCATGATGATGGATGGATTGGCAATTGGAATTCTCCCTAGTTGAGAATGAGTGTTAAAATTGGAAACAAGCAAATTCCACTTTGGACAACTCATTTAATGGAGATTATTATTGTACTGAATTCCTCTTTTCAAGAGGACCAAAATCGACCTAAATATCATCAAATTTGGACAAGGGGAAATATGTTTTTGTTAAGTTATGGTATGTTCTATGCTTATAACAGTTTACTTCTTTTTCTTATTATATTCCACAAATTAGCAATCACATGTACATAAAGTAAAGTGCAGATAGAACATTAAACGATCGACAAAAAACAAGCCAAGACAACAGACACAAGATGTGGCGGCTAGCCAGCGACAAACCCCACAATGTGTGGGGAAACCCTTTGATCAAATCTTCTTTTATCTTCAATAATTCAGCAGAGAGAAATAGTACAATAAATCTGATTCATATCAGCAGTAGCAAAACCCTAGATCAGCAACATCAGCATTGGCGGCTTCATTATCAAACTAGGGCAGACGATATCTCACAAACCGACTGTCGGATTGACTTCATTCCACCACCAAAAGTTGCGGCTTCCAGAGGAGGTTCAAATGAAGCTACAACATAGTTTAGATGAGGAGATCTTCTAGGCCACGTAGGTCAATATTTACTTCTGCAGTTGCAGCTTCAGTTTCAGCAGTTTCTGGCTTCAAACTAGGGCAGTCGATATCTTGCAAACCGTTCGTCGGATTGACTTCATTCCACCACCAAAATTTGTGGCTTTCAGAGGAGGTTCAGATGAACCTACAGCGCAGTTAAGATGAGGAGATCTTCTAGGCCATGCAGGTCAATCTTTACTTCTGCAGTTGCAGCTTCAGTTTCAAAAGCTTCCGACTTCACATGTGTGAGACAAAGACCCATTTCTACGCAGTAGAGAAGAGACTCATTTTTGCGCAGTAGAGAGAGAGAGATGTGATGAGAAAAGTGAGTGAAAATAAGGAAAAAGTCCTCTTATATTTATACACAACATTGGTGTTTGAATAGATGCGACTGTTGGGCTTCTGAGCCTACATGAGTTGTAGGTCGGCTTGATAATAATTCCATAATCAAAATAAATTCATATCTCCACCTCTCGACAAGAGGAATCTAACAAAAATATTATCGGCCATGAATAAGATGACCCACATGAAGTTTTGCCCTGGTTGCCAATTTTAACACTCCCTCTCAACCAGGGAGAACTTCATCTGCAATCTGTCTATTGGTCGTTACTATTCATCCATCAAATGCACTACCCTGTACAGCCTGACTCTTGCCCTGCTCTGCTCTATTATGCCTGTTCTGCTTTGTCTTGTTCTGCATTGTACTGATTGGTACTATCTTGCTCTGTTCTGCTCTACTCTTGCATTGTTCTGTTCTGCTCTGCTTTTGTCTGAATTATGAAGAAGAAGAAATGATCGAGGATGTATCATACTGACTCAAAGTCAGTCTCAGAGTATGTACCACTGGTCCTAGACCAGTGTCAACCAACCCGAAGTCAGCGTCATAGTGAGTACAACTCCACTGGTCCTAGACAAATATCATCCTCCATTGACTCAAAGTCAATCTCAGAGTGCGTACCACTAGTCCCAGACTAGTATTGCAGTCTCAGAGAGTGTACCACTAGTCCCAGACTATTCTCAACCGACCCAAAGTCAGCGTCATAGTATGTACCACTCTCACTGGTCCCAGACCAATACTGCACTGACACGAAGTCAGTCTCGGAGTATGTACCACTGGTCCCAGACCAGTCTCAACCGACCCGAAGTCAGCATCATAGTATGGTACAAATCCTACCACTAGTCCCAAACCAGTATCGCAGTCTCAGAGAGTACCATTGGTCCCAGACTAGTCTCAACCGACCCAAAGTCAGCGTCATAGTATGTACCACTCTCGCTAGTCCCAGACCAGTACTACACTGACACGAAGTCAGACTTGGAGTATGTACCACTGGTCCCAGCGCAATCTCAACCGACTCGAAGTCAGCGTCATAGTATGGTACAACTCCTACCACTGGTCCCATACTAGTATCATTGATCCCAGATCAGTGGAGGTCATCCTAGCGTAGGGAGTACAGTAGATACAACGATGTGTCCATCGGTACTACTATGGTCCCTAACTTCATTTCCTTGCTCATTGATCAAATGAGAGGTACTTCCCATCAGTCCCAGACTACATGGGTAGGATGCCTTGACAGGAGTGTTAAACACACATGGGCAGCAAGAGAAAATATGAAAGATAAAACATGCAGTACAATTTTTATTAACAAATGATATACATTTATAGTACATTGTTTGACCGTTGGATTTCACATCCCAAGGTCTCTTGGACTCCTTTTGTCCATTCGGCTTCCACACTAACCCATTGAGGATTAGGTGTCCAACATTCCCCCCCCTAATCCGAAGGGTTACGTATGAGTCCAAGAAGGGAACTGTAATACAAAATGTGCAAAAATGCGTGGCAGCACTAGACTGAATGTGCTCTATGAAATGTTGGTATAAAGGGCAGTGGTTTAAGGATGACCACCAACACTGGAATGTTTAGTGCAGTTCCCGGAACTCTTCCAAAACTGGCAAGAAGCTGAAGTCTTCTGCTAGAGGAAGTGCTCCTATTGTTTTGAAGAGGGAAACCTTCAACCAATAAAGGGAGGTCTCACCCCGCATAAAAGGGAAAACTTCAACCTGAAAAGGGAAGTCTCAACCTGTGATGGTTTAAGGATGACCAACAACTCTGGAATGCATAATGCAATTCCTGGAACTCTTCCAATATTGGCAAGAAGCTGGAGTCTTCTGCTAGAGGAAGTGTTCTCAATTTTGTTCCTGGAATTCTTCCAAAACTGGCAAGAAGTTGAAGTCTTCTGCTAGAGGAAGTGTCCCAGATTGCCATCTGAAGGCATGTTCACGAGCATATTTGTCTCTGACTACAACTCTGAAACTAGTGTGGCAGGTTGTGGCTCAGGCTCGCTTGATGTGGCTTTGAAGCTTGTAGATGATCATCATTTCCCCCCCTGTCAGATACAAGGTGAGAAGATGGAGAAAACTCAACTGCAAGACTGTTCAATATTCTGGAACAAGTTCTGACATGTGTTTGGAATATCTTCTTGGTTGTTGATGCCCATTGCCAAGAAGCGATCCATCCAAGATGAATCTTTTTTCTTGCATGACGTTTGTTTCTGAAGCATCTGTTTGAAGAATGACTAGTTTTATGACAGTGCTTACATGGATGAAGATCAAAACAATGATCTTTCAGATAGCCAACTCGGTCACAATGTTGGCATTTCACAATCTGTTGTTGTTGTTGTTGTGGAAGAGGGGCAAAATCTGGAACAGCTGAAGCTGAACTATCATGAGAAGCAAGTGAACTGTCATGAATAAATCCAGCACTCTAAAACTGAATGGGCTTGGAGTAGTCTGGAATATGAAAGGAAAAGTCCTTGTCATATCTAAGACCAGTTCTGTGCTTGTTGTGCACAAGCTGTTCCCAAGGTCTGATGATGGGCTTGGGAAGTGCAGACTGAGTTTCTGCATCTGCATGTACAATTGCTGCTTTATTTGAATGAATTGTAACATTATTGACTTGCTGCTGATGGGTGGTTGTCTCAATGTTCTGAACAAAAACAGGGTCAGAATGATGTCTATTTTGATGTAGCTCTTCTTGCGGTAGCTGTGATTCAAGCTACAAAAAATCAATCTTTTCCTATGCATTTTGTAGACAGACCTGAATATCTGTGAGAGAAACTTTGATGACTTGTAATGTATCATGAGTAGTAGACGACATTAGAGTTTTGAAGAACTCTAATACTTCACTGGTTCTAGCCATTTATTTTTTTCAATGTTAGATTTACACCTTACAACTACTACTCAGTGCATAAAAGTAATACCTACTCACAGTACACAGCAATATCCTTTATACATGTGCAGCAAATGATCAGAGTTCAACCAGCAAGCACCAATTACAACCCATTACATGAAAATAAGAGTTTACTCATGACCAGCATTATGTTCTGACAAAACAACCGACAAAACTTTTCTCCATAAATGATTACAATCAGCGCACCAAACTCTTTATGCAGCAGTTGAAGCAAGGAATTAATGCACTATAATGAATTTTAAATACAAAGCCACACTAGGGCAGCAGCAACTGTAAACTTGCTTGAATCCTTCAAATACTCCTTCACTTTCTCGGCCAGTGGAAAAGAATAGTCAAGTTCAATAGCGACTGTAACCATTCATGATAACATGTGGAACAGCTACAATTGTAGGATTACAGATTCCCAGAGAAAGAAATGTACATAATCTCATAATCTTATGTGGAACAATGCAGATATATAAACTAAGTCAACATTGCAATTTCAAGGGTTTCATAGTAGCACATGCATATGAACATGCATCTCGGCCTATGCTCAATCAGTATCTCAATGTCTGGCAAATTTCTACCAATGGCAATCTCAATTAATATGTGGAAGCTTACCTTTGAATTCCTGGAAAATTGACATTTTATCATTTGCATGCGAAAGCTTATCAAACACCTGTTCACATATTTCATGGTTCATGAAAACTCAATAAAAATCAATCACTGTATGTGAAGTTTCCTTCATCCTCATTCATATTTTAACTATCAATCCCATCAACTTCGAATGCTCTCATAATTCAGATTCATTACCACAATTACATTCACATATGCTGGATTCAATCAAAAGCTTAGCATTTCAATCAGTCTCGACCATTATCCATATGGTTTCCATTTCACATTAAATTGCACAAGGTTTTGTCTCAACCAAACCTCAATACAATAGCCCTTTTAATTCTGGTTTTAAGACCAAAATCTTCTTCTTGAATCATTTCCACAATCATTTATATATGATTTCAGTATCTGATTTCATATACTCAGAAATCAATGAGACAATGCCCCATCATTTAATTTTAACATTATTTTAAATGAACCAATATCAAATATATAAGTGCGCCCTTCCCATTCATACAAAGAAACAAAGCTTAATTACAAAGGCCAAGAATATTTGCATTAAAAATGCACTTATGCACGCTGTAATCCATTTGTCGCTTCCACTCATCCAAGATCGCATATTCAGTGCTACAAAGCTTGCTGTCTCTAAGCCAGCAAGAGCAATAACAGTCCATCTTAAAAACTCAGTTGGGAAGATGAACAGAATTGAAGCTGGAAAGAAGATAAACAAATAATATCCATAAAGACACCACAGCTGCACCAAGGGTGTTGATATGCCCAAGTAACGGAGGAGGAAATAAAATCCGAGGGGTACCAAACAGATGTTTCCATAAATCAAGCACGCAGCCCAGCTCATATAATTAATGTCATAATGCCAGTCAATTTTATCTTCACTCTTTATGGAAGACAAATAGGAAGCATAATTTCCCAGTCCCGTTACCGCAAATACAAGAGTTGTGGAAATCCAAAGAGGCCCATACCTGGTTGCTTAGCTTAATTTGCAGCCCGTCTATCTCTTCAAACTCGGCTTACATTGCAGGAAATAGAGAGTGGGTTTACAATGTGTAGATATGCCATTTTTATTCTCATCTACCAGTCACAATGAACATGGAATGTCTTCAAGCTAAATGGAGAAAAAATAATGGACTGTACAACCGCCTGGACGCAAATATTAACCATTTTCAACCGATGTACCAACGTTTATTCTTTTCTTTTGAAGAACTATTACTATGCACGCTCAGAAACAATCCATTCTTCCAGAGTCGCACCAGAAACCATATTCGACAAAGACGACAAGTGTTTTGCGTAATTGTAGAGAGACCGCTAGAATAGAATTTGGCGCTGCAAATCAAAATGTTCCCTGAGCAACGCAGATCCGATGCAACTAGACAGAGTGTGGGGCAAATGAAACACTTACGATTACTCAAAAGGATCGAAGTGAAAAATATGCAATCACATGAGAGTGGTGCAGCAAGGGAACATGCACGCGCGTTAGATTTTGAACGTGATCTAGGCTACACCATACAGACAGGAGCTAGAGCACAGGTGTGTTCGCTGCAGGAGTTGGAAAGGAAAAATGGTAAGAGTACTCAGGAGCGTACATGAATGCCAAAATAAAGACCTGCGGGCTGACAGAAAATGTTTGAATTTGTAGACTTAGGGATGAGGGATAAAGGCCAGTTTTCAGAAATAAAACGCATATGACAGACAAGACCAGCGAAAAAAATGACAGACAGGACAGCACTAAAATTACCATGAAACGCTTATGGACAGAGAGCGCAGGTCTAATTTCAAGGGTCAGGACTGTAAAAGACAGAGGTCGCAGGTAACGCAGAAGAGAGCGCCGGTATGGCAGACAGACATGTCGGAACAGCTTGGACAGCGCTGGCAGTGTCAGGCAGAGGAACGTTTCATCGTTCAAGTGAATATGGCAGACAGGGCGCAGGTCTGTATAGAGGAATATGGCAGAAATAAACTGCACAGAAAGGCCATAAAACAAATGGCTCAAATTAATTATGCAGGACAGGAATATGCCTGCTCTGATACCATGTTAAACACACATGGGCAGCAAGAGAAAATATGAAAGATAAAACAAGCAGTACAATTTTTATTGACAAATGGTATACATTTATAGTACATTGTTTGACCGTCGGGTTTCACATCCCAAGGTCTCTTGGACTCCTTTTGTCCATTCGGCTTCCACACTAACCCATTGAGGATTAGGTGTCCAATAAGGAGAACTAATCAATCTTGTCCTCACAGGAGAACAAATCAATCCTGCTACAATCACCATGGAGAACACATCAATCCAGGCCTCACAGGAGAACACATCAATCCTGCTACAATCACCATGGTGAACACATCAATCCAGGCCTCACAGGAGAACACATCAATCTTGCTACACAGGAGAGCGAATCATCCTATTCCACAAGAGAGAGAATCATCTTATCCCACAAGAGAGCGAGTCATCTTGTTCCAGTGCGCACCACCAGGGGAGGGTGAGTCACTCTGTGGTCGTATGTTGCTCCAATAAGAACCACAAGCCCTCAGAGCTCCCAGAGCTCAATGTATGCAACACGCAGGACCCTTGTACAAGGGTTTCTTGACGAATCCAAGTCGTTTGGGAAAATCACAGATTATATCTTTCCTCGGGGCTTTGACAAGGCATATCGACCTGTACATCCTCTTAATGCGAAGGAGCCTCCTTTCTCATCGACTTACCATATCCCAGATGATGTCTATCTGTTGGAGCAATCGACGAATACAGGATTCCTCAATAATCGAATCCCACCTTTGGTTGTTACAAAGAATCATAATGGTATGTGTTCAAACAGCTCACTAAAGAGCTTCCCCAACCGGCAGCTTCATACGAGATCATACTCGTAGATATCTATCCGGTCTCGGTGATGCTTATGGCAACTGACTTCTGCTTCCTGCTCATCCATTATATTGAAGCAGAATCCAAAGAGAAACAACACTAAAAAGTGCTCCAGTGATTCTCCACACTATCTGCCTAATCAGCATTCGAATAATCATGTAGTTTCATATTTCGGTAGTGTATCTCAATCCATTAGTAATTGTGCCATGAAGATATCTTAGAAGATTCTTGGCATCAATGCAGTGAGGCTCAACCAAATATGAGCTCACAGTGCTAACTGCAAAACATATGTTCGGACGGAGGTTCACCAAGAACATCAACGCGAATGAGTTTTTGAAACTCAGAGGCATTTCCCAAATCTGGTCCGACATCACTACCATATAACTTCTAAAAGTTAAGATCCTCGAGGTAGTCACAGGCTTGCAGTCCATCATACCAAATCTTTCCAATATCTTTACCACATATTTTCCTTGAGATAGGAAAATTTCCCTTGGCTTCTACCATACTTCAAGTCCTTGGTCCTTCATTTCAAATTTAGAATCCAACTCCCTCTTACATTTGTGAATGAGAGGGTCTGCACCTGTTAGAAAGAGGTAATCCAGATACAGCACCAGTATGAGAGGCTTGTCATCTTCAACCTTAAAAGTAAAAGTTAGGATCAGCTTCACTCCTAGTGAATCCCAGCTTCATCAAGTAGTTGTCGATCCTCTCATACCATGCTCGGGGTGCTTGCTTCAGCCCATAGAGAGCCTTCTTCAACCTGCATACATGAGATTTTCAATAATAAATCTCAAATCCTTCGGGTTGCTCCACATAGACCTCTTCTTTGATAGAACCGTGCAAGAACGTGGTCTTGACATCCATATGATGTAGGTTCTATCCTTGTGAAGCCGCAAGGGCTATGATCGAGCAGATGGTCGTATATCTGGCAACAGATGCAAATATCACATCATAGTCTATACCTTCCTTCTGGGAGAACCACGAGCAACAAAACGAGCCTTATACTTTTCCGTACTTTCAGTTGCTACATGCTTTATCTTGTAAAGCCAATTAGAAGTGACAATGGTCTTGTCTTGGGGTCTGGGAACTACTTCCCAGACATCATTCTCCATAATAGATTCATATTCTTTGGTCATAGCATCCTTCCATACATGATGCTTGACGACATCTGAGAATGATGGAGGCTCATTTGTATGATCGTGCTCATGATGGTCAGGTATCCCTGATACCTATTAGGTTTCTTACTTTCACGGAAGGTTCCTCGAGGTGTAGCATGTCCTTCAGCATCATCAAGTATCCCCCTAAGCCATGAAGGCCTCTTCCTAGAAGAGGAAGGCTCATAGATCCATGGGTTCTTCTACATCAAGCATTGATTCATCATCCTTTTCTTTCGGTTCCCTGGTGTCGGCTTCTTGAGAGCTCCTCAAAGTCGGAAGATTGTTCACCTTGTTGAGAGCCATATCTTCGTCAAAGGTGACATCATGACTAATTACGGCTTCTCTTTGACTGGCTACACATAGATTCTATAGCCTTTAGTATTTTCACCATAGCCCACGAAAATTCCTTTCTTTCCAGATGCACCCAATTTATTTCTTTTCTCTTTCGGCACATGAAAATATACAGGGCTTCCAAAAATTTTAAAATGAGAAACATCAGGTTTCTTACCGGCGAACTTGTCTTCAAGAGTCTTGGAACCCAATGCTTGATGAGGGCATCAATTTTGTACATATATGGTAGTGTTTGTAGTTTCAGCCCATAGAAACTACGAAAGTCTTTGATCATGTAGCATGGCCCGGACAGCTTCCACAATCGTGCGGTTCTTCCTTCCCGCCACACCATTCTGCTCAGGAGTACGTGGTGTAGTAGTCTCCCTCTTAATGCCAGCCTCAGATATGCCTGAGTGAACCAACTGTAATATATCAGAGGTCTTGCTTTGGCTTGAGGGGAATGGTCCCCTTTTGAGCTTTCCTTCGGCACATCATGGACATACACCTTCTTTCTCTACTCGGAATTCGGGCATCCCTCTCACCATTTGTCTTACACCGGGAAGAGCTTTATAATGAAGGTGGGAAAACCTTTGATGCTAAAGTTCAGACTGAAGAGATGTGTCATAAGACATGACACCTACCTGACTTTCATCGACCTGATAACATGAAACCCAAGAGTAAAGGCATCTTTAACATTATTTTTCGATACACGTACCTTGCGATTGCTGAAGGTTACCTTGTAGCCTTTGTCTTCCATTGCTGAGATGGACACCAGGTTCTTTCGGAGGTCAGGTGCATTTAATACATCCTGGAATTTCTAACCTTCTTGAATGCTTGTCCCCTTCCTTGATTCCCAGCTCTCCTCTTACCTTTGTTATTGAATTTGTCATTTTTTAATCATCGTCCCAGTGTGAGTCCTTTCTATCAGGGCCCTCCATTGCAACTTGCTTTTTATCGCAGATGTAACATCGTCTTTTCTTCCACCTTAGGTCCACCCTTTCTTTTGATTTTAGTATCGAAATTATTTAATTTCTTAGGATGAGAAGACAAAACAGCAGGAGGACTTTTAGGCAAGGGCATTTCTTGCTTTCTACCCTTGTTTCTTCTTGAATGCATCTAGCCATTAATTCCCTGAAACACAAAACACATTATTGTTCAGAAGAGTAGTCCTGAACACGTACCAATTGATTAATCACCCATCAAGAGTGATGCCATTTCCCTTTAGTAATATCCCTCCCCAATAGATAGGAGATCTTCCTGATTTCCTGATCCTTAAGAATATCTTAGACACTCTCATCTTTACCCTTCTTGATTTCTTAGCTTATTTCTAGAAACAAAACTTGATTTGCATCATTAACTTTAAATAAACTCACCAGTCTATCGTAGATTTCCTTGGAGGTGTCTAGTTCAAAGATGTAGGCCACAAGCGCTTGTCGATAGAGTCCCAGATGATCTTCTTCATTTTGACTTCTTTGTTTTTCCATTTGTTCCAGGAAGCGGCGAATGCATTTGATGGAGGCTCAAACAATATTGCCTCTTACATGGTCCAAACACTCCTTGATCCCAAGGGTTAGATCGATAGACATCTTCATCCTTGACAGTCAGCTTTCTTACGAAGCTTTCTTCGGCAGGGAAAGAGTCTTGAGGACCCCATAGTTTTTTAGGATAGCCTTGCCAACTTTTCTTCGGTGATAGCTCTTTGCTCTTGCTCTTGCTCTTTTTGTCTTCACCTCAGCTCTTATACCATGTTAAGTTATGGTATGTTCTATGCTTATAACAGTTTACTTCTTTTTCTTATTATATTCCACAGATTAGCAATCACATACATAAAGTAAAAGTGCAGATAGAACATTAAATGATCGATAGAAAACAAGCCAAGACAAGAGACACAAGATTGTGTGGCTAGCCAGCGACAAACCCCACAATGTGTGGGGAAACTCTTTGATCAAATCTTCTTTTATCTTCAATAATTCAGCAGAGCGAAATAGTACAATAAATTTGATTCATATCAGCAGTAGCAAAACCCTAGATCAACAACATCAACATTAGC